>JARVGW010000161.1:11963053-11973994 GCA_031762495.1 Anablepsoides rubrolineatus
TTAAGGATGAATAACATACATATTTTGAAAGATAAGGATATAAGGGTTGTTTTGATGAATTGAACATTGAAATAACTTAAACAATGCCTTTGCACCATCTAAAAATGTAAAAAATAAGCTCAGGCGAACCTTTATAATGGTAGGACTTAAAGTGTTAAAATCCATTGAGGTTTTGGCTTTAAAGCTGAAAAAGCTTGTTTTTTGTAAATGTTTTTAAAATGTATATTTTTACTTTTTTAAAATGACAAATAGCCCATATGGCATCACAGTAAGTATCTCCCCTCATGTATAAAATCAGAAATATTTGGACCCCATTGTTACAAAAAAATATTAGTTCAACCAGCACTGTTTCAATTTTCTAACATAGAGTTTCTCAAACTGGGGTCCCAGGAATCCACACTCCAATCTCAGGTCAAAACTTGAGATCCCTGTTGAGTCTGTCACATATCCTTTTGCACAGCAGGTGTCACTAGTGAGAACGAGTCAATGAGGCTTCGGGTAATGAACCTTTGGGTGAACCTTTGAGCTGGAAAGCCCCATTGGTTCATGAAGCCTCATTTTGCCATCACTACCTACAACCAATAAAGACATGTTCCATAGTTTCCTCAACACAACAGCAATCACACATACCATTAGGATTTTCCCCCATCTTATAAAGTGTTCCATTCAAAAAACTATGACCAGTTTTTATTCTATTTATAATTATTCATTCCTCTATTTCCTGTAACATCAACTGTGTTTTGTCTCATTACCCCACCTCATTTTCCATAATATCTTACTTTATTTCCAAACTATACTTTTACCTTCAGATCTCACACATATTGTTGTGTGCATTGCAATATTTTGAACAAAACTGTGCTCTTACCCTGGTAATTGAACCTTCACACTCTGCTCTTACTGGTGCAATCTGTAATTAATAAAGATTGGCCACCAGGCTGGTCCAATTTAGCCATGAAACCTCCCACACTAAAATGACAGGTGTTTCAGTTTCATTGTCCAACCCCTGTTCCTCTATGTATAAACAGTGGATTAGCGCCTCACAGTGGGCAAATTAAATCATTGCACCTCTAACCAAAACAACATTAAATGCAGTGAACATCACAAATCCAATACACTGCACTTACCTGAAGATCCTGTGCTACCTGTGGATGTTACTCATCTGCCTGTCTGCCTCTTGCTAATGGTGAATGCTTACCTGCTCAGTTCTCCTGTCTGTCGCCACCTCTGTTGGAAAACAAGGCCTCACTTACCTTTGTGAATCCATGCCCTTCCCTCGAAGTCACTTCCTTATTAGGATACTAAGAAAACCAATTTACCTGGACAGTCTGCTCCTACTATACCCATACATGTCAAACTCTTAGGACATTTACCTGTATAAAAAGCCTCAAAAATCCCTAATTTTTGCAAGAAATCCATACAACTGGCAACCGCGAGGGGGGGGTTGCAGGCTGCTGACTGCGGACATGAATGCGCCCGCTGCGAAGCAGGAGGAGGAAAGCAGAGCAGGGAAACTTCAAAACTTATTTATAGCAGCAGAACAGGTTGGAAAATGGCTATTTGATGTTATTTATTGCTTTTTAAATCATCCTACAGGCTCTGACATGTTAGATAAATTTGAAAATGAGGTTTTGAAAAAATCTGTAAGACTTGAAAAAATCCGTGAGATTGCTCTATACGTCCGTATGCCTGCAAAATGACGTAAAATCCTTAAAAATTACAACCAATCTGTAAAAGTTGACATGTATGTATACCTGCCTGAAAGATACTCTGCAGTCTCCTATTCAGCTCTGGAATCCTGGTCCTGGTCCATCTCTCACTGTAAATAAAGTTTACGTTTTTACTACCGTCTACTACCCCTCGCTCTCATTTGACTTACCTGCAATTCTTTGTAACTGTACATTAAGAAAAGTTGTTCTTAAACTGCTGGACTATCTGGGCACAGCTGTTCACAAAGTGGTGAACCTCGCCGCATACTTTATCACCTACTTTTTAAGATATTTGTGTGGATTGTCATATTTGTGTTGGAGGTTGTGATGTGTCAGGTACAGGTAAGTACAGGTAGTTCTGATAAGGACATACATACAGGTGTGTTGGTATGTTAGTTTGTAGACAATAGCAGCAGTGAGGAGGCTCTCAGTGATAGGATGTTTTATTTCAGTGTGAGTCTGTTCTGCTCTGCAGCTCACAGCCAACACTTTTAACAACAAATGTTAATTAGACGTCTGCAGAGAATTAGCATTTCCTTCACCATATGGTATTAAACCCCTCTTTGTCTTACAGATCCCCCCACAGCCTCACTCAACAGCTGAGACAGTGATGGTAGTTCTGAGACAAGGGACCAGTCCTCTCAGGATGACAGTGGACATGTCCTCTCAGTGAGACAGTGGACAGGTCCTCTCAGTGAGACAGTGGACATGTCCTCTCAGTGAGACAGTGGACAGGTCCTCTCAGTGAGACAGTGGACAGGTCCTCTCAGTGAGACAGTGGACAGGTCCTCTCAGTGAGACAGTGGACAGATCCTCTCAGTGAGACAGTGGACAGGTCCTCTCAGTGAGGTTCTGTCTGCTTCTCTTCACATTTACCTGCAGATGATTTTCTCACACAGTTTACAGCTCCTCTATGGTGTGAAAGAGTTCCATCAGACTTTTCACACTCGTACCATCGTTTCCATGTTCCTCTGCAGCGCCTCAGCCCGGCGGTATGTTCAGAACATGGGCCTAAACGAGATGGTTACAGTCAATGTCAGGGGCTCATTGTGTCCACCATGGTAACCACACACCTGTGTCTCTCACTCTCTGACTGCCAAGTTAATGCGAGGCAAACAAACAGAAGTAGTAAGAACCCAACACTAAGTGATGGAGGTCTCTGTTGTTCCCACATGTGACAAATATAAAATTATGTGTTTGAAGTCACTCTCTGACACCTGAAATTAATCAATTATAAAGATCTACACAGAGCTGGGCAGTAAGAAGAGTTTGTTTACAAAACGTTTGAACCTTTTAGACAGTTAAAGGTTAGTGTGTAAAACTCTGTAACAATCTACACATTTGAACATTTTAAAGTCTACATACCCGATGCATCAAAAAAAGACGCAGAGGGAACCTTGGAAAAGCATCAATATGTGACGAGTTGGGAGTGAGAATGGGCTGGTTCCACAGTTTGAGGAGTTTATCCTTACGTCCATCCATCCATCATTCATCCTTCATCCATCCATCCATCCATCCATCCATCCATCCATCCATGAATCCATCATCTATCCATCTATCCATTCATGATCTATTCATCCAACCATCATTCATCATTGATCCAATTATCCATCCATCATTTATCATCTATTCATCCATCACTCATCCATCCATCATTCATCTATCTATCCATACATCCATCTATCATCCATCCAATAATCCATCATCCATCATTCATCCATCCATCATCTATTCATCCATCCATCCATCCGTCTTCCATCCATCCATCCATCCATCCATCCATCTATCCATCGTTTATCCAAACATCATCCATCCATCCATCCATCAGTCTAAATCATGAGTCATCATATCTTTAAGTATAGTACTGTTGGACTGTGCTGGTCTTGTTGGTTTGAAGTAGTCTTATTTCTGCATAGGGCCACAATTGATTGGTTTTACTCATTTGTAGTTAACTTACGCACATATTAATACCATATTGCAAACAAACTAAAATTTTCCCCAGAAATATACTTTTATTTATCAGAAAATAGGCAGTTCTGTCTTATTTCACCCAGCGAATGTTTCTGTTAAGACAGGGTTTCTGCTTTCATCCCTTCATAATACAGAGGTGACACACCCATCTTTTATTGACTGCCATTGCGTTTGAGCTCATGCATTACATGTTTGTGATTTTTCCTACATAAACCACTACAAACAACCTAAACTAACCCTAACCCTAACCCTAACCCTATTATATAATATGGATAATAGATATAATATATGGACCAGATACTCTGACACACGTCAGGACTTTCGTCAGTATGACACATATATGTTTTTTACTGTCTGCCTATCTTATTAAAAGTGCTGTCAGGGTGAGACAGATACGTGTGTGGTTACCATGGTGACCGTAATGAGAGCTGGCGGCAGCTTTCACATTTCTTTTTGTGTCGGTTCTTTAGACATTTTTATACAATAAAACATTTTTCAGCTTAGAATATTGTAGTTTCAGGTTTGAGAAGACAGAAGAAGGATAATTTTAAATTAATTTTATAAATGTGGTATAATTTCCAATGTGGACAGAACCTTACAACCTAATGTTCCCCCTGATGTTCATCTCTGTACCGCCTTCATTCTAGCTTTTAGTTTGAGTAAAAATGTCTTTTTAGTCAGTCTGAAGAAAGCAAATGTTTCATTTTGAGTCAGTATAAGGATGAATTGGTTGGCCGTGGTTAATGTAGCAGTGCTAGGCCACAGCAGTGTTTGACAGCCTGCTAATCCTCAGCCTTCCCTGTAATCAGCTCCCCCTCCACTGTGTCTGATATTGATCACGTTATTCCAACCCAACAGATCATTAACATGACTGGCAGTTCCAACAAAGAGAAGAAAGTCCCGGCTCTATCAGAGCTCAGCCCTTCCATGTGCTTCAGGAGCCATGGACACAGAAATTACTCCTATCTTTTCAGCGCTGCCCTTCTCTTCTTAAAATGAGCATCTTTCATTTATTTTCATTTAACTGTCCTCTGAGCTTGTGTTTCTGGCAGGCGTACACCTACCAAAAGGTTGTGGCTGTTGGGGGGGGGCTACGTATGATCTTGTTATGTTGCTAATGGAAAGGCTGGCAGAGGAATGTGAGCTGTTTTTGTTTATTTATATATTTATTTTAATTTTTTTGGTGGGAAGGACACAGGTGCCCTTGCAGAGGGATGTGACGTGAGTGGACTGTGAATTTGCCAGGTGGCAGTGAAACAGAGAATAGAAGGGAGAGAAAGAAATGAAGACAGAGCAGAGCAAAGAGAAAATAGGAGCTGGTTAGATCCTGAGAGAGAGCTGAATCCACAGGGAAGCTGTGATTGTGTCAAGAGCTTCTTTGTGTCTGAGACGTTCGAATTTTCTGGAAGCATTCGCTGGAAATTGGTCACAGTGTTTGGCTTTAATGTGTGGATGAAAGTAATCTGTATCCAAAAGGAAAAGAGTTCATTTTGTTCAGGTTCCCTGGAAAGGACTAATAAATGAAACTGGACCCCCCCTCCATGTTCACTCACTGGTACTTGAACACAAGCACAAAACAGGTTTTACACACACTTGGTCACTTAAGATACCTCTCGGTGTAAGATTTATAGACGTAGTGATTGGCTTCATCACCCCCTCCACCATTCTGCGGCACTGCCATTTGCAATGGTTGATGAGCCCCTCCGCCCTCTCAAACATGGCCGTCCATGGGATTGGGGTGGGGGGAAGCGAGGGTGGGTGGCATAAAGCGCACTGTCTCAGATCACTCCTCCTCCTCCTCGCTCTCTATGCAGCTCTTCGACCAGCGCTGAAGGTCATTCTTCTTCCTCGTTCAGGCGGCGTTCCGTCCCCTCGCTTGCACGCTTCACCTTTGTTACTTTTCTCTGAAAACAGCCGCTGAGCCCCACTGCCATATTTTATAGTGCTGCGTCAAAAGAGGCGGAGTAGTAGGGAAAAATTCAATTTTTTGGGGACCGGCATCGGGGGGGTGGTGACATGACGTGCCGCGGAGAGGAGGCCGGCTATTGGGCGAGCCGGGCGTCAGTCCTGCCCGCCGCTGCAGATGGACAGGCCACTCGATGAATATGGATGAGAGCAGTGAAAAGGGTGATGCGGCAGGGAAGACCCCCCCCCCCCTCAAACCGATGCAGGCTTGAACAATGCGTGCCGTCTTTCACTGAAAACACTCAGAGCCTGCATTAGCATTTTCTCAGACAATTGAGGCAGTGGCCAGCTGCAGGCATGGCTCAGATGCTGCGCTGAAACCTCTTTCTCTGCACCCACTCATGAATAAGACCTCAGTGAAAAAGCTCGACTGGCCGCATTCCTCAACACTACAGTCGCACCTATGCCTCGGCTAACGCTCAGATCCACTTCAGAGATTGTGCCCCGGCATTGATGGCGATCTGACAGAGGACTTGAGAAGCAGCAGATCTCAGAATGGGTAAGCATCAAACTCTTTTAGTCTGACTTGTTGAATTGATCCATCATGCAGGACTGGGAGTACTTTCATACATCTGCCAGCTCATTCCCTCGTTTTGGCTCTTTTTTGTTCCATCGCCCTTGCTCCACGTCAGGCAGGTTAGCCCATTGAAATGCACAATGGATACTTGGAGGGTTTGTGAGAAGGAGGGGAGGATGGTCACAAGGCAGTTCCTCCTGACCCACCCCCCTTGAGTAACTTAACTAAACCCATTTGGCTCAGGGACCACGTCTTTCCTCCAAGCCATCCTTCCAGGGTTTGAACTAACACCCTCCTGGCTCAGCTTCCCAGTGTGCCCCACCACCCCTGTTCCCTGGCGACAGATTGCCATGTTTACTCTACCACATGATGCCATTAAAACCTGTTACTGTGATCTCAGACACTAGGACAGAATTAATTATTGACTAATGACGGCAAATGTGGCTGTGAGGGTGACGAAGGGAATCTCAGCGGCTTCCTCCCCTGCTGGGTTTAGTGTGGCTGAAAGTTACGCAGTGGTTCAGAGCCTGTCTGTCAACAACAGGTCTTTGGCTGTTGGGATCTTTTAATGGGCAGCAGTCAAATTAATTTATTTGCATTTGTCAGATGTCTCACAATATGTACGATATGAGCGAGGGATTGAGATTTACAACAACGCAAAACAACACGTTTTTTTTTTCCCATCAAGGTCATTTTATGAGAAAAGCAGGGAGCTGACTGCAACAACGCACAGAATTCAAACATCTCCTGAAATGTATCAGTGATGACCACATCAAGAAATAATTTTAATAAATAAAAATTTTAAAGGCCTTTTTTGTCAGGATTCTGGAAAGCTGACATAATCCACGATCCGACATCTTTACAAGCTTTTGATGACGGATGTGTGTTTTTAGATTAGCTCAACAACAGCGTCTGATTATTCCAGATGAAACGTGAAAGTGCATCAACAATCATGGCTTTGAATTAATGAATATTTGTCAGAAGCATTGGTTGTGTGTGACGTGTGTGAACCAGGCTGAGGCTCTGATGAAATGTGAAATTGTGGTATGTCACACTGTCATGTTCGTTCACATCTGATCCTAATGAGTGCATTACTGAGGCAACAGGTTGCTCTCAGTCCTGCTGAACGCCAGCATCACGTGTCCTGTTTAATTATGCAGCTGGGGGGTCTCGGACCGTCTCGTGCCCCCCCCCCCAAGATAAGGTAGAAGACGTGGTGTCAGAAAGGTGGACAGTGCTTTGTCACATCGCTGCCGCTCCACTGACGTCACCCTTCAGGCAGCTGGGCAGGATGGAAAATGACGTCATTGCATACAAATCAGTTTGCAGAGGAGGTGATTTGTGTCGGTGCTTCCATTTGCTCCAAGTGTTTACTAAGACAGGATCTTTGGGATTCATCCCCAGTCAGCGCACACCTGGATCTGTAGATCTGAGTCAGTGTTGGCAGGTTATTTAATGAGGTTTTGGTTTAATCACTGTGTGGGGTTGATTGTTGATTACGCTCAGTGTGATTGGACTGTGTGTGTGTTTTTTTAAAGGATTCTTTGGTGCTGATTGATTCCTAATTGGGATTGTTGGAGAAAGAAATCTTCCAGCTCTAAAATCTCCCTGCAGACACGGCGTCAGTCACCGGCTGCTGAAAGCCACTTTAAACCACACAAGCCCATTTCAAAATGGAGGAGATTTAGACCATTTGAGTAGTGTACCCCCTGAACAAATCCACAGGATTGGTTTCCATATGTTCTCTGCTCGTCTCTTAATTAAAGCTGATAATTCTGGGTTCTTGTTCATGAGCTGCTTGGATGATGAGTTCATGTGTTTGTTTTCAGATCTCCATGTGTAACTTCCTGTCTCAGGATACAGTTTTTATATTTTAATGAAGCCTCTTTATTCATGTTCTTTCACTGCATATGTTTGTACAGAAGGATTACGTACACCAGCCTGGCTGGCTGTTTATTCCAGAAATCCTTGAAACTGGTTAAAATTAGATCTCTGCAAACTGGAAAGGAGGTCATCATTTACTCCACATAAAATCTGGGACAGGACTCAGGACATGCCACGGGTCTCTGAGAAAACCTGAAACACGCTCCAAACGCAGACACCGTTTCTCCTCCTGTCACCTCCCTCAGAGAGCTGGGAGGCTTTCATGGTCTGTGTGTGTGTGTGTGTGTGTGTGTGTGTGTGTGTGTGTGTGCTGAGGTCACTGGGGGGGTGGGGTCACTCATAGGTGTGTATGCTGTTCATGACGTTGGCCCTCTCCCCCCTCTCTGTGTGTCTTTCCCCCAGAGGAGGGTGAGTACTTTCTGAAGGTGCTGATCCCCAGCTATGCAGCCGGCTCTATAATTGGCAAGGGTGGCCAGACCATCGTCCAGCTTCAGAAAGAGACGGGTGCCACCATCAAGCTGTCCAAATCCAAAGACTTCTACCCCGGTAAGAACCAGCAGACACGTGTATCCCTAAAGGTGGCCTCTCACCGAGCTGCAGCCGTGTGCAAAGGAGCCGGTCAAACTGAAATCCTTCAGAATTGTGAAAAAAGATGTGAAATTTCAGTGTTTGTCGGCAACGCGCTGTGCAGCAGGTGTTGAGTGGTCACTTCTTAAAAGGCTTTTTGGATTATTTTTGCGTGAGGCGCTTGGAGGACTGTGGGTCGTGCACATTATTTTGTTGTCCACCTCCGCCCACATCATACCCACCTCCACTCACTTTGTGCTTCACCTCTACAGCCACCCCCACATTTCTGATTGAATCTGCTGGAACACACTGATACACACTTCATTTTAGATTATTAATATCTATCATGGATCTGCTTTAGCCCTGAATTTTCTTTGTTTTGGATGCTTTCTGTCAGAGGAGGCAGGTTGGAGGTGAGGTGGAGACTTTGTGACAGTTTTAAGAGAAACGTTGTTGCTTGAACTGAACATCTTCCAAACCTAAATCAGAAGATTCTTCAGATGAACTTAAGAGCCCTACAAAGGAGGGACCCCCTTACTGACAACCTGGTGAGGGCTTCATGGTCCACACTCACACAGATACAACAGCTTTTTATCTCTACTTTTCATTGTGCTGGCAAAACTACATGACAGCATTTCTAAACCTGGTGAAACAAATGATCTGTATGTCACTGAAAGGCTGTCAGGTTCAACATTTCAGATCATTTTTAACAAAACTGTTCTTGTGCTGTTTTTTTTTTAATAGAACTACAGAACCTCCTTCAGAAAAGCTCTTTATTCATGAGGGTTGTGGTGACTGAACATGTCACCGTCATGCCTGAACAACTCCCATGATGCTTTTCTGCAGCACAGCTCCGATTAGGTTAGATGTGGTGGAAAATACTCAACATTTTGATCAGGATACTGGTGGGAACTACTGTGGTCCCGTTTCCACATGAAGCTGTGGCTTCAGGAGAACCTGAGAACTTGTCTAAATCTCCAGACTCCTTTTACCTGCAGTAATCAATTGTTTTCACATGTTTCTGAGCCAAGAGGAGGGAAAACTGAAGATACAATTTCTAGGTCCTATTCACTCAAAACTCTGTTAGTGATCAGATTTCATACAGGTGTGACAGGCCTCAGTCCAACCTTTACCCCAAAGTATTCACTTGTTTTATACTTTGAGTCACAGATCTTGTTAAATGTAAGTAAGTAAAATTTTTTATATAAAACGCCTTTCATAGAAATATATTTACAAGGTGCTGTACAACCATCAACAATATATAATGGCAGAAAGACACAATAAAACATAATAAAACATCAAAACAAGAAGAATAAATTCTAAGTCAGAAACAGGTTGGTGATAGAGCATGACAAGAGATGAGTGTTATGTATGCAAGACTACAAATCAGAATAGGAAAAAGGGGGGGAAATTTATATTGAATAATACACAAACACATGGTTGGCGAGCAGGCAAGGGTTAGGCTGCAATTAATGATGAGTGATCAGCTAAAAGCTTGAGTAAAAAACTGGGTTTTTACCCTTGTTCCCCCTTGTTGCATAACTTCTGTCTGCTCTCATGCTGCTATCCCCCGGTGACAGCAGTCGTGTACATTACACCCAGTCAGAACTCTGCGATGCAGACCCTGCGGCTCAGAGTGTGTGATTGGTTAAAACTTTGTGGGTGTGTTTGTTCATGAGGAGCAAAGCATTGCTGTGGAGCTGGACCAAAGCAGCTCTTCGTGTTATTTTATTTAAAATTATTTGTTTTTGTCTGAAGCCAGTTGCTAAGCAGCTGGTTTGATCCTATTGAACGTGAGCACGCAGCTGATGTTTACATCTTTTTCCATCACCTCCATTAACGGAAAATAAAGTTTTTCCTCCACGGACTCTTTACCCACTGATCATTGAGTGAAATAAAAATACAATATCCAGCCATCTTTATTGTTGTTTTTATACTTATATGAGCTGAGGAGGGATTATGATCATTTATGGCCTGCTGTCTCAAGTCGTATTGAAGTATAATCTAAGCTTTATAGGCTGGTCCCCCCCAAAAAAACAAACAAAAACAAAGTTACTTTAGAATGGGAGGTGATGATTGTGCACATGGGACAGGTGGCTTGCCGCTATCTTTAGCAATGTAGTGCTCTGCTACCGCTAACATGGTTGCATTAACTGTTGGGATTAATGCTGTTAGCAAAATAAATATTCAAAGATTTTATCTTATTTAGCTTAATAAGATCTGACCAGAACTGAAGCTAATAATATAACTGTTTAAATTAAAATAAGCTTATAAAGTCGATGTAATCACTGTTATTTATTGAACTGTTAGCAGATATTAGCTTGTGGAGCA
>JARVGW010000161.1:12022692-12033791 GCA_031762495.1 Anablepsoides rubrolineatus
CCATGGACCACAGGCTACTCCCCCCCCCCCCCCCCCCCTCTCTCTCTCGCTCCCTGGCTGCGGGGGTCTCTCTCCCTCTCATTAAAGCTGTGGAGCTTACTTTGCGCATGTTCAACATTACATCGACACCAAGATGGCGAGAACACGTCTGGCTTGTCTCCTGACTCTCCTCTCAACTCACTGTAAGTAACACAAACAACACGCTGCTCCTGCTGCCTCCAGAACCGGGCCGGCGGAGGTTCGGCTCGGCTCGGCTCGGATCGGTTCTGTTCTCCGGGGTTCGCAGGAAAAACGCTGGCTGAGACGAACTATCCGAAACGTTAAACTCTGGAAAAGTGGCAGAGCGCGAGCTCAGCCTCCCGGACGCACAGAGAGAGGCGCGCTATAAATAATCTGGAATTATAAGAATTATTATTATAATAATAATAAACCAACAGAGCGGATATTTTTATTTGCTTTGATTAGTTTTTATTTGGGTGTAAGTTTTAATCCTATAAGACGCGTCTTATTGCGCCGCAGTTTGCCTTGCTTTATTACCGTAATGTGTGGAATGTGTGTGCGCGTGTCGGAAAAGTTTTGCGCTCCGGTGCGTGAAGCAGCATGTAGCAGCGGTTCTGTGGCCCGGTACCGGTAAGTGTTTACCGGGATGTGTTGGAGCCGCACAGATGGAGCGATGCGGGATAAAGCCAGCTTGTTTTTGTCTGTTTTTTGCTGTGGAATAAAAGCGTTTTGACCGCGGGAGGAGCCTGCTTTCATCCTCCTCCTCCTCCTCCTCCTCCTTACCAGAACCGTTAGGATCCAGCTGGGCTTCAGTACTCAGTACTTGGTACTACTCATCAGGTTCTGATGAAAGGACACCTGTTTAAATAACAAGTTTCCTTCAACAATCAGAATCAACAGTTCAGTTTTTAACACTAAACATCGGAATAAAACATCATCAAATAATTTTAAATAAAGATATAAAACAGAAACTCAAGCTTTATTAAACTAATTTGTTATAAAAAGCCTGAACATCAGTGGTGCTGTAAACTGTAAAGTATTAACCAGGGAATCAGTCAGGTGGTTTTTATTAACCTTTATTTAACCAGGCAAATATGGAGCCACTCTGCAAGAGAGGCCTGCAGACAACCTGACATCCTGCAGGGGAACATGCAAACTTCACACAGAAACATCATCATGTGCAATTCATCCTCACTAAAACTGTTAACAACTATTACAGAGTTCCTATACAGCTCAAGGCAAGTTAAATTTATTCTTTAATGTCGTTTGAAACAAATTTAAGACCAAACCTGACAATAAACACAATAGAAAAAGTTAGCTTAAGTCTTTGAAGAAGTACTTTTTTAACAAATGCTGGAACAGTTATAATTGGTTGTGATTATTTGCAAAGTGTACATATCTGTTATTGCTGCATAAACATGTTTTTTCAAGTTTGGGGTTGTATAAGAGTGCTTGATGTGGAGTGACTGCAGAAATAACTCTTGACGTGATATGGCAATATTTAAATTAAAATTCTTTAAATTCTTAGAAGGGGGGTGGCCTCGTGAGGGGGGGGGGCCGCGGGGCCCCCCCCCCCCCCCCCCTTCCCCAGCCTTCCCTTGGAAAATGGTAGGGGAAACACTGCATAAACATTTCTACAGTAGTACCCCCGGGAATAAAGTGGATAGTGTTTTTTCTCTTTTTTATGTATTTTATCTCATCCTCTCCTGTATTGAGCTGCAGTAACATGCAAATTTAAAGTTTTATTGTATCTTATCTTATCTTATCTTATTTTATCTTATCCTATCTTATAAAAAAAGAGTGAGAAGAGGTGCAGACTGAGGCTATGTTCACACTGCAGGCTAAAATGCTGGTACCAATGTGTTGCATCATACAGCTTCCACACACGCTAACATGTAGCATCCATGTTTTCTTCTGTAAGCACAGCATGCTGCGTGAGACATCATGTCTCTTGTTGGACAAGTGGACTCTGATGGAGGTCCACTTTAAATGAAAAAGTCAATGAGCGCATAGAAAAAGTGATCAGAGAGGAAAATGTGAAGTGAGCATCAGGACCTGCAGTGTGAACATAGCTCTTCCTCTCCTGATGATGCTTCTCTTCACCTTCAGGCCGTCAGCTGCTGGTTATTTATTTATTTATTTATTTATTTATTTATTTATTTATTTATTGTGTGTTTTCTGGTCTCCTAATGATGATTGTCTGAGGAAAGCTGTGATAGGCCTCAGTAGAAGCACATGTTGTGTGTGTGTGTGTGTGTAAGCTTGTGAAGATTAAAGCATTTCTTTTGTGTGGCGGGCTGAGCCATGTGGTCAGCTGGCTCCCAGCCAACATGGCCCCTGTTCAGCAGGACTTCAGCTGGTCCCGAGCCGTGTTAGGAATGACTAACTTTTGATAGGCTCAGAACAAACTCTGACTCTGGCTACCAGCATGCTGAATGTCTTCTGATTCAGTTTCTGATGCGTCTCGTTTCAGATGAACTGTTTTGAAAGGGAGGGAGCGTTCCTGCTCTCTGTGCAGACTGTTTGATTCTTCTGGTCTGAGAGAAGAGTTTATTTCAGTTCATGGTGTTCTCAGGGTCACGATCGTCCTGACGGCTGTTCTAAGTTAAGCCTCAGCTCGAGCCCAGCGTGACTAACCATGCTGCAGCTACAACAGACCTGCAGCCACAGGTTTTACTGTAGGCTCACCTGAGCTGTGTCTCTGAAAACATGCTCAAATGTCTGTTCTGTTGAAGGACCTGTGCCAACAGCACAGCTAAGACCTGTGGAGCTGGAAGATACTCCACATAGATTAGTGCTGAGCAACAGAAACTGTGTTTACCTGGACCAGGAAGACATGTCCAACATAGCTGGTTAGGGTTAGGGTTAGGTTAACCCCTGCTACAGTACCAACACAGAAAGTTTCAGCTTTACACAAACACCTGGACCTTTACCTTCTCGACTCATTACTGGAGGTGAAATGAAACAGTTTGTTTGGCAGCAGTTTAAAAATCAAAGGGCCATTTCACAAAAGCAGGACTGAGAAATCCAGGATAAGAGATAAATCTAGGCTTGTAATAACTTGATCAGTTCATCAAGTTTAGACCATGAGATTGATGACAGGTTCACTGATTCTACAGTGGATAAACTTTGTGCTCCGTACTCCTCATCAAATTAACAAAAACTTTAGATTTTTTGATCTATCACTCTTATTCTACATTGCTGCACCTTATTCATAATCATCAATCTTTACACTGCTGCGGTTGTACTAATATTATATATATATATAAATATATATATGTCATGTTGCTTTTTTGTGAATAATACTGCAAAGAACACCGCACAGTTAAGTTATGGTTAAGTATAAAGTGTATCCTTCTGTATATTGTGTGTAAATTATATATAAAGTATCTTGGTAATACTAGAGAGACACAAACAGCCAGAAACAATTTCATTGTGTGTGTCAACATACTTGGCCAATAAACCTGATTCTGATGGAGTTTTATGAGCTGTAGGAGCCTAAATGCCCTGTTATTTGTTTATTAATGTTAAAAAAGTTAACTGTTAACTATGTCCAACCTATAGAAATCCCCCCTTTCATGCATGGTCCATCATTCCACTACTGAATATGCAACATAATCACACATGTAGGATATGGACCACTGGGTGCTGTGCTGACTTTTAGGACCCAGCAGTCTGCACAGGTAGAGGATGTTAGACCCACAAAAGGTAACACTCATGAAGGTAACTGTAGGGATCAGACCTGTCCTGAAACACTCTTTCCTGTCTATAAGTCCGTCTCAATATAAGAGCGTCATCGTCAACAGTCATTGTAAAGGACGACATGTTTGAAGCTTATATAGTTTGACTTCATTGACAACATCCACAGCTCTGTCCCTTCTCAGTGTAAGATGATCTCAGTCTGGAACTCGGTGGGTGATATGCATCCGTTCAAGAACTGCTAGGTCTTTACATGATTTCAGAAGTCAGTCATGTGGATGGTTGAGCAGCTAAAGTCATGTTTTGTCTGAAGTCAAAGTGCCACATGGCTGTCTCTGTGGAATGAGCTGAAACAGCTGAGCAGGAGTGGGTGGTGGTTGTTTTGAGCGGCGTTGCAGGCATAACCAGAAATATCTGCTGCGTTCCTCCCAGACCTGGCTGTGCTGTGTTAGCACACCAAGTATTCCAAATAGAAAACACATGGAGGCAGACAGCCCCGCATTGCATGAGCACTGAGCAACAATCAGAACCACCTGTTTTTTATCAAAGAGAGAGGACTCCCCTGCTGATCAGCCGCCTGAGGTCACAGTGGAACGGGGGGTGGAGCTGCATAGTGGTGGAGGTTGAAGGCATTCAGAAAACAACCCGGGTGTGTCCGCCCACCTCCTGGACTGCACTGTTTTTCTTTTCTTTATCTTGACAGACTCTTACAGCCTGATGCTTTTAGAGTGTGAAAAGCAAACAGTGATGTGCTCACTACAGGGACCCACTGAAACTACTGCCTATGGTTCTAATACTGTTACTAATACCACAGTACTGATAGCACTTTACTGCAGTGTGACATTCTCCTCTCAGCTGAGTGACGTCTGCTGCATGGAGGTGGTTTGTTTGAGTTGGCTGGTCAACAGCACTTCTATCAGTTGCTGCTGATATTCTTACCTTAAAGTTGTTTGTTAGCTGCCAATAAACAGCAGAAAGTTTGAACCTGAACAACTAACTTCTGATGAAATCTCTGATCTTTGATACCAAAATTATTTAAGCAGAGTTTGTAAATACACTCAGTTACATTTCAGCATGGGATTTAGAGCAAAACTTCAAGAAAACCCCTTGGGACTTAAGAGGTTAACTAAATGTTGTTTGATTAAAGAACTAAAGCAGCAAAACAAGTGAGTTATAGAGGGAGTTTTGTCAGGCATGTGTGTATGCTGATGGTGTTAGTATGAATATAAGCATTTAATTAATACAAAATACTGGGTTGTACTATAAATTGTGTTATATTTGATTCACTGTTGGGGTTACAATAATTTTATTTATTTAAATTTAAACTTGCCTGAAAAGAAACTTTACTGTAAACCAACCCTCCCCCACTCCATCGAGCTAAACGTCATTGTTTGTTTATTTAAACCATACTGCTCTGGCATTTTCTGTCCAGACAGTTTTGGTATTTACATTGCTGTAGCTGATTAAGATAATCTGCCTCCTTTGTGCTGCCTGTTGGATGATCTGTATCTGTGATCACATGCTCCTTGGGGGGAGGAAGTGCCACAGCAGTCCTCCTGCTTGTGTGCTCACTGCTGCAGATCACTGATGGAGTATATCAGTAGGTCAAATGAGATCGATCAAACCCAGAGTTGCTGTCAGCTTAGTGAAATAATTAGGAGCTTCATTACTGACAGTGAGGCGATGAACTGCTGTGGATCAGAGCTCCAGGCACAGCCATGTAATCGCTCTGGATTCAGCTTTTGTTTATCAGGCTGGAACAAAAGGGCAATTATTGTCTAAAAATAACCACAAGGCAAAGTCATCTGACAACCTCAGGTGTTTAAACCATGATAGTGGACACATCTTTTTAAATATCAGCAAACTCATGCAGATCTATTAGTTTCTGAGACATCAGAAGCACTAATGTGAAACAGGACCACTCAACCTGAGGATTTAGATTGAGAAACAAAGTAACTGCTGCCTGGTTCTAAACAGACTTATTCAGAAGAACAAGTCACATTTACAGTAACAATGATGTCATCTGATTCTGGTGGAACTCTGCTGGGATTTAAAACTGAGTCACACACTTTACACCCAAAGGGCCATGCAGTGTCACACCTGATGAGCTGCCTCCTAGGGTAGGGGTTAGAGTCAGGCTAGTTTGTCTACAGGTGCTGTGAAACACTGAGACGTCTATTTTTACTGTGGAAACAGAAAACATTTTCACAATAAATCATTTGTTTGTTCTTCTTTACTATCATGACTCACCTTTTTTATCAACACAGACATATCATTGTCTGGTCAGACATGTTTTTTTTTTATGTGGCACTGTTTAGAACGGTCTGCACGTAACTAACAGGTGGTCAGTTGATCCAAAACCTCTGGATATCTGCTTAAAATATTTTGTAACAAATTTTGGTAATAAATGTATTTACAGAAAAAAATAACCAGAGTTGTAATTTTCTTTATGAATGCAGATATTTTATCATTTATTATTATGTTTGACCAAAACCATTCACCATTTCTCCACACAAGATGATCTCAATTTAGATCTCTGGAATCATGGTGATGAGTATTTCTCCAAGGAATGCTAGGTCTTGAAGTTTTTCCTGTTTTCTCTCTAAAGTGTGACTGTAGGGCTGTACCCATTGAAAAGAGCTGATTAAGCACATGTAGAAGCTGGAGCTGTTGCACGTGACTATGTTTGGAGACTGAACCAGGGGAACAGCACAGGGTGGGGATGTTGATGTACAAGCCAACATTTAAAGAAAAGTCAAATACAGCAGACAAATTTAAAGAGTGTTTTGGCTCAGAAAGGCCTTCCCTTAAAGGCCCATCAGAGTTCTAAACTTGGCAGAATAGTCTGTAGAAAGATGTCACAGAGCACATGACACACAAATCCATGCATGTAGGAGCCAGTTTGATAATGTTTCAGTTAATGTTTCTGTACAATGTTGTTGTTTTTTGTTCTGTTATCTTTTTTGCTGTTCTGCTTGTTTCTAAAGTTCATCGAGCTTAATGCTTACCCTCCAGATATCTGCAGTCATTCTTCAACTGTCTCAAGTTCATTTTGAAATTATGTAGCCTTCTTGTGATGGCAAAAATATCACAAAAATGATTAAAAATCAGAACCCTGCAGCTTTATCATTCTGCTCTGTGGAATTATTCTCCTCACTTACACACTTTTTTTTACTTTACTTACTGTTTTTGTTTGTTTTATTTCTTAAACATGTAAAGCACTTAGTATCGCCTCGCTGCTTAAAGTTACCATATAAATAAACTTTACCCGACCTTACACCACTGAAGGAAATTTTGTAACTGATTAATTGAATGTTAGATGCAGTATTGTATTTTATACTTTCTGTTTATTTTAGCCTGTAAGTTTAAAGCAGACAAAGAGTTGGTGTGTGTCTTATCATGTGTTCTGTCATTTAGTCTAAAAACAAACGAGTTACGTTCAGATGTCTGACGTAAAAGGTAACACCTCCAGGGATGTAACCAGGAAGTGAAATACATTATAAGGTCTATTCATTATTATAGTGAAAGGAGTTGTCAGTGTGCTGCAGACTGCCAGAGCAGGGCAGCTGTGTTTTGATTTACCCAAGGTCTCTCAGAGGCATGTGTGCTGTACTTTGAATCTGACTGGAGACAGGCGATCGAAAATAAAGTTTTAAAGAAGAAATCCCAGATTCCTGTTTATTTGGACATACCATTTTGAACAACGCAGATTTTTCCTACACCACAGTAGGGATGGGTACCGAATACAATACTTTTTTAAGTACCGACCGAATTCTGTCGGTACTACCGAGTACCTATTCACGTAACATCAAACGGTACCATGTTTTGGTACCTAAACACATCATTGCGACCATATTGGCATAAGAGTGGTGGGTTTTCCATGCTTGTCCTGAACGCAGCATCGTGCAAGAGCATAATGACATCAGCAGCCGCTGGGTCAGTAGAGTTTGGCGAGGCTTGAAAGTGAGCCTCGCAGCTCCTGGAGTGAAACTCACCGAACAGACCGCCTCTGAATTATCTGGTGGATTAATTATCTGGTCAGAACGACGTTCGCTTGCTCAAAGTAAATAAAGTTCCGCCACTTTCTTTATTTCATCCACCATTAAACAGAGAAAAACAATAGAGTTACTTTCCGATAGTCCAAACGCGTCAAGCTAGGGTTACAGTTGATGTGGCTCACAAAAGCAAAGAAAAGTTTATTATTATAAAAACAACACACACAAAGTACTGAAAACTGGTACTGTTAAGTACCAGTACCGATTCTCAGGTACCGGATATTGGTACCGAATCAATTCAAATGTCAAAGGTACCCATCCCTACCCCACAGGCATTTACCATAAGGCTGACAGAACAATCAGAACCCTAATTTTAACTATCCACTCTGTACAGGTCCATGACCCACTGAAAACAGTCATCCTCCTCTATGTCTGGAATGCCTCAGTGATCTTAGACATGATAAAAATGCTAATGCCACAGCTGTACATCAGTTCAGGTCTGTGTTCAGATTTGTGGTTAGAAGGACTGGGCAATGTTGCTTTTTTAAGTGTTTCATATTGATAATTATTGATTGGTTTCCTCTCAAGATGTGGCTCTCATTTTCTCCTTTGCCTCCATGTCGTTCTTTTTATTTTGAAGCAGTTATGAGGCACGGGGGTGAAACATGAAACTGCTGCTTGTTGCTCAACAGGTTGCTGCTAGTTTACTAAATAGTCAGTGAGTTAGCTGATGCCACTAACCTGTGTTCAGGTCTGTATTCAGGTTTGTGTCCATCAAACCTGGTCATTCAGCTGAGGAGTGGGTCAGTAGCAGATTGATTCAGACCATGTTGCTGTGGTTAGCTGTGAACCATGTGTTTGTTTACCAACTCATCAACATATAACAAGCAGATTGATGGATAGATGTAATCTATAATCTATATGTTGACAGTAGATGATCATCATTGTAAAAACTGCTCTCACTCCAGTCTTAAAGTTTGGATTTTATGAACAGTTTCATGACTAGAAGAAAAACATTTGTTTCTGGACTTTATCCCCACTTCCTTTTTCTAGATTTTCAATACATTTAAAAATAAACCTCCTGTCTTCCTCAGATAATTTGTAATAATATGTAATTAGTGCTATAGAAATAAACTGACCTGAGTTTTAGTTTCACATAAAATGCTTTGTGAATCTTACTGCAGATTATTTATCATGTTGTCACAACTTAAACACTTTTTTCATTTGATCTGTTTTTGAAAATGGAAATGATAGAAGACTTGCAGCGTGTGCTTTGTTTCATAAACTGGTTAGGAACACAATTTAATCAGAAATGTTGTGGTGTTCCCTGCTATTATCTCATGTAAACAGTCTGTACATGTGCAGTAAATACTTGTTCCTCCACTTCCAAAATGACCTGAAAATCAACTGAGACATTTTGAAATCCGAGTCTGGCTTTTTGAAATGAAAATGTGAACTCTGCTCAAGTAATAATGTATGAAAGAGGAATAATTAGAGTTATAAACGTTGGACAGATTGTCCATGCTGTGAATCATGCTTCAGAGGAAGCCCAGCACACAGCACCGTTACCACATGTGTGAGGCAACACTGTAAGCCACTGAGAGCCTCACATATTTGTCAGGATGCCAGACATACGTGACGAGTTTGCAGCAGTGTTAGGGTTCCTGTCTGACACTGTGGAACTCCTGAGTCTGCTCAGGTTCTGCTCCAGACCAACACCCAGAGGAGAAGAAGGACCAGAATTGCTTCATTGGTGACTTTGGGTTTCATTTGTGTTGAAATACTGTATAAATATGTTTTTGTTGGAGATATGACAACTTAAAAAGACAAATCTGTTTCAGTTTTAAAGAGAAACTCTGAGCTCAGAGGCAGAGGAAGTCAATGAATGTTTGAAAGTGTAAGCTGCATTCAAACTAGTCCTTCTACATTTTGAGTTATAATTTGTAAATGTAGTGAAAAGAATTGTGAGAGTTAGCAGAGTTTGGAAAATTAGACATCTTAAGTCTTAAATTGAACATGTTTTTGTAAAAATCCTCCAGCTGAAGCTGTGGCCATTTTAAAACATGTCAAAGATATAAAAAATAACAGGTCACAGTCGTGTAAAGTCCAACTTACTGTGACCTGTTAAAACTCTTGAATCATAGTCCTGCTGCTACAAACAGGACTTTAAAAATCCCTGCAAAGCTGCAGGAGGAATAATGAATCAAAACCTGACTGAACAAAAGCTAACAAATAAAAAGTAACAAGTGTCAGAGACGGCTGGTCTTTTTGGCTAAGCCCTCTGCAACATTTACAGTAAAGATTTGAAAAATAAGATCGGTTCATGTCAAACATAAACTGATAATTCACGTTGATGAAATCCAGATGCATCAGCCCAATCCCTGAATAACACAGATTCCTTTGAAATAGAGTCATTTTTCCAGCTCAAAGATGGCAGACCACTAGCAGGTGCTGTGATTTTTATATTTCAATGAGTCGAGAACAAAGAATGTATCTGCTGTGTGTCATTGGTACTGTTGTTCATCTACTGCAGAATACCTACTGACTGACTGTAACTGTAGCTACAGTGAAACTCTGATGGTTTTCCACTGAAATTATGCCAGTAGTTTTGAAAAACTTCCACTCTGAGACCTGAATTTGAAAATATCAGAGAATCTGACATAGTTCAGGCAAACAGCCAAACGGATACAGACCGGTTCTGATTTCCCCTAAAGGTCAGAAAAGGTCGTTTTGTTAATGTAATGTAATCATTGCTAGGCATTTAGCTAGAGGGGCATCATTTTGTAACTTTATTTAACATACGTAAGTTTTGTAAACTTTTGTTGCTTAAAGTGTCAACGCCCTTTTCCAAATTCCTACCTAAAAGTCTGATCAGTGGTGTGTTTATGAATTCATCCCACACACCCAGTGTCACCACCCGCCATCCTGACAGAGCTTCAGTCAGGGTTCATGCAGGGTCATAAAAAGTCTAAAATTTGAAAATCAAAATTTTAGGCCTAAAAAAGTCTTAGAAATGCCCAGATTTTCATCCAAGGTCTTAAATTTAATTTTGTCAAATCTTAATATTTGAACTTTCAATCATCACCAGAAGTGTTGGCTGCATAAATAAACAGAGTAAAGCTCTGTGATCAGAGGTTGATGTGATCTGTCTTCATGAAGTGTTAAGTTTGCTACCGCTCTTTGTACACATTAAACTAAGTCCTGTGATAACTGCAGGCAAAAAAACGGCACAGTTTACTTCAACGTTTTCAACCTTTAATGTTTCTGTTAATGTGTCGATTTGGTCTTAAATGTAAAGGTACTTTATTGGTCAATGCATGTTCCCATGCAATGATGAAATTTGTGCTCTGCATTTGACCCATCACACATGAGAAACACCCAAGTGGAGCAGTGGGCAGCTATGTA
>JARVGW010000161.1:12033891-12045892 GCA_031762495.1 Anablepsoides rubrolineatus
CTGTTAGTGTACAGCGCTTTGGGGTCCGGAAGGACTTGATAAAGCGCTATATAAGTTCAGTCCATTTACCATTTACACCCTTAATAAAGTCAGGAGAATTCACTTCTTGTTTCAGGTTCTTACATGGGGTCAGGCTGGGTCCTCAGAGCAGAAGAGAGACCTCATGGACTACATGAAAGGCTACATGGATTACCCCACAGCTCATCTGTTCAGGCGTTACCTCCTTTTAAACTGTAATTGAACTAAATTATCAACTTGTTAACATTAAATCTCATATCCTGTGCGGATACAAAGTCATGCCCAAAATGACCATGTTAACTGCTTTCCCATTTCCTTTCTTCAGCCACAGACCTAAATATTTATACACGAGTCATTTTCAGAGCTAAAAACAAACTTTGAGTCTTTCCACATATAGCACATTAAATACTAAAGTTGTTCACAAAGACTTACTTATTGAAACAACTGTACAGAAAAACCAAAGATTGTAAAGAGCAGCTGATGCAGATCTGTTCTGTTCGAGGTCAAACCGACCCAAGTGGAGCCATCTTTCCAGAACACAAGAGTTCTAACACATTTCACCTTGTTCTGTAAGTGCTTGTGTTGACTCTTCAGTGGGTCGGCCTTCTGCGCACCAAGCCGTGCACGGACCGACAAACAAAGCCTTTTCTCATATTTATTCTCCTGAAGTGAAGAAAACGGAGAGCACAAACTAAAATATTCAGCATACAAAAGCAAAGAGCCAACAAATAATTTATTGGAAAATCCTACAAAGAACAACAGCAGGAGAACAGAAAACACTTAGTTGGGAAGAAACATGTTAAGTTTCAGAGAATGGCTGCTTCACAAAAACACAAAGGTTGACTACAGACAGATTTTAAAGCATCTGTTACAACATGAAGACACTACCACCCTGATGGTACCACGCACAGAAGGGACAGGGTTCAACAAATACCACTGCCCGACTGCACGTTAATCCACCAAAACTGTTCTATTAAACAAAATGCAAAAAACATTAAATAAATGTTAGTTTAAAATAGTTTTAATAATCGTTAAATTAGTTCATTTGAAAACAAGATCACTTGCATTGACAAACTTACCCAAACACTTTTTTTTTGTTTACCTCCGGTGAACAACTGAAGAATAATAAAGGAATAACTAAAATGAAAGGAAAAGGCAGACCTGGTCATGGTGCAACACATCCAAATCATCCAGAACCTGTAGAAACTCTTCAACCTTTCAGCCAGTTGTCCTCTGTCACCACTGAGGTTTTACTGCCAGGATAAAACTAAATTGTTTTAAATTAGCAACAATATCTGTAAAAAGATGTTTTATCATAATTAAATGACTAGTGGGAACAGCTGTTTTAAGAAAAAACCCCACAACACTCACAGTCCACCATATTGTAGCAATTGTATAAATGAACAAAACAACAATCATCACTTCAGCATTGTCAAAGGCTCTGGTATCATTTTTTTATCAAGTGAGATATAAAATTTAGATCTAACAAGGTCGAGTCAGGTCCTCTGAATGTGTCTGACTGTGTATCCAAAAGAGATTTTCCTCATGGATTAAATAACTGTTAAACACAAACCCAAATGCACTTGTTTTATTTCTATCATGGGTCTCAGTGTAGCTGTCAGTGCTGATCCTCTTCCTCATTCTGGCTCCGTGATTCTCTGCGAGTCATCAGGAAAATGCAGATTATCCTGCAGGTTCTGACTGTGACAATAAAAGTATCATGTTTGAACGTCTGTAATATTAGCTGCTTGCACAAATCTCATTTGTCTTTTGTCAAAGGTTTGGAGGAAGTGTTTGATTTGAGACCAAAATAATCCCAAAAATGGCCACAAACAGCCTGCTGCCACAGAGAAGAACTACCTCTTAAAAAGACAATGAAACGCTGTATATCCACACATTTATTACAATCATCAGTTTCTGGATGAACAATACAAACTGTTAGACTGTAGTCCAACTCTAACCACCAAACTGATTCTCTGGAGTAACTACCCTTTAGAGATATAAAACATTAGCAACAGTCAGTGAATAAAGCTGACATTAGTAACAATCATCAGGTAAAAGGTCAAATGCAGCACACGCCCAGTTTGAAAACAGATTTCCTTCCAGCAGCTCTGCTCTCTCTGAGGCAACTGGCCTGCATGGAGTATAAATGCTGTGGGAAGCATTACTGGATGTTTCTCCCTGCCTTACTTAGCACTCATGAGCAGTAAGTGAGGAGGAGAGCAGAATGTGTGTGTGGGGGGATGACCGGTCACATGAATTAGAATCTGACAGGCAGGTGTGGCCGAGGCAGCCGAGGGCGTCTAATGTCACAGAGTTTATCTTCTAGAAAAACTCACACTAAGTGTTGAAAAAGGGCCTTCACAAAGAATACAACCAGCAGAGAAATTTTAAAATATGTTTCCTGACAGGGGTGGAGATGCATCCTGCTGTCATTAAAACAGATTCCACTTTATGACACACATGAGTGGAAAAGAATGAAATTATTTCCACATGCAGCTGCTGAGGAACGTCATGTGGAAACAAAAAATATTGGAACATCAAAGTGAGAATATGCCAACAAGCAGTCCACTCAGACAACAAGGGTATAAAGACAAATTGGAGACTCAAATAGATGCACAAGCTGGCAAAGATTGTTTCTGAAACAACAGCTGGGCAGGGAAAACATCTGAGCTCCTTCAGCTGACTCCCCACCCCCTGAAACTGGACTTTATCACCTGCTCGGGGAGGAATCCCTGATGGGTTTCCCTGGGAAATACCAGACAAAAGGCACCAGACAGCCAACAATCCACAGTTTGATACCCCTGGCAGGGCTTTACCAGTTTTTAGTTTTTACCTGCCTCTTGGGCAAGTGACAATATTACCTGCCCAAAACAATAATGATCAAAATTTTGTAAAATATAAGAAAAATGTGTACTGCACGAACTAACTTTTATATTATGTTTAAAAAATATTAACATCAGGGGTGCACCGATAAATCAAGACTGATTTCCTTAATTTTGGAGATCGGAGATCAGCCGATACTTGGATACTCTGAAAATCATCTTCTGTCCTCTTTTGCTCTGCTGTGAGCTCTAACTAATGTCCAATTAAAACAAGTTTGTATTGTTTAAAGGGTATTGTTATATTTGGAGTACACGATATTTCAGTATTAACATTGGTATTGGTCCGATAAGTAAAACTGGGCCGATATTTACGTCTGATATTGATTTCCCTTTTATTAGCACAGGTTTATAGTAACTGAGTACATTTACTTTGTTACAGTACTTAAGTAGTTTTTTAAGGATTTGTAATTTTACAAATTATTTTTTTAAATAGCTACTTTTACTTTTATTTCATTATATTTTTAAGCTAAAATTGATACATTTACTTCTTTACATTAAAATGTAAAGAAGGATTTGAATTTGAATTTCTCAGATTGTTACAAAATAAATATGTTTGAACTCATCATGAAAGAAAATGTTTCTGCTCTAAAAGATGAGTTGAATTTACTCAACAAAGTCATTTCAACTGGCTCCACTGAGCCTAGTTGAGTAAATCGATTAAAGAGTATAAATATATTGCTCAGTTTACTCAACCTGGTTTAGTGGAACCAGTTTGGTTATAAATATACATTTACTTTTACTTTTACAATTTTTGTGAAGAGGTTTATGACTTTTACTTGAGTAGTTTTCTAATCAGTGAAATTTATTTTTACCAAAGTCCTTTTCTGTTCATGTAATTTTACTTTTAATTAGTTATTTTTCAAGTATTTTATAGAGCTCTGCTTTTTAGCTTTGTGTTTCTGTTTTGGGAGGGGAGGTGGTTGGTCGAGCATTATGCACCGCCAGGATTAACTGAAGTAGAGAGTCAGCAGTCTGGTTGTTTTAAACGGTATCAAAAAAGACACAAGTGTATTTATGTGTATATGTATATAAATAATTAGCATGTTTGTGTAATATCAGTAAAAATTGGTAATCGGCCATAACAGCAATAATAATATTGGATATCGATATCGGCAGAAATTTTCATATGGGTGCATCCCTAGTGCATATTCTTACTTATTTAGCCTTGAAAATGCCTAATGGTAAATAGTAAATTTACCTGAATTGTATTTATTCGCAAGTCAAAACTCTTGTGAGGGGAAATTAATTTAAATAATTAAAATGTAGAATAATCAAACTACTATTGAAGAACTCCAGTGATGGATGTGTTGGTCCTGTTTTCCAACCCTGCTCACTGCCTGTGGTTTAACTGATGGTGGTCTTTGGACAGAAAGAGACAATTCAGGGATTGTTTTTAATCTAAAGTCCTGTAAACATAATAAAAGCTTTGAGCTGTTGACTCCATCAGTGAGGAAACATCATGCCCCTCTGACTGATGTACTCTTCCTGTAATCAGGCCTCTTTTAGCACAGCGTGGCTTTTGTTGCTGAGTGGAAACAAAGAGCCGTTAACAGCCTGGCTGTGGGCAGCTATTGTTGGAACAGTCCACGTTACAAATACTGGGGTTTTGTTGTGGACCTGTTGTTTCAGAGTTGATAGTATCTTGATGACTGAGCTGAACTCGTCTGGTGACGCCTGGTTATAAAGACTTTATAAGCCTGCTGCTGCCATCTCATACATTATGCCTCTGCCTGCTGAAAAACCGTAGAACATTGCAGAGTTCAAAATGTGTCTTGATGTCAGAGCAAAGCTGAATTAGCTGACTCAGGGGAGCCTTAAAGTGATGTTTCATATGAAACTTTACTACCAGGTGATGTGCTGAAACACACTGTGGGGTTAGGAAGAGATGAGGAGGAGCTGGAGGCTGAATTACAAAATGTTTAGTTTCGGTCAACCTTTTATTTCTCTTTGCTCAGATTGAATCTGAATGTGCAGAATTTGAAAATTAATTTCACTAAATTGAAACTGAATTTAATAGTTTGAAACTGAATTTCAAGTTTTGAATTTGAAATAATTTGCTTTGAAACTGTATTTTATGGAGAGAAAATAGACTTAAAGTTTGTGTGTGGGTAATAAAGTTTGTGTGTGGGTAATACATTTTGTTTGTGTGTAAAACATGATTTGTAACCCATAAAAACATTTTGTGCATAAATTTGGCTATTTGTAAGTGTGCATTCAAATGAACAGTGGATTGCATCAACTCTGTTACATTACAGAAGGGAAACTTCAGCAAAGTGAAACATAAATCTGTGGATCTGTGTTTGATTACTCTCTTTCTCAAGGACCAGGATGTGTCCTTGAGGATTTTGGAACTGAAAGTAGTCAAACTGAATTTTTAATAAACCAAAATACAGTTTCAAAGCAAATTATGTCAAATTCAAAACTTAAAATTCAGTTTGAAATCATTAAATTTCCAATTCTGCACATTCAGATTCAATCTGAGCAATTCCAATTCAATTCCTGCTGGCACATGATTTATCCCATAAGGAAGTGAAGCAGATTAAACCTGCTGGATCTGCTCAGTCAACATGTCTGTGCTGTTTGCTGCCGTGTTTTTGTTCTGGTGTCAGTTGAGCTTTAGCTCACGGTGATGGAGTCCACACACACTGAACAATAAGCGCTGGTGGAGCAGGCTGTGGCCCTCACCTCGCTCTGTGGCTGTGTTAGAGGCGCTGCAGGCTGCTCCAGACGCAGACTCATGCTAACCTCCCAGCTGTCAGATTAGCCTGTTGTCTGCAGATGTGACAGCTTCCATATCTTTTTATATCATTTGGAATTTATTGGTTCATCCTTTGTGATGTAATGATGGAAACCTGTTGCTAAAGGGTGTCTATTTGTGTTTTGTAAGGATGCACAGTACTTTTATCTGACTAGTCAATTTTTTATGTCCTATTAAAAACAACTATTCATTCATTCATTCATTCATTCATTGTGTTAACCTCAAAGGGGTGGGTTAACCCTGGACATGTCTGTCTAGAATAGAGCTGGACAAAAATTCAATATCAACGTCCCAATAGAAAAGGTTTCAATTGATATGACTTTTAAAGGAATTCAATCGATATACATTACGTCAGTGCATGATGACATACACCACAGGCTCCACCCCGTTTACACCATGCTAACAATGCTATCTACAACACAGTGATATCTGTGTAGCTGCCCAATCCGTACATCATGATCCGTACTGTCCTAAAAACATTGTTTTTAGCATGTAGCATTTCGCTAAACTGATGACAGAAATCATTGGATTTCAGTCTTTTATCATCTGCAATGTTTCATAGAAAAAGGCAATGTTTGCAACAGCTGTGGATTTTTATTCCAGGGAAAAAATAAAACAAAGATAAGATGAGTTATAACATGATTGTCCAGAAAATAGTTATCAATTTATTATAAATAAACATGTAAATGTAAATATATTATTTTATTATTATTATTATACTTTATTCATTTCATTAAAATATAAACAAAAATAAATTTAATACAACAAAACAATACGATTCAAATAAAATGAAAGGCAGCAGAAGAAGAAAAGAATTCTTATGATATCTGCTCCTTTAAAAAAGAAAATTAAAATATATACACATTCAAACAATAACAAATCAAGAATAAACAAAACTAAATATATATTTTATTAATCAAAATGTATGCAATATTTAAACTGTTTTCAGAATATAATGTAACACACCTTTATAATTAAGTGTATAAATAAATATTTTCAGTATTTTGTCCTAAATCGAGCACATTCCACAAGTCTATCATTTAGCGCATGCGCGAATGAGCTGACAGTACGGCTCGTGCTACCGGGACGAAGCAAATGAGCTCAACAGCTGTGAGTGACAGGGTTCCTGCGGATCCTTAAAAAGTCTTAAATTCAACTTGCTTTAACCTGTAGGAACCCTGAGTGAACAAGAGTCCACAGTTAGAAAAGAAGCAGAAGAAATAGTTAAAAAAGGAAAGAATGTGGTAATTTAGTGGTATTGAAGGTCTGATAAACATCTGCTTTCAGATGTTGACATTTAGTCAACTTCACCACACTTACATTCCAGATATCTGAAATTGATTTATGACTACACATATTAGTTAATTAAAATATCTCTAATTTTATTTTGACTAAATACCTATTTATATTTATATAAATACCTGTAATTACATTCTGACTTGAATAAATGATCAGATATATCAAGTTGTTTAGAGGCTTTAATTCAAGATATCTGTCATTAATTACTGACTACTTGAAACATATATTTCAGATATCAACAATTAATCTTATGACTAGTCATGAAGTGAATTATATCTCACTTTTTGTTCTGACTAGTCATAATTTTAATAAAAGATGTCTTAAATGACATCAGGATAGTATGTACAGTAAATATTGGTGTTCCTGGCAGTTTTTCTGATATTTTTATTATTCATATACAGTAATATCTTGATATAAATTTTAGGCATATCATCCAGCTGTAGTCTAGAAATAGTTTTGTTTCAGACCCCTCCCTGATTTTTAGTTTAAAGTGATAAACAGCCCCTCTGTAACTGGTTCCCTGGTTGTCCAAATGTTTGTGTTTGTGCTGGTGAAAGGGCCTGTGTGCAAAGTGCATTCCTGATTAGGATTAAGGAAGGGGCTGGGTGGCCCTTGTCAGAATGTGAGGCATTTGGAATGAGAGATGCTGCTGCCATCTCCACAAAGTTTGCTGAGGAGCTAATTGTGGCACTGAGTGTGGCGTGATTTTGCACAGATTTTGTGGTAGCAGCTCCCCTCGGAGCACTGGATTTAAGAAGTAGAGAACTCCAGGGAGTTGAATTAGCTCCCACTCCCCTCTTCCTGGATCTCCTTAAGGCTGACGCCATGGCTCCCAGATTCATTTGGACATGCAACATGTGCAGCCCATCAGATTGTTCGCATATCAGAGATGCTGTGCTAGGGAAGGCCCACTCACAATCTTGGGTCTGTTTTGACAAGCCTTTCTCACTGTCTCCCCTAAGAGTCTGACCCAGGTCTGGAAAAGAAGCAGCCAAATGTTTCATCGTAAAGAAGAGTCAGGATTTTCTTTAAAGGCTGTGGAAAGAAGGAAGAGGTTCTGCTGATTATTCTCTGTATCCCCCTTCAGAGGCTGCAGGTCTTCTTGCTGCTGCTGACATCCACTATGAATAGTTTCAACCTGCTCTCAGGTCGTGACTGTAGGATTTTCATTGTTGCATCCGCCCACATCTCTGGTTAGGATGAGATTTTGGAAGCATTCTGGTATCCTGCCTCAGTAGTTGCTTTTCCAAAGGGTTTAGTGAGAGAATTCCCAAGGGAGGACTTCTTTGTTCCAGTTCCATCTGACATGAAAGTTATAGTAGCTCACTTTTCAGAAAGTCCTCCATGTGCTCTGTTCACATTCTTATGCATTCACAGCTAGTTATGATGGAAATCATAGCACAGCTAGAGGTTTTGTTTCAACATTTCACTCTGAAGAAGTTTAAAAGTCGACACATCAGTTCTAATCTCTGAACCTCAGTATCAGCAGCAGCCATAGGCATACTCACATCTGTAGACCTCTCAACCAAAGACTCTCCGTTGGACTGAGGTCTGGGCTTTGATTGGACCAGGACATTTTGTTTTCAATTTGTGGAATTCTTACTTTTATGAAATTAAATATTATGATAAATTCCAGGTTTTAAGGCAGTGAATTGTAATGAAAACATTTGCATTTATCTAAAAAAATCAACTAATAAATATATGTGACAGATGAAGAGTTGAAAGTAAAACGTATCTGATAAAACAATGTGAGCTGTATGAAACATGACAGCTGTCTCCTGTTGACTCAGAATGGAGCTTGAAGAACAAAAATATAAGTTTGTGACGTTTTCCAGCAGGATCAGGAGCTGAATATTACATCTGTAGATCTACACATTTATTCTAAACACTGGTAGCATTGTTGTGTTTAATTAGGCCTTGATTCTCTCCTGATGCCTGAAACTGTGTCACAAAACAAAAGGTCTGCATTGGCATGCAGTGCTGCTGAGGGCATGTAGAGAGTCTGACAGCAGACAACCACACACTTTAACACAACTACAGGGACTACACACAGCTTTAATGAAAACAAAGATTATCTAACAAAGTGTTTGTTCAGTAAAAACTACTTTAATGCCTGCATTGGTTTTAATTGTGTAGTTAAATTTATTTGTTATACTTTTTCATCCTGTCCAGCCAAGGTCATAATGTTTTTTTTTTTGTTAATAAACAAAATGTCATGAAGAGGGTTTATTGAAAATGTGAGTTTACATCTGAGAACTCAAAATCTTCATGAAGACATCATGAGGAGGCGCTACTTTTCAAAGAAAAATTAAAAACCACACAAGGAAAGATGAGGAGAAAAAACCAAAACATCATATTATGTCAGGAAGTTCAGCTCCCTCCACTTTAAGGTGGAAGAGTGAAAGTTAGTGTTTCTCCTCTGTGGGTTGGGTCCTGTGAGCCCAGTCATACTTAGCTCGGGGTTAAAGTGAGAGCAGGCCAGATGTACACGCTAACACTGACACAACGTGACAGGTTCCCAGGCATTCAGTGACACCATCAGACCCACAAACACCACCCACTCTGCTCCCTCGTTGGCTCAGACCGAGGTTTTGGCCCTCCCAGATCAGAGGCACATGACCGGGTCTTAGCAGACAGCCCTGCAGCAGCTCCATATGGAAATGAAGGAAAAATGAATACACAAGGAGCCCTCGTAGGCAGAGCTGAGATGTCTTTAAATACACCTGGATCAGAGCGCCTGCTGAGACCAGGATGCAACTCCTGAATACCATGCAGGCAGGGACCAGTACCACATTCATTCAGACCAGGTACAACCAGGATCAGAAGGCTTCATTTTTATTATATGTGAAAACAAGGAAATCATGGATCACAAAAACACGTAATACAAGTTATCTTTCTTACGCTGCTAATATCTTTATATTTATATCATATAATATATTTTTATTTTCAGAAAAAATCAATCAAATATGTTTTTGTACAGAAAATGTCAAATTTATGTTATTTGATCATTTTTGGTCCTTTTATCTATAAAAAGTCAAATTTTTAACATTGAACTATTTTAATTTGTCCCATAAATCAGTGACTCCCAACCAGGTGTACATGTACCCCTTGGGGTACGCAAACATATTACAGGGGGTACATGGAAAAATTTCCCAGGTGTGTAAAAAAAAAAGGACAGATATGCAGGGTCTGAATCATGGAATTATATGTTCTTCTACTCTTCTATGTTTAAAGTTGATGGCTCAGTGTAGCAGTGGTCAGAGCTGTCAATCACAGCAAGAAGGCCCCAGGTTTGCCTGCAGGACTTTCTGTGCAGTTTACATGTTCTCTATGTGCACAGGTGGGTTTTCTCTGGTTTCCTTCCACAGTGACTGCTTTTATATAGCATGGTAAAAAAGAAATGTGACTAAAGAAAATGGATGGATGTTTTAAAATTTCTGATGTTTAAAAAGTCAACATTCAACATGTCTAGGTTTGTTCTAGATTATTCTCAAAAATTACTAATAATCCCTATAAATTTTTGGTAAATTCCATATAAAAATTCAAAATTTAAAAATCCCCTAAATACTTCCAAAACAGCCTGAGGAACATCTGGGCATTGTTTCCACGTGTCTTTGGTTTTGCGACGCCATATTTTCGTGTTTACAACACCTTCAGCAGGCGTGGCAGCAGGCCTTGAGCAGCGAGCGTGCACCAAGCACGGATCACGATTTTATGAAGTCAGGGGAGGACGTATGAAGAATAAATTGTGCTGGGTTTGAATAGAGCTGCTTCAGAAGCACTTGACTAAATAAAACAAAAAAAGATAAAAATATATCCTATTGTGCGTTTTCAAATAAAACCCCAAAGACTTAAAAAAAATCACAATAAAATGAAATTAAATGTCAATTAAAAAAAGGATTTACAAAGTGGTTTTTAAAGATAAAAGCCCCTAAAAACTACAATTTTAAAAAGCCATTAGAATTCAATATTTTGATTTCAGGCAGAGACAGTTTTATTAAATGATTTCTGTCTGCCCCCAGGAACAAATATTTAAAAATGGATCAGTCAGCAGCAGCATCTGATCAATATGAGATCCATGATGTGATGTAAATGTAACATTTTCTACATATAGGTACAGTAGATAAGTAGGACTTAGCAGACTGTGTGGAGTTTGGTTTTTACGGTCATGTCTCTGGTTCTGCTGGTCGGGAACTGAGGAGGGTAATAAACAGAACTGAGACCAACAGAGTAATTAATTTGTTTTTTAGTGAAAAATCAACAGTTTTTTTTTCTTGGTTTAGAGCTCGTACACAGAAGAAGGAGTCAGAGACCAGAGTTATTTGGAAAAATCTAGTTAATTGATTATGATCTTCCACTGACAATATTATTTTTAGGACTTTACTATTTAATGTCTCCAACACATCAAGTTAAGTAATAAACAGTTTAAATCAGAGTTGTGTAATCACAGTAGCTCTGCTCAGCTTCAGCTAAGCTGCAGAAATCAAACAGCTAAGAGAGCTGAACTGCAACAAGTTATAAAGTTTCTGTAAATGGGTTTAAACTACAGGAATAAATCACACTGTCTGAGAATACAAGGGTGTTTTGTTCATTCTGCGAGGTTTCTGAAAAGAAACATCTGAAAAGAAACTGATGAGCTGCCTGATGAATAAAACTTTATGTTTAAGCTGCTAATTGAAGCGTAAAGTTAGACAAGTTGTGTGTGTGCTACATTTGAAAAAAAAAGATGTTTGAGGGCACTTTTAGATGGAGCCTGGGTTTATCTGTCATTTATTCATGCTGTTTCTAACCAGTGTTGTATCCTTCTGTCCCCCTGGGATCTGTACTCCCACCAGCTTCACTGCCTTTTATTTCTATCCTCTGTTGTTTGAAGTAACTGGATGTAGATGTGCTACAACCCCTGGCAAAATGTATGGAACCACCGGTCTTGGAGTAGAACCCATTCAGACATTTCATTCTGTAAAAAATCAAAAACATGATACAATAATAAGGTCATTCCAAAGTGCAACTTGTTGGCTTTCAGGAACACTCAAAGAAATGA
>JARVGW010000161.1:12088037-12109922 GCA_031762495.1 Anablepsoides rubrolineatus
ATGAAATTAGAGGTAGTATGAGAATTACATTTTTTATGCTTTTTAAGATAAAAATAGGGGGGTCGTATTATACATGAGATCGTATTATACATGAATAAATATGGTACTTCAAATTTTTGTGGTTAAATAAGGAAAAATAACTTGTTTTAATTAAGCTGAAGAATATAAATATAAAAAAGTGGTTTGTGTATATGTATTCAGCCTATTCCCTTCAGCAACAACAGTTATCTATACTTGGACTGTTGCTCACAGTTCATGGGCTTTATTGTTTCAGGTTTATTTTCTATGTTAAAAATAGCTAGCTAACTGTTTTATTGTTTGATTGTGTTTTTCTGAACATTTGCTGTCGGTCCATGCCTTAGGAAGAGATTGCAGAGATGAAAAGAAAGATGAAGACTTTAAACAACCAGGTGAGCCGTTTGAGAGATGAAATCGTTGGGAAGGAAGAGGCCCTTACCAAAGATCAGCAAGAGCACAAGCGTTTAGAGAAAGATAACGAGACCCTCAAGGTACAGTTAACTCACCCAGTCTGTGCTGAACTAAAACTTTTAAACGGTAGAAACAACAAAAACATTGTTTTCTGATTTTGATTCAGAATGACATAGAAATACAAAACATCACATCAAACTGAGATTTAAGTCAAATTTGGTCAAAATGACCAGATTATGTATTAAATAAATAACAAATGTATTTAAAAAAAAAAAAAAAGCACATGATCTAAGCACATTTTCAGATTCCTGGCTAACCCATTAGTATTTGGTTTGATGTTATTATAAAGGGGAAACATCAAACAATATTTGAATATGAAGATTTATATGCTGGAATGAAAAAAAAACTTTCTGTAGCTACTGGTCGCTCAAAAATGGGCTTCAAAAATTATTTAACATTATTTTTTAGATATTCTATTTAAATGACCCATGGATATGGTATTTATGTAATACATTTTGATCAAATGCAGTTGAAAACATTTTAATAAATGCATTATAGCTGCACTTTGTGACTTAATCCTGGCTTCCATGTGATGGATCACATTTTTTCATTTTTAGGCTCATTCTGTAAAATATAATGGACACAGTGAAGGTGCAGCAGAGGCTGTGCTGGAACTCATTTCTGTCATCAGAACCTGTCATTCATTTTAGTTTTTTCTTTTAGGTACTTTAGACTCATTCCAGATTTAAAACTGATCAACTTCTGAGCCACATAGACAGGGGTGGTTCTAGGGGTGGGGCCACAGGGGCATTGGCCCCTGCTGAAATTTGATTGGACCCCTGAAGTACCCGTGTCTTGTCACTCACCTGTCCTTTGGCCGAGAACAATGATGGTGGATGCAGTTTAAGTTCAAACACTAGAGGTGCTAATGAGTCAAACAGGAAAGTCCATAATGAATCGAGCTCACAGAAGTCTCCTCTTCTTAAAAAAATTAAACAATCTAAATAAAAACTCAAATGAGCTTTAGACCAGAGAACAGGCCTAACTGGATGGTTTATACATTATTTTACATCCTGGGTGGCTTCTACTCTGCTGGATGGAGTTTTACCCAGCATGTTCAATTTGAAAACTGATAACCATGTTTTTTTTTTCTCTTTGCAGTTATTTTCTACTTTGTGTTGGTCTGTCACTTAAAATCACAGTAAAATACTTTAAAGTTTGTTGTGGGGTTTGACTGTAACTTCAGTTTATTATTATTATTATAATTATTATTATTATTAATCTCATGTGTCCATTAACAGGGGGAGCTGCAGTCAGTGAAGCTGCTGCTGGAAGACACAAAGCAGCGTATTGACAGTCAACAAGCAGAACAACAAAAACTGCAGAGGATAATATCCAACATGGAGAGCGAGAAAATCCAACAGAAGAAGCAACTGGATCAGGTAAAAGAGGAATGTGGACAAAAAGACAAGCTGCAATTTGAAAGTGTCTGATTATTTGTTGTCTTAAGGTCATAAGAGAGCGGGATGGTCTTGGTAAACAGCTGCTGCATCGTAACGATGAGCGTGCTCTGCTCTATGAGAAGATCAGGATCCAGCAGTCCATCCTCAGCAAGGGGGACTTCCACTACAACCAGCGACTGGAGGACATCCACCTGCTGAAGCTGGAGATCAAACGGCTCAGCAGAAAAAAGAGAATCCTTGACAAGAGTTTGCCCAACATGGAGGAGCTGAGGTAAAAGTAGACCGTTTATGATCTGGTCAGGAGCTCATTTCACAAAAGTCAGATTTCTAAATCCAGGATATGAGCTGTAAGCTGAGCTTGAACAAGCTTTCAACTTGTCAATAGCTGTAATCTGTTGCTCTAACAACAAGCTATGCTCAATTAAGGTAGCTCATTCAAGCCAGCTGTAAGTCATTTAGGATTAATTCACGTTCCAGTTTGTTTACTAGACCCATCAGGTGGATCACAGATTTCCTGATCAGGCATGCGCAGTAAGACCCATGAGTCAAGATCTGACCTGATCTTATCTTATCTTATCTTATCTTATCTTATCTTATCTTATCTTATCTTATCTTATCTTATCTTATCTTATCTTATAAACACAGAGGGGAAATATTTGGTGACCAACAAAACGCAGGATCTGAAGAAGGTTTAAAAAGAAACGAAGCAAGATGTGATGAGAACTAGAAAAGCAGGAGGGAATAATCTCTGGAGAAATTATCTGTTTCACAACAACGTCCAGTTTCTCTGTTAAAACGCTGATTTAGGAGTTCAGGGAGTTTAGATGTTTTCCTTTCTTGAGCTAATTTCAACAACATGTGCTGCAGGACTCAGCTGTTCCACCTGCAGAACGAGCTGCTTAGGGAAAGAACGAGGAACAGCATCCTTGAAGAACAGCTGAAACCCATAAACATTCACAGATGGAGGCGACTAGAGGTGAGAACCTTCCTACCTGTCTGTGGGTCAGCTGCAGTTCTCACCTGGTCCAGGTCTACTTAACAAAGACTTTAAAATTCAATGTTCAATAAAAAAAACCTGTGTTATGCTGCTAACTCTCTGCTACAGGGCAGTGACCCTGGTAAGTTCCAGCTCATCCAGAAGATTCAGTTCTTACAAAAGAGACTGATTTCTAAGACCCAGGATCTTGGGGAACAGGAACATTTACTTCAGGTAAACATTATGATTATAAAAGGTAAATACTGTGTTTGTTCCCCTTCACGAAATAATTTAGGACAAACCCATTCATGCATGGGGAGAACACAAAAAAGCTGCATCTGAAATTGGTCATTTTTTTGTTAGATAACGTTTTAAATATTTTTAATTGGTGAGAGATCTGGACTGCAGGCAGGTCAGTTCAGCTCCTGGATGTTTCCACTCTAAAGCTTTGCTGCTGTAATGGATACAGTATGTGGGGTAGTATTGTCTAGCTATAATATGCAAGGCCTCACCTGAGAAAGATGATGTCTGGATGGAACCATATGTTGTTGTAAAACCTGTATAAACCTTTTTTTATCCCTGTCACATAGAAATATAGGATCAAAAATTTGGTTGCCACTTCAAAATCTAAGATGGTCACCACCATATTTAAACAAGCCACCACATTACAAGTACAAGTTATTTAACCTGCCATATCTTCAGCACAACCTCAATTTCTAGTAGTTTAATACTTTATCGACACAAGAAGACTAAAATCAATTTATTATTATTGATTTTAACGATTCAGTTTTTTATTTAGAATATTTTTGTAACAATTTTTTAAAAGACTAAGTCAGCTCCTCCTTATTTGGTAAATATGTATTAGTTAAGGTAAAGAGTTTTCTGTTGAAACATTCCTTTAATCCTCAATGTTTAGTTTTGATTAAAAAAGAGTAACTAAATTAATCAACTTGCCTCTAATGTTGTAAGGTCAAATAAAGTGTGATAAAGAGGACAGAGTGTTACCCTCTTTTCCTTGGTCCTCACATTTAACATTTCTCTGTTTTACAAGTTTATAGTTGTTATTTTATAATGGTTCAGGTTTTTAGTATATTAGTTTTTCAAGCTTAAAAAGGCTTAGTTTAATGTTAAATCTCAGCACAACAAAATCATAGGAGGTGGGTGAAAGGTCCCAATGAACCTCTTTTAACAAATGATTCAAAATTAGAACATATCAGAAATAAAGTTGGTCTCTGCTTTTATGAACTTGTTCACTTTTCCTTTTTTTTTGTTAATCCAAAAGGTTCTGAGTTTAAAAGTATTTTTCATGTTGCTCATCTAAAATAAACATTTTCTTTTCTGATTTCCTCACCAAGGAAAAGGAGAAGCTGTATGTAGAGCTGAAGCAGATTTTGGCCAAGCGGCCCGGTCCAGAGGCAGCTGAACAGCTGCAGCAGAATCAGTGGACTATCAGAGAGCGCACCAAAAAGCTGAAGGTCATCAGGCCCATGCTTTCTTCAGTTTATACATATTCCCTTGTCGTTCCACTGTGTTTGTAGTTGTCTGGCGTGTCTCCTGTTTTCTTTCATTATGACTTGACTGGATGTGTCTATCTCAGTAATCCTGTCCGTTGTTGAGTATTTGCTGTGATTCTACAGGCGCTGATGACAGAACTGACGATGCTCAACTCAAACATGAAAGAGTACAAAAATGAGAATCAAAGGCTGACCAATGAGTTAGAAAATCTGAAAAAGAAGTATCTGAATCAAAAGAAGCTGCTCAAGTAAGGACTGCTTTTGTTTTATGTTGTAATCATTAATGTACGTGGTTTTGTTCACTCTCTGTAATGCTTTGTTTTATTCATCATTAGTGAGCAGAAAACCAGGACCAAAGTGGATCAACTGGAGCCTCTGACCCAGCTGAGCAGCAGACCACACTTCACTGGTGGAGGCTTCAAGACTGACCCACCTGTGAGGTGTTAGCATGTCTAAACAAGTTATTACCAGCTGTAGTAACATTGAACAAGGAGCGTAAGACATAACTAATATTATGAGTTCACAAACTCCTCTTCATGTCTGTCAGCACAGTAAAGACCCTGACATCTCACAGAAGAAATGAGACAGCTGTACTTTAGCTGTTTATTGGATTTCATTACAATCTTTACATATCATAAGTTATGAATAAATAATTTCAGGTAGATTTTATGGAAAAAAAGATGGTCAAATTCATGGATGACTAAAACTGATGTTCAGACAGTAAATATGGATTAATAATATTGTGATTAAACCATATTTAGGATGAGAGAAGGGAAACTACCTGGGAGTATAATTACATTTTAAAATAAATAAAGGAAGTACTGTTACTTTAATTAGTCTCTGATTGTTATTATCCCAGAATAATGACCATAACCATATAACAAGAGATCTGATCTTTATGTAGAAGGTTTCCTGCTGAACACTCCATGAAAGCACTGGAAATGGTCCCTACACATTCTCAGGTTGAATGGGGAAACTCTGACTAATAGGACAAATGCCCACAGGTCTCTGCTGACTAGTTTCTAGTCTCCAAGGGTTCAAGCTGTGGCTAGGGTGTCCAAAAAGACTAGCAGAGTGTTTGTAGCACACAATTTATCTTCTAATAAAAAGGAACATGTCCTAATTTGACCAACAAGTACTAGTTTGTCTGGAAGAGAGGAAGAAAGGCCTCCCTGAACTGAACCCAAACAATGTTCTGTTACCAGACTTCTATGCTAGATGTGGAGAGTTTTTCACGTCTTAGGGGAGGTCGGGGACATGGAATCTAAATGGACCGTGTTCAGGGTTTCTACTTATAGTAGACATGGCTTCCAGGAGCTGTGGCCTGAAAGTCATTGGTGCCTGTCATGGCATCAACTAAAGGACCCTCTGGTGTACATCAGCTGACAGGAAACAGGGTGGCTGGAAGGGCTGTGGATCCACAAACTTAGGCATAAGAGGAATTTCGGGAGGCCATGGACAAGGACTTTCAGTTGTCCTCAAGGCGGTTCTGGCAGACCATTCGGGAAATCAGAAAGCGAAAGCAGGTGTGGTGTCTGGAGTACTTGGTACAAACTGTGATAAGTTGAGAAAATGTGTGTGTACATTTCAGTTGCAAAGCTGGACCTGTCCACCTTATAAGGAATTGATAGTTCTGCCCCAGAAAAAAACATGTTTGTGTGGTGTCTGTTTAGGGGTTCACCTCATTACCATCGAAGGAAATGTTATGTACTTTGAATCTACACTGTTTAAGCCCATCCCAGTGGGACTGTATGTTCTGTTTTCCATCTGGGTGTGACCAATATTTTATAAAACGGGGTAGTCCCAAAGTTCTGGGGGATCTTTACTGAATTGGCTGAGATCTCACAATTCAACCTTGGCTCTTTTATTACAGAATAAAGTCTTCACTGTTCAAGATAACTCGTGCCTACAGAGTCATCTTTTTATCATCACATCACTGCTGCTATTTTGAAGATCCAGAAGAGCTTCATCCATCATTTCTGAGACACTTCACAGGTCTTGTCCTAGGCTGTGCTTGGTTTGGGTGTGGGTTGAGCAGGAGCAGGACTGGGGATATTGTTGAGCAACAGAAGAAACACTTTGAGGATCTCCCTATTTCATCCATCGTGTCCATCGTTCATCATGAGGAGTCAAAAAGATGAGTCCATTACCATGACAGAAGCCATAGTCAAAAAGCTCCCTGGTGTCCAAGTGCCAGGAATGGACAAGATTAGTCCCTAGATTTGAAATGCTGTTATGGTGACACAGCTTGTCAATGAAACATGCGGGGCTGGGACAAAGCCTGTGGAGTGGCAGGTGGAGGTTGTGGTCTCCCTTTTTAAAAAGGGGACCAGAGATCATGTTCCAACTTTTTGGGATCATACTTCTCAGTCTTCCTGGGAAGGTTTTTTTCCAGGGAGTTGGATGGGAAGCTCTGACCCAGTGGTGGGCAATCCTGGTTCAGTCATTGAATTACCTCTTCCAAGTTCTACAGATGCCTGATCAAATCAGGTGTTTTGGAGCAGCAGAGAAACAAGTAAAACACAGGGTCACAGATAATTTTCTTGAAAAGGAATGGAGGGTAGAAGTCCATCACAGGGCTCTTGGTCAAATTATTCACAGATATAATATCTCTTTTTACTTCTATGCTGATGATACTCATCACTGATGAGGAAGTTTTAATGTCCTTATAAAGAGGAAACAAACAGAACAAAAACAAATAATATTTGAATATTGAGATTTCCCAGCTGGTAACAAACAAAAACATTTCTAGCTCACAGGGAAAATCTCAAAATTTTAAGTCATTTTTGCTCAAAATCAGTTTTTTTGTTGCTACTGCTCAAAAAAGTGTTCCAAAAATTTTGTTTTATGATTATATTTCAGACAGTTCATTCAAATGATACATTCATAAAGCATTTATTCATTATGTTTTGACAAAATGCACTTTTTGCAAATGTTTTAATCAAAACACTGTATTTGCCTGTTTGTCCATATCCCACTTTTAGACTTAATTCTCATTTCGATGTGATGGCTCACATCTAGATACTTATGTGCAGTGAATAGCTGCCATGTGATTGGTTGATGAGCTCTTTGTGTTAACAACGTGGACCTATAATAGATCTATAATGATGAGAGGGTATACATTTTTTTACAATTTTTCTGCACATATCTTTCCTTCTGCAGCCATCTGAATTTCACCTCTGAGGCACAAATAAAGAATTATTTTATTTTATTCATTTAAGCACATGTGAAGGTTGAAATGATTTGTTTTTATTTCTCTAATGTCCATATCCATGTCTGGGGATGACAAAACAAAAGCCGGTGGAGCTATGATTAGATTCTCCTGCACCCCCTCCAGTCTGTTCTTCACCCGCTCCTCTCTCTCCTCATGAATATTTGAGATGAGTGGAAGCAGGGAGGAGGCAGGAGGCAGGGACAAAGGGAGGATAAAGCAAGAGGGAGGGGGTGAGCTGATGTCGTCAGGCGCCCAGCAGTGCGCAGCCTCTGTTGAAGCTCAGCGATCTATTGATTGGAAAACAACGGGCTGTGGGAGGACAAATAGGAGTGTCTGTGGGCTCACAGATCCAGAGCAGGATTCTCTCCACGCTGCTGGTTTTATACCAGATTTTTTTTCTCCTTTTCTCTCTGGTATGACTGTAGCTGCTGCTGCTTCTAACTGGTTTGTGCTGCGAGGAGAAACCTAGATGCTCCCAGACTGAGAAAGATCTTCCTCATCATCCTCAGCTCCTCTACCTGCAGGTAATCAGTGTTCTTTCATCCCCCTGCCTCCTGCTTCAGTCCCTGACCTCTGAGAGCATCATCCTGCCGTCATCATTGTCTTGTAACCATGGTTTCTTCCATCTCTCCCTTCCTCTCTGCTCCTCTCTCCCTCCCCCACTCTTGCCTCTTTTTTCATCTTTGCCTCAATTTTATTTTGATAATCTTTTAAAGAGGAAACCATAGCTTTTCCTCCATCATAAGATATAAACGCATGCATTTTCCTTTTACAGGGTCTTTTAGTCTTAAATTTCTGAATCAGTTATTTTTTCTTTGGGCCACCCAAATGCATGACCAAATATGTCCTTGTATATTGCTGCTTCTTGTTTATCTCACAGCTTTTCTGTTTCTTCAGCTGCTGTCGATCTAAAAACACCAAAACAACAAAAAAAGAAGAAACATTGTTTTGGGACTGAATGTTCAAAATGGAGGAAATAAAAAACCACAGTGTTATTAGATGTGTTTGCTGTAGAAGCTGGAGTGTAAACAGAAATAAATGATAAAGTGTTTGATTCTGTTGCATCAGTTGGAAGGTTTATCTCTGCCACACCTGGTCAGAGCAGGGGGAAACACCTGAGACCACCACACCAACATGATATGTGGAAATTAAAGGCCTACGAGCCTTAAAGGAATATCACCCTCTGCTTTTCATGCTGACTTTTAACTTAAAGTCGAACCTTGTAAATCTAAATCTGTTAGAGAATGACTCTCAGCTACCACCACACCACTTCTTGAATCCATTTCTGGACAATTAATGGAATTGTGATCATTTATGTACATTACCTGTGGCAGCCATCTTAAATTGGGTGACTTGAAAAGTCAATGAGTTGTAGATAAATAATTATTTTGAAACAGTTTTATTAAAGTGCCTGTCCTTCAAATACAAAAAGTCAAAGAAAGCATCTTTACGCTTAAGAAAATTGGCATAGTACACATGATTTTACCAATTTTGGCCTATTTTTTTTTTAAATTTGGCTCAGCCAAAGTGAAACAGGAAGTGACATCAAAAGGGAACTCATTAATAAAATAAACTTGCTGGTCTTTGTTTATTAAAACAAAATTATTTAAACTTTAACTCTTCTTTATCTCTCTTTGAGAGCAACTAAAAATAATCTAAAGAAACATCAGATTCTTCTCTACAGTCTTTGTTCTTAGCTTTTGTAACAACGCTCTATTTACATGCTGACATCACTTCCTGTTTTTTTCACATGCAAATATCTCAACAACTGTTCATCTCAGCAACATGAAATTTTCTTTGCAATAATTTATCAATGTTGTCTTTCCAAAAATGCATTCATGTTAATTACAAAAATTTGATGTCACAGGCATTTTAAAATTGGCTCAGTTGTTTATGAGATATTAAGCTAACAGACAAACCAGGGTGACTTCAATAGTTAGTGACAAAATATTGCACAAAACATAAAACTCTATGTGTTAGGAATGGTTTTATCTACGACCAATAATCTTTCAGATCAGCTGAGTTTATTTTTGTCTGTTTTGTTTCCTAAGGTCAACTGGTTGTGGCAGCCATCTTGAATTGTGTTGACTCCAAAAGTTATTTATTTATAGATGAAACTTTCTGAGTTTCATTAAAATTCATTCAGTGTTATATGAGATATTTTACTAACGCTGCAGAGAAATGAACACAGGCAATAGCAAAACCAGTGTTGCCCCTTAGCCTTTAGCTGCGGGTGATAAAAAAAAAACAGACCATTTCTGCTGCCGTCTGAACACTGCTCAGATGTGAAGCTTTACGTTAAATAACATTTTATTTATTTTCTAACTTACTTTTAATAAAATAAACCATTAATGGAAAAGCTGATTTGAACAGAGTCAGCTGCTATTCTTCATATTCTTCCTGTTTTAAGTGAAACTAAGGACTTTAACTGACAGAATCTTTTATTTCTTGTCAGTAAAGAAGGCGGCAGTGATTCATTTTTTTCTGCTGCCGGAGTTTAATCAGCACTGAATTAATTTCTTAACAGGAACGTCAAATCCAAGCCTTATTCTAAACACTGAAGATGTGTTTAAAGCAAACACAAACAGCATATGGAGAGAGAGAGTGGGTGGGTGTGGTGAAAGATGATCACTTACTGCAGACGTAGCAGTGATCTGCTGAATCCAGTCTGCTGGTTTTTAAATGGACTCTGAGCTCAGCCACTTCCTGCAGGCCACAGTCCAGCATGTCCAGTTCTGTAGCAGCACTGCGTCAAACCGCTCCACTCATTCAGACAACTTTACTAAACATAAATGCTTTTCCTTCTGATGCACCTGCAACTTTTACTCTCTGTAAGATCAAATATCATGGTCTGAATACAGGAAGCACTCTGACTCGTCAAGGGTCCTGCTTCCCACAAATCTCATTTCAGACCTGAGGGACACACTTTGCTGCTTATCATGATGAATTTAACTATAACATTTCGAGAGAGATGCAGCATTTTTTCCATGTTTTGTTTTTTAGTTTCTTCTTACTTTACCTTGTTTTTCTTGTTTTCAGTAGGAGGGTAACTTGACACTAGTTTCACAAGACAAGATGAGGTCTACAATTAATTTTAATTAAAAAAGGTCAGGTTCAGGTCATCAGGTCGGAGGTTGTCACTAGTCAAACATTATCTCAAAGCGCTCAACACTACAATCGGTGTCCTCATTTATTCACTAACACAGCACTCTATTTGGTCTCTACAAAGCTAACATTTACAATCATCTATGGAGACTAATCAGTGTCAATCACATTCATACACTGATGGGACACACATCAGAGGCATTGGGGTGAAGTGTCTTGCCCAAGGACACAACAACTGAGACAGCTGGACAGAGGATCGAACGGGCAACCTTCCAGTTCCAGGACTACTCCCCTAACCACTCTGTCACAGCCGCCCCATAAAACATGGGGCAGCTCATGAAAGAAGTCCAGGTCATCAGGTCAAAATACGTTGGTGGTCAAACACCATCTCATAGGTCCAGTACGATGGTTCGGAGGTCGACAGTGGTCAATTATTCTCTCAGAGGTTCAGGTCAGCAGTTATCGGTGGTCAAGTATCTCACCGGTCCAGGTCATTGAGTCAGAGGTCATCAGTGGTCAAACATTTTCTCATAGGTCCAGGTCATCGAGTCGGAGGCCTTCGGTGGCCAAACACCATCTTATAGTTCCAGTTCAATGGGTCAGAGTACGTTGGTGGCCAAACACCATCTTATAGTTCCAGTTCAATGGGTCAGAGTACGTTGGTGGCCAAGCACCAACTCACAGGTCAAGGACATTAGGATGGAGATCTTCCTCAAACGTTATCCTGCGGGTCCAGGTCGTCAGGTTTGAGGTGGTTGGTGGTCAGCAGTGGTCTTTGTTGTCAAGCACCATCTCACAGGTCCAGGTCTTCGGGTTGGCATTCGTCAGTAGTCAAACATTATCGCACAGCTTCACATCATTGGTTTTATGTTTGCAATTGAAGTTTTTTTGCTGTGAAGCACTTTGTTTTATTATATTAATAAAAGGCGACTTACTTTACTCATTCTTCCATGTGATTTATATTTCCTGATTTTCTGTTCCTTTTCTCTTGTGTCTGAAATTGTCCGCTGCTGTAATGAGTGTTTCCTCAATCAGGATAAACTCAGTTATTGTTTTTCTTCTTCTATGGTCTTCAGTTTTGAAGAAGATATGCCAATTTAATTAGTTACCACTTTTTGTTTTGAAGAGAAGATTCTGAATTTGGAAAAAATTGAAGTAAAAAAATTTATGGTGTGAGCACTTTTTATTTTGAAGGAAATTTAAAAGGTTTTAAAACTTTAGACAATTGTGTATGATTCACACCGAAATCTGTAAATTTCTAAATTAATTGTGTAAAACCTGGTAAAGATAAAAAAAACTACAGTTCAGATACAGCGAGTCTATACAGATGTAAAGTGTATTCCAGCAGAAACATTCTTAAGCTTATGAGCAGTATAAAGCAGGCTGAGATAAGTATGTTGGTCAAGGTGGGCAACTAATGATGTGCACAGCCTGGAGTACAGATTTGCAAGCCGTGCACATTTAATAAACTTATTTTTAAAGATTAGTCTGTAAAAATGTGGCCATATTTCACTGATCATCTGGTGACAAACAGACAGAGCTCAGGTAGACTGTTTTCTGACCAGCAGTCACAGAGACCTTTACGACTTTTAAAACATTTGATTTTCACTTTGTTGCAGGGTCCAGACTATTCAGACAAACCTGAAGGGGGACATCATGGAAGCCCCTATTGTGTGCTTGGATGAGGAGTTTGAAGACCTCCGATCTTTCCGGTTGGATGATATGGACCTTCCGGCTCTGAGTCTCCCCTCTTACTCCACCACCACACCCAACTCCACAGTTCCTCTGAGCTCCATCACTCGAGAAGACTTCTCCGAGTTGGAGAACTTTTCTGAAATGATGAGTTTCAAGTCGATGGAGGACCTGGTCAACGAGTTTGACGAGAAGCTCAACGTCTGCTTCCACAACTACAACACCAAGACTGAAGGCCTGGCACCCATCCGCAACCAGGTCCACAACCAGGAGGATGAGGAGCAACTGCAAGATGAAGAGTAAGTGAACAAATCTCTTTTTGTCATTTGACCAATTATTATTGTGTTAACAGCTGCTCTGCAGAACCAAAATGTCTGTCTTCATGGTGGATTATGGTAAAAAATCAGTTTAAACTAAGGATGCACGATATGTCTGCATTTATATTGGTATTGGACGATATTGGTCATTTTTTAGAATATCGGTATCGGTCTGATATGAAAAACTGGGCAGATATCTCATCCAATATTCATTTCCCACTTTTTTAGCTTTGTGTTTCTGTTTTGGGAGTGGAGTTGGTTGGTTGAGCGGCATCTGTTTGAGCATGATAGTGATATTTTGAAACTGCACAGCCAGGAATAACTGAAGTAGAGCCATGTCAGAGGTCTGGTTGTTTATTTACGGTATTAAGAAAAGACCCAAGTGTGTTTGTGCATATATGTATAATATAGTTTGTATGTTTGTGTGTATATGTATAATATAATTTTTGTGTATATGTAATATTGGAAAATATCGTTTATCGGCCATAATAGCAATAATTATATCGGATATTGACATTGGCTGAAATTTTCATATCTGTGCATCCCTATTTTAAACAATCAGTTGCTCTGACCACTGGCTGATTTCTCTCTCATTAGATCTACATCATGAAAGCATTTGGCCCAAAACAAATTTAACTCTATTTATTCTAATCTTGAAATTATTCTAGTCTAAATATCTGGTATTATCTCCTTTAAAGATCTTTAATGTTTTTTTTATTATTACCATTAGTAATATAACAAGATGTCTAAGTTTTACACAGAAACTGACTCTGAGCAGCTAATAATAAAAACAGACTGAAGTGAAGGATGAGACTCTGACAGGACTGTGGTTCTGTCAGAGGATTCTGTTGGATTCACATGGAAGCAAAATAACTCACGGACCAATGGAAATCAAAAGCTCCTACTTGCCTCTCAAAGCTTTGCAGCCTAATCCCTGCAGTTGGCCCGGAAACCATCTGAGGAGCAACCAGCTGATGGAGAGGAGAATATTAAACAGGAGGATTTCTGTGGCTGCCAGCCAGCAAACAACATGACAGTTCTGGAACACGGTCCAGTCCCTGCTGGACACATCACCAAAAACATGCTTCACTTGCATGTGTGTGTGTGTGTGTGTTTGTGTTGTGCATGGAGGACTGTGGATTCTGCTACAGTTATCAGTTTTACAGTTACTGAGCTAACTTTAGAGTGTTTGTTACTGGAAGTTGTCCTTGTGATATTCTGTGAGTTCTAACATCTCACAAGTTTTGACTTCAAGAAATGCTACAATGCTAGCCTGGCACTTCCTACACAGTTCCGCTAGATTCCTTTTTCTGCTTCGTCTGGGTTTTCTTCCATTGACATGGATTTCTCTGGTTGAAAAAATAAAGCGATTCAGTCCGTGTTGACATAGCTTCCAAAGTAAATAAAATTGGTCTCACAAAGCCTGCAGCATCATTTACAGCCATCTCCTTCAGCTCGGTACTTCACTCTTCCCAGTAAAGGATGGTTCTTTATAGCACACTCAATTTCTGGTTAGCTTCTTGGCTTAGCTTCTTTCATGTTCGAGGTGGCACCCTACATATGTCATGGCCAAACGTTAGCGATTGGGTAAACCAGATCCAATCATTTTGAACTTCAAAAGAGCCCCATTCCTCCAGCCAGAAACTATTCCTCAATAAGCAGTGATGATGCGTGATAATGTTTTTACCTGTTTGTTGATTCATGTTCACGTGTCTTACTGAAACCACCCAATGAGCTAAATATCTGTTGAAGTTTAACCATTAACTTGTTGGGAGTCAACTCGGTTTTTGGAAAAGCAACTGATAAACTACAAATGTTTCAGAAAATTTTAATTAAACTAATGATATTTAACTACACCAGGGGGTGTCAAACAAACTCCTTTTAACTGAGGGCCACATGAGGGTCATTGTGGCCCTCAAAGGATCAGTTGTTAGCAACTTTAATGTTTCACGTTGAACTTTGACTTAACAGGAACCGTTACATCCCTCGTCTCATACAGCTGAGCACTGCTAACAAAGCTCTACCTGATATTTCCTGCATAGAAACAGTGTTTAACACGTCTTCTTATAAACACTGAAAAGTATAACCTGTACGATATAATAATGTAAATAATACAGAATACTATTATTCTATTAAAAGTTAGAGAGTTTTACTCACTGATGAGTTGTGGTGAGTAGCTGCTGTCTTGAATTCTGAACTCTTTCCAACAGGGAATACCCATAGATGATCGACAGGCATTATAGGAGATGTAGTTTATGGTTGATGCTGACTTTAAAGCAGTTTATTTTCAAACATCAATACTGTGCTATCCAACTAAATTGCTCAGTTACTTAAAGCCAGCAACTCAGGGGCAGGACAAGTATTATCTTTCACCTTTTATATTTGTTTATTTTGTTGCATTTAATCATAAATTCAAAAAGTTTAACAATGATATAAAACAAATTTTTATTTTAAGTAAAAAATTAATTGAAAAAATAGCTTCTTTTTTTAGGAGTGTGTGTCACATTTGGTGGGCCAGACAAGAATCACATTTGGCCCATGGGCGTTGAGTTTGACCCATGTGATCTAACACTTGGAGCCAAACCAGTTCCACATGGCCACCAAAACCCACTGATCTAGAACAATCTATAAAGAGACTATATTTCTGTCAGTTTTACAAATATTGAGCTAAACTTGTTCTGAATGTTCATCTCAGCTTTGACTAAATATTTTGCAACAGTGTTGGAGTTAAAATGTTGGCAAAATATCTCATAAACCACTGGATAAATTTTATTTAAACGTTTGTACTTTACAAACTCTGGAGTCAACACAAAACAAAATGGCTGCCAGAGCTGATCAGCATCTAAAATGTATAATATTGGTCTGAAATAATGTGTGGTAGTAGCTGAGAGTCATTCACAAGACTTGCTGTCTGCTGAGGCGTGCAGGCATGAGGGTGAGGTAAGCCGTCTGCTGAATGGGGTCCACTGTTAGGGGGGTGGGGGGTATGTGGTAGGGTGTCACTAGGAGCAGGGCAGCAGCATCTGTACAAAGCAGGAAACAAAAAACAAAAAGACAGAGACAAAGGAGACGCTCTCCCAGTTTTCCTTTCACATGGTCTGGCTCAGGACTTCAGACCCGGGTCATGATGTGAGGAGCTGGATCCTAATGATTTATACTAGACTATTATTTATACTTTTTTATTAACACTACATTGACTTGTTAGTCTGAAACTAAAGATTGAGTTCCAGGCTGCAAAACACCTGCTGTATATTTTAAAGATAAAAGATTTTTTAAATTCATAGCTGAGAAAAAAGTTTTTTCTTTTTGTTTTGCTTTTCTAATTGTGTGTAATTGTGTGTTTCAGTGTGTGGGATGCCCTGACTGACAACTACAACTCCACATGGGACAGCCCCAACTCTGAGGGACTCAACGGCAATCTGTCAGACCAGGAGGTACAGGTACTCCTTCTCTCTGCTCACTTAACTTTACTTTTCTTTTTCAGGTTCCTGCATATTTCTAATCTACTATTTTATTTGTTTTCAATTCAAAAAAATCAACACTTCAGAAAATGAGTGTTGAAACTTTTGTTTTGCTGTACCTTTTATAAAACATTGACAGGATTAACAAACAAAATCTGCTTTAGGTTTTCTATTCTATTGTTGTCTACTGATGCTTGTAGTTTTTAGCTACGGTTGTGGTAGTTTTAGCTTTTAACTATCATTGAGGTACTTTTGCTTTGTTTAGGTTAGTTTTAGGGTCAGGTAGGTGCATGTGAGGTTAGCCTTAGGGTAAATGGTCAGGGTTAGGATATAAAATAAAAAAAATGAATGGAAGTCAATGGAAAGTCCCCACAAGGATAGAGAGACATAGTAGGGGTGTGTGTGTGTGTGTGCGTGTGTGTACTTGTATTGACTACAGAGTGAGGACCATTTGCGCCATAGTTACCATCAAAGTGAGGTCTTTGATGCAGCTCTACTGTTTAGAGGTATGGTGTGAATTAGGTTTTGGTTCAGGTTAGAGTTAACTATAGACCAGTAATGGTTAATGTTAGATAAAATGTCTGGGTTAGGCATAAATACAGTTACAAAAATGAATGGAAGTCAGTTTGATGCAAATACAAGGATGTGTGTGTCTGTGTGTGTGTGTGAGTGTAAGGGTTTATGGTGACATATGAGGACAATTTTAAGACAAAACACCTACATATGGGGACAATTGGTAAATATGAGGACCAAAGTCGAGTCTCCGTTTGGTTTAAAAGCAATTGGTGGAATGGGGGTTGGGTTTAGGACTAAGGTGCAAATTGAGTTTAGGTTAGTTTTAGGGTCAGGTAGGTACCTGTGAGGTTAGCTTTAGGGTTGATGGTCAGGGTTAGGCTGTCCAGTCATGTTTTTATTAAAAAAGACAAGCTTTAAGACGTTGAGTTTGGGACTTTTTGTATCACAGTACATCTCAACAGCTCCAATCCAACCAAAGTTTAAAATATTTTAAAATTTTGAAGTTTGATGATTTGGTAGATTACAGAATTCTATTACTTATGTTTAAGGCTCATAAGAATACATTGCCCTGTAACATACAATTGCTTTTTTTTAAAAAAAGACAGCATATATAATTTAAGATAATATTTGAAATGTTCCTCAAACCAAAAATTAGAACAAATTTTAAAGAGAAATGCACCTCCTTCCAGGTAATCAAATCATGGAACAATTTAGAGAGGGTCTTTAAAAAGGCCAATTCGATTTGTATATTTGCTAGATTGTTTAAAAAAAATTGTTGTAAAAATATGAAAAGAAATGTAGATTAAGTATAAATTTGAGTATTAATTTTGGTTGTTTTTTATTATTTTTTCAGCTCTGTTGTTAAAAAAATGACTTATGTTATTAATGAATATTCACAGGCTGGTTGTGCTTTGAGATATTTTTTTCTTTTAAGTGGGGGCAGATGCTATAAGATTTCTTTTCTTCTTTCTGCTCCTTTTCATTTGACATTGTAGTTCTTGTTTTTCTTTTATTTGTATTTTTGTGTACTCCAAATGAAATAAACTATTAAACCTATTAAGCCTAACATGCTCTGCATACTTAAAACATGTTTATTGAAGAGTGAAAAGTTAGCATCTAGAAGAATTAGTCAGAATTAATCACATATGTGATCATAGCTTCATTATGATCACATTTTGTCTTCCAATCTACAGATTCATGAAAAGGAGGAGGAGGAGATGAATGAGAAGAATGAGAATGCCAACAGTCTGAATGAAGAGCCTCTCATCACAGCTGATCAGGTCTGTGGGAAACATGGAAAATAAAAAAACATGTGTCGACAGTAATTAGTTTAATTAAAGTGGACAAAACTAGGAGCTTCAATTACAACCCATGTGGGATGAACTTGAGTCATATAATGAACTTGAGTCATATAATGAACTTGAGTCATATAATGAACTTGAGTCATATAATGGTAACTCCATGAGAACTGAATGAAACTTTATAGCAGGGATCATCAATTACGGTCCTCGAGGTCCGCAGCCCTGCATGTTTTACTTTTTTGCTAAGGGGTGATCTTTGATTCAAATGTCAGCTTTGAGAAACAAATTAGTTCAGTAGTAAAGAGATCATTTTTAAAACTTAGACTTTATCTAAAGTTAAATCTGTCAGGTTTTTTTTTGGGGGGGGGGGGGGCAGATCGATCCAGGGCACAGGCATAGGGGCCCAGCAGACCTGTGGGCCAAATGTGGCCCTCCATGGCATTTTATGTGGCCCACAAGGGCTTCAAAGGTGTATTAATGTTTTTAAATGAATTGTAGGTTGCTTTAACGCTAGCACTGACTATTCTCTCAGTTCAAAAGTAGTCAGCAAATATCACCGTGTAAAATCTCCACTTAGTTGCTGTTTTGTCGTCTTCTTTTGCTGCAGCCCAGTTGTACTGGAACATGGGAATTTTCCACTTACAAGTTGTAAATTTAAATTGGAACATCCCTCCAGTGAGAATTCCCTGTTGGAAAGTGGGAGTGTTCAGAATTTAAGAATGTAGCAATTCACCACAACTTAACAGTGATTAAAACTCTCTTACTTTTAATTTTAATAGTATTTCTATAGTATTTTTTTCACATTTAGTCAGTCATACACATAGTACTTTTCAGTGTTTATAAGGAGGACATGTTAAAACACTGTTCCTATGCAGGAAAAACCAGGTGGAATTCATTTCTTGTTTGTTAGCGGCGCATTGGAGTAGCAATGAGATGAGGAACAGGAAGTTTCCTGTTTAGTCAAAGTTAAACGTAAAATGTTTAACCTGGTGAAAATGAGTTTAACCCCCTGTCCTATAAGATCATCCAGGACCATAATAAGCTGGTGATTTTATAGAGAAGTATTTTAAGTTCTTTCTTCACTCACCTGTATTTACCTTTACACTCAGAATATTGTTTTGTGTAAACTTCATTTTGCTTTGCAGGGATTTGATTTTAATGTCAAATAAACTTCCAACGTGGCTGTAAGGAGTGTTGAGTGGGTCCAGCAGCTCAGACAGATGTCTGCTCCACGCTGCTGGGTTCTGTGCTGACATCAATAATGAATGATAGTGATGTTTTCTGCTGCACAAGAGGCTCTTAGTGTTTTAGTACTAACTGATTATTAGACATAAACTCTGGAGATGTGTCTGCTTACCTCCCTCACAATTGTTATTTTTCCATCCATCCACAGACTTTAATCATTCTCTCTCATTTTTAAGGTCATTGAGGAGATAGTTGAGATGATGGAGAATTCACCAGATCCTGGTGAAACTGAAGAGGAGGATGAAGAGGAGAGCAGCCACTGCTCCTCCAGGACCAACCCCTCCCTGCTGGAGGAGATCAGGCAGTTGTCTCAGGCTTCCAACAACAACTGCTCTTATGAAGGTAGACATGCAAAGAGACTCCAAGTTGTTGGTTGTAGCACACCCCCTTAGCAAAAAGTACTATGCAAGTATCCTTTAAGTATACTAATTTTAAACTAAAAGAGTATACTTGCAGTTTACTTTTTATGTACTTATCTGAGATATACTTAACCAAGTTTATCTTACACTATACTTGGCATGTACTAAAAGTAGACAAAAAAATAAGTATACTTAGTTTATACTAATGTTTAAAGTTTTGGCCAAGATAAACTTTAGTAGTACACTTTTCACAGAGACTGGTTTAATTGTAGTATATTTCAAGATTAAACTAAAAGTATACATAGATGTTTACTTTCAGTATACTTCTGAGTATACATTCATAAACTTATTGTGGGCCAACTTAGTCCTAGAAGTATACTTGTTAGTAAACTGCTAGTATACTTATATCATTGTACATGTTAATAAAAGTACACTTAGGGACATACACTTGTATATATTTATTATACTTAAAGACAAGTACTTAAAGTAGGCTATACTTCTTTTTGGTAAATTTATAAACAATATAACAGTATATACTAAAAATGTCCCAATTTATTATGGACGAGTTTTAAATCAATATACTTTCTAGTACACTGCAAGTACATGGTGCCTAGTATACTTGATATACTTAAACTTATACTCAAGTATACTTATTAAAATGAACTTCAAGTATACTAGTTTTTGCTAAGGGCGCACAGTGGCTTATGTTTAGATCATCCTGTTTTCAGTGTAACACTGCAGAGTAGGTGTTGTAGCAGTTTTAGCTGGGTGGTGTCACACTGTAGACCCACAGCTTGTTGGGTTGGTAACACGTTCCCACATTCACCAGCAGACTGACAACATTTCCTCTCTGCTCCTATTTGTTTTGCCTCCTCCTGCAGGCCTGAGCCTGATGCCCAGCTCAGGGCTCGTGGAGCTGCTGCACAGGGTGGAGGCCGCCATCCGTCATTACTCAGAGGAGCTCGTAAACCAGCTGGCCCGGAGAGATGAACTGGAATTTGAGAAAGAAGTGAAGAACACGTTCATCACGGCACTAATGGAGGTGCAGAACAGGCAGAAGGAGCAGCGGGACAGCAGCAAACGCAGGCGCCGGGACAAAGCCCTGAGTCTGCAGGGGGGCGGGACCGTGTCCACAAACGGAGGGAACGCAGCCTCCACTGTGCGCACAGAGAAGACTGGCACCATGCCTGTCAAGGTGATGGGACCTTTAATTATTTAATGTTGCTCATTATTGCATTCATCGTTTTTACCTGTTTCTGTCTGCCAGGGACATGTTATAAGGTTTAATAAAAACTCCACAGCTGGTTAACTCTTAGAGTCAGACTGTTTCAAGATGGCCATCAAAGCTAACTGAACTGGCTCTAGTTCAGCCAGTTTTACACATATGTCAACATTTGATGGGGTTGAAGTGAAAACTGATCCCCAGCAAACCTCATGTTCAACTCTGTAGCAACTTTAGCTTCAACACCTGGAGTCAAATCAATTCAAGATGGCCGCCACAGTCAACCAACAGCAATCACATAAATGTCTAGACTTCATTAGCCTTTAGAGCCAAAAGAAAAACATCAAGCAAAACTTCCTATTTCTTAACATTTATTAATGGTACCATCATGGTCTGTCCTGTGCAGAATGACAAAATGCAAAATTATTTCTTTACTAAAACCTCTGTAACTTTGCTCCAGTTCATTTTAGCAGCATGAATCTTTGCACAGGTAATGTCCATAAGTGGAGTTATGGTTTCCAAGAGTTTTTAGCCTGATTCATTATGGTTTTAAATGGGTTTTATATTATTTAATGAAAAAAGTATTCAAGTGAGTGTGAAAAAAAATATTATGTTCCATCCCCAATTTCTCTAAAACTACAGCAGCTGTTTTAATATTTACACTTCTGATGAAATTTCCCAAGATTATTTAAGTAGAGTTTGTAAATGCTGAGATTCACTCAGTTACATTTCAGCATGGGATTTTGAGCAAAAACTTCAAAAAAAACCCTTGGGACTTAAGAGGTTAAATCTGACAGATATTGAGCTAAAAGTGTTGTGTTAGTGTCTATAGTGTTAGTGTCTATAACAGAGGTGTCAAACTCCAGTCCTCAAGGGCCACAATCCTGCATGTTTTAGAGGTTTTCCTGCTCCAAAACACCTGATTTTGATCGCTGGGTGATTAACAGGCTTCTGCTCAATTTGAAGAGTTAATTCAATCATTGAATCAGGTGTATTGGAGCTGGAAAACCTCTAAAACATGCAGGACAGCGGCCCTCGAGGACTGGAGTTTGACACCCCTGGTCTAGACCT
>JARVGW010000161.1:12110022-12146031 GCA_031762495.1 Anablepsoides rubrolineatus
TGTGCAGCCCTTTTCAGATTCAAAAAACCTTTAAGGAAATGTATTTTCACATGCCAAGTAAACTACAACCAGCTTCCGCATCACAGCGCTACGGCAACACTTGCTTCTAGATGTGAATGAACAGAATGTGAACTTGTAGTAAATGACTGGATGAGCCATGGGTTCAGGGTTCAGGGGGACCTCCACTCACTGAGCATCGGTGAGAAGAAGACCTCCGAGGTGGGGCTGGTTCTTTTCCACTTGTAGAGAGGAACAGGTTTCCCAGACGTGGACAGACACGTCAGCGTCACGTTTCCCTTCAGCACCGGCTTCTCTGACACTGAGCAGGTCGGAACAGAGGGAGGAACTAGAGGAGGAACAGGATGGTTTACTTGATGTTTGAGCTCAGAGTTTGACAGACAGCTCTTCTCTTACCTTTCACATCCAAGTCAAACTGCAGCACAACAGAACTTAAAGGTATGACCTGACACACGTAGCGTCCTGAGTCCGATTCCTGCGTGTTGTTGATGTACAGAGACACGTCCTGTGATGGCATGCTGGCAACAAAACCAGCACGGCCTATGAACTGGGAGGAGCCTAGACTGGTCTGTCCTTGTGCGTAGTTGATGATCTGCAGAGACAGAAAGCCTGATTCAGAGGTGAGACAGATGTCATTTTGCTTTCCTGACGTTCCTTACAGAGCAGGGGTTCTTAACCTTTTTGACCTTTATCTTGTGTGAGCTTGATTCATGCAGTTTTTTCCTTGAAGTATCCCACCTGTTTTATCACCTGTTTCCACTACAAGACACTTGATTTGATTTTTCTCACAGTCATATTCAACTGTCGTCATTTAGCAGATGATGCTGAGCAGCAGCTGATTGTAAACAAGTGTTGTTTTGGACCATGAGGCGTTGTAAGCTGCCCACAGCTAATGTAAAACTACTTGATTTGGAAAAAAAAAAGATCCATGTCTTAAAACAAATTGACAAACACTAAAACTAAGGATATTCTATCCATAATTACAGTTAGTTTTGTAAAAAGATTATACAGTTTTAGTTATTTATTTATTTATTTTTTTTTTTCATTTTATTATAGTTTTTATTTATTTTAGTTAACTAAAATGTTTTTTCGATTTCAGTTTTCGTTATTTAGTTAGTTTTAGTTAACTATAATAACCCTGAACAGACCCTGAGGCGTGTCAGGAGCTGGTGTCACATCAGAAAACTTCCACAACCTGGCCTCTAGGTGTCGCTGTAAGACCACTGCAGTCTGCACACATTTCCAATGTAGTTTCATTCATGGTGGGAAAATGTGTGAACAGCTTGGGTGTTTGATCAGGGAGCGAAGGGAGACTAGATCCACCGTCCTGTCCTCCCTGGGTTCAATAAGATTAAAATGTTCAGCATCAGACTCTACAGAAACATGAGGCGGGTCTGCTCACCTGCTGGGTGCTGTTTGTCATGTAGTTCCAGAGGACACTGTATTTGCTCACGTCATTGGGAGGGTTGTATGAGGCCCTCAGAACCACCCTCTGACCCTCGTTAACACTTAGACTGATTACACTGGTCTGGGCCCATATACCTGGAGGAGAAAAGAAAAAAACACACATTTATAACGCCTGCAGCTTTACCGGTACCGGGGGCAAACTAGCATTTCCCATTTTCTATATCTTTTCATTTCTGTTAACTTAAGATCTGTCAGTTAAACCTGGACATGTTTTTTATCAATATTACATAATAATTATATTTACATTCACCAAACACAGTTCAAATAACAGGCAGTTGAATCAGAAAGTAACCAAATTGTATAAAATGAGATTGTTGCAAATCTGTAAATACATTACAACAAATCTGTAAAGGAAAAATCTTTGACATTTGTTTGTAAAGCAAATCAAAGCAGATACTTAAATATGTTGTAAAGTGTGTTGAAAGTTTTTTTTTACTTGATTTTGAGTGAATATGATGCAACTGAAGTCAAATATAATTTCTCATTATTTTATATAATATATATGGTGACAAATAAAGGTTTGGATAATTTTTCAAAAGTACAAACATTCAATAACAAGTCTTTTTAGTCATGTAAGAAAAAATAAATACCTTTTACAATTAAAAACTTAACATTTACCAACATTTATTAATGGTACCTACATGGTCCGTCCTGTGCAGAATGACAAAACACAAAATAATTTCTTTACTAAAACCTCTGTAACTTTGCTCCAGTTCATTTTAGCAGCATGAATCTTTGCACAGGTAATGTCCACAAGTGGATTCATGTTTTAGCCTGATTCATTATGGTTTTAACCGGCAACCTCCCAGGATGACTCCCCTAACCACTTCACTACAGCCATCCCTTTGTTTAAAACACACTGTTTAAAATTATTCAGATAGTTTATTATCATCATTATCATTATTTAGAGAAATCTATATTTCTTACTTATATTTGGTCTTAGCAGAGAGAAATAAAGTATTTAGATGATGTGTTTTAACAACTAAAATGCGAAAAATGAGACCAAGGAAGAAAACTCTGAAGTCACATGAGTTTGTGAAGCAGTCAGACAGAAAATGTAGTGTGTATCTGAGGCCAGATGATGTCAGCAGAGCCAAGATTTAGAAAAGGAACTGATAAAACGGCTTATTTTATGTGACTAAAAGCTCATTCAGATTCCTGCAGCAGAACAACTGTGTGACACTGATGGACTCTGATTAATGTTTACTGAGATTAAAGTTTTTTTTCTTCAAATGAACACATGACTGTGTTTGGTGTTGTTTATCCCTTCAGTCACAACAGTCAAATGAAAGGATGAATTTTACTTTTATGGATACTTGTATTTTACATTTTTTTAAATAAAGCCCAACACAAAACTGAAAACCACTGAGTTGTTTTGAAATATTTATGCCCCTGTCACCTGTAACAGTGTGATGTCTGCAGGTGCACGTCCAGAGGAAGCTCTAGCAATAAGACAGGTGGACACATTTAAATGTGAAGCTACAAGGCCAAATTCTTACCATCAACAAAACTTCAAGTTAAAAAGTCAAAAGCAGAAAGTCAAAGCGGCAAAAATGATGAAATCAAATGTAACTACAAAGCTGAATTTAAGTGTTTCCCCATGACAGTGGAGGTCTGAATAAGCTCCACTACAAAGCAGACAGTGATGACCTGCAGCTGCTGAAAGACTCCACATTAAAACCTGAGCTCAGGGTCAACCTGCTGCAGACACAATCACTGCTGTGTGTGTCAGAGACCCTGACAGCACCACTGATTACGTCTGGAATCAAGTCAATTCAACTGTTCCCAAATCCTGGAGTTTCTAAAAGTAGTTTAGGAGGCAGAGTTTCCAGTTCTCAGGAGGAGAACATTGAGAGAGACCACCAAGACTCTTGAGACCACTCTGAAGGAGGTCCAAACTTCAGCAGGTCAGATGGAGGGACTGTAGACCTGGATCTTCACTAGGTTTGTCAGATTTATTTATTGGGGGAGACGTAGAGAAAGACAATGCTCGGTTAGTCACAGACAGATTTATTTTTCAATTTTATTTTCTCAGTTACTAATTAAAGTAATCATCTTTCTGTCACCAAAACTTAACAGATCATCTTTCCATCATTTCACAGCTTTGTACACAAACAGTGTTTCTGATTGGTCCATTAAATCATCTACAGATATAGAAGAGGACACAATGTGATCCTGTTGGTCTTTGACTGTTCTTGTGCTTCATTGTTCCTCTAATATTCTCATCTCATCATTAGACTTAATACAAACTATGTTCTCAAAAGAGTTTTCTAAACAACTACTCTGTCATTTCTGCCCTTCATCAACTCTATGGCCTCGATTTATCAACGATTAACTACGTATAAATCTATGAGCAAACGTGATGGGCCCAAACAATTGATTTATTAAAGGAGCACAGTGAGGACTGTGTCTGTCCCTAACCCTTCATGAATATGCAGATATTATATGATGATTAGCAGATCACATAAAATACTGGGGGGAGGATATCCAGCAGTGATTGTTTTACTGTTTCACTGTCATGTTTGGAAGACAGGTGCAAACTGTCTGCACAGCTTCAGACACTTTCTAAATGGATGGATGAAAGGTAGGATGATGAATGGATAGATAGATTGTTGGGTGATGGATGAATGGGTGGGTGGGTGGGTGGGTGGATGGATGGATGGATGATGGATGATGGATGGATAGATTGTTGGGTGATGGATAATGGTTGAATGTATAGATGGATGGATGATTATTATTTCTCTTTACACTGCTGTTATTTCTATTTTAACTGTATAGACGCTAAAAAATGCTCATTGGACCTCATGCAAGAACATGTTCGTATTCTTCTCCTAAATTTCTCTTACTTTTGTTTGTATGAAGGGTTCGTACGAACATGTTACGTCAGATTCAACAAACTCTTCTATCTTCAGGAAAAGTGTGTAAATGTGATGCGTAAACTGATTAATGCGTATCAGGTGCTCGTGCACTGGGAGAGCAAATTTACATAATTTCCACCCACAAAAATGCCATATAAGGATATACGTGTCCTGTCTGAAATACAAGGAAGTGTCCATTCTTAAATGACATCGCAAAGTAAAAAAGAAGAACTTTACGAGTTCGGAGATTGAAGTTCTGCTCTCAGAGATCCAGAAAAAAACGTCATTTTTAGCAGCGTCAGCTGGATCTGCTTTAAAGCTGAAGAAATAAATGACGACTGTTGTTAATGTCGTGTCTCCTGTACGGGTCGTATACAGTCACAGAAATAAAAATCTAAATCATATTAATCTGTTCTGGTTTTCCTTTGGTCAAATATTTTTATTTAAGTGTAAACATCTGTGTTACGTAATTTACATTTATTCAGAAGGAGAGCAGTCGTGCACCGATGGATGGATGATGGATGGATGTATTGATGGATGATGGATGAATGGATGGTTGGATGGATGGATGATGGACAGGTGGATGTATAAAGTATAGGCAGACTGAGCAGCTCAGCTCAGTTGGGGTGGTGTACACACCAACATCACTTCATTGGGAGTAAAGTGGGCCAAAGCTTCAGCTCATTAGTGTGGATTGCTCTTCATGATTTAGCCCGATCAGCTTGGTGTGTTTTTTTCCAATAAAAAATTCTGCCAAGTGCTGGTTTAAGAAGATTTCCTGACAAAATCCTCCCTGATTCCAATGAGAGCACACATCACTGTAGGGAACAAAAAAATGAACATAGAGGTAAGAACCAGAGGAAAAAGAAGAAGAAATGAAGAGGAGGGGTTCACGTTCACACTTCAGTCCTAATTTATTCAGATAGAATCCTTCCTGCTGAGGCAGGTCTGATCTCCAGCAGACTGGTTTTAAATATTCCATGGTGAGGGATGAGACTGGGATGAGGTCATCACAGATAAAGAAGACATTTCACTAAATAACTAAATGTCTCATGGACAGCTGGAGAAGCTTTTATCTCTAAATGATAAAACATATTTTTACCTGGATGCTTTTATAGTTCATTTTAAAAGGTAAATTTTGGAGACAGGATTGTGGTGGAAACTTATTTCAATTCAAGTCACAACATACGTTGTCTCAGGCCAGTGTACATGAAAAAAAGAGAACAATCTAAAGAAGAAGTCAGCAGATTGTGTTGAATCACTTCATCACAGTCTACCATCCTGAGCAAACAGTGGAGAGGAAAAACTCCCTGTTAACAGGAAGAAACCTCCAGCAGAACCAGGCTCAGGACAACTGCTGTTAGCAGGCTTTTCCAAGGTTTCCTCTGCATTTTATTTTGATCTGTTGGGTAACCCCTTCGTGTCAGTTATTGACGCACCAGGCATTTTCGGGTTCCCTCGGCGTCCGGTTGTGACGTCCCGGGATGCAAAATATAGGGGACTTTGAGTTGGGGTCTATGGTTAATATTAGGCATCAGGGTTGATGGTTAATTTCAGGTAGTGGGGTCAGGAATAGGATGTCTAGAGTGAATAATGGTAATTTTAGGCTTTAAGGCAGTTAGATTTTGTGCATTTTCTGCACTTTGTGAAATTATGACAACAATTCCGCCCCATTTTATCAATAACTGAAGCGAGGGGGGTACCCGACACGTCCAAACCTGACGCAGAGGGAACCTTGAAAAAGCATCAATATGTGAACCTCTCTGTCTTTAGCTGAAACTCTGTCTTTAGCTGAACCTCTCCATCTTCGGCTGAGCCTCAGATATTTTCTCCGAGCGTTTCTTTCTACACAGTTGCTGTTTGTCACTTTGGTATCTGATCATGTAATTACAGGAAACAGTTCATACCGAGCCTGTTTACTGCTCCTCAGACCTCAGAGTAAATACAGCAGGCACTCTTTAGCTGCTGTCCTTCATGCTACACAGATGGGTGGAGCAAGCTACTCACTTCCTGTGTTATCAGTCATTCTGAGGGAATCAAACAGACAGGATCATTTCCTTCCTGAATCAAAGTTTTCATCTAGATCAGAGGTTTGAACATGTCTCTTAGAAATCTAAAACAAAAAAAGAATTGAGAAGAAACTGATGGAAGAAGGAGAGCAGATGAAAAGCTGGGTCTGGGTGGAGATGTGATGCCATGCACTCATAGAGATAAAGTCCAGAAACAAATTATCCTCATCAATCCCCATCAGAGCGCTGCTTCCTCCAGCACTGTATACTCTAATATAGAGAGTTCCACAAAACTGCTCCCAGAGCTATGAAAGAAGAACAGTGTCCTGTTTGTCTCATGGTCCTGGTTTAAGACTTCTTTTATTCAGTGTTTACTCATGTGGTGTTTGATCAGGACCTCATAGGAGTTCTGCACCTCAGACTTTTAAAAAGTAGAAAATATCTGGTCCAGAAGCACTTTGTTCTTTTCACCATGTGTAAACTAATTTAACAGTTCTTGTAACAAGCTTAACTCATAAAGCTGACCTAATGAACAGCTCAATGTTTTCATTTTTCCCTCAGATGTCAGAACTAAACTTGACTCGTCCATTACTGGATACTGCATTGCCACTTACCAACTATTTAATATTTAAACTTACATAGCTTTAATTTTTTTTTACTTATTTTTATTTTTCTGTTACATAATACAGAACAAAAAAGGATGCAAATAAAACAGAACAAAGTGACAGGTGACAACTTACATTGTAGAGAACAATCACTAATATACAACTTATTATGAACAATCAAATATTGTTAAGAGTTTTAATATTAACAACAATCAGTACGCGACCTCCCACACACCAAAAACATGACTGTTAGGTTAATTGATAACTTTAAATTGTAAACATGTGTCAAGTTGTTTTAAGTATAACAATATGTCATCAGCAAATAGGCCAATTTTATGCTTGATGTCCCTAAGTTTAACCCCAATCTCCTCAGTTTACCTAACAGTGCCAAAGGTTGAATATTTTATTGCAAATAAAGAAAGGCAGCAGCCCTGTCTAGTTACATTTTCTAGTCTAAACCAATTTGAAAGGCTACAGTTTATTTTTATTCTTGCTGTCAGGTCTTGATACAAAAAACATTTTTTAATCATGTATTATGATGGTACCTCCCATTTACTCCTGTCACCAAAATAATAATAAAAGCACAGGTTTTGGATTTGTAAACAGAATGATTGATTTTGAATATTTCCTGACCTGCGTTTGTGAGAAACCACATGAGCCACACATACATGTCAAACCTGTTATAAGCAATGAAGTTTTCATAATAAAAGCCTAAATTTGATTTGTGTCAAGATATAACTCAGAATAAATTACTTGTAATAATAAATTGTACAAGCGCTCATATCTTTTCTTTTCATTCAGCCCTGAATTATTTATTCAAACAAGTTAACAGCTCTAAAAATTTGCTTGTATGAATTTTTGATTAGAACACAAAAACACAGAAAGTGCCTGTTGTTACTGAAACAGAAAGTTTAAATACCTGAGACTGATTTTGTTTTTATATTTAGGATTAGTAAAGCCACACATTTTATCTTTCCTGCATTTAATACAAGACCATAAATAAAATGTTACACTGAAAATAAGAAGCAAGGAGGTCAGCTTTACTGAGATCCTACTTCTTTTATTCAAGAGCAGCATTAGCAGTAAATTTACTCTGAGAGAAAAGCATAATGAATAATAGATGAAGCTGAAGAAACACAGCAGCACACACCATTAATATGCTTTAAAGTCCTTCAGTGGACCTAAAAAAATCAAAAAATTAAAAAAAAGTTAAATCTCTTTGAGGGAAATGGTACTCACAAGTAAAAAAATCTGTAGGATTCTGCAGGTTCAGCTAAAAACATTGGTCAACACTAAGAAATTGTCTACGTTTTTTTAGCTGACTTAGTAATATTTCAATGAGCTGAATCCAAAATTCACATTTGTTTTGCTCCATCAGGTCAACCTTTTGAGTTATAGGCAAATCTTGATTTTTTTATGATTCTGCTTACATGCATTTTTTATTTCATTTCAATTTTATTTATTTCACTTTCTAGAAAATAAATTATTTACTTATTCAGACTGAAAGTTAATGAGTGATGTCATTAATTGCGAAATGTCATTTACTTAATTTGCTTCTGGTCATAGCATTTTAGTAAGATGTAGATGTAACTTGTAGCTATTCTGTTGTACCATACTGCTAATTTTAGCTGATGGCTTCAGTTTGGTTACTTTTAGCTTTTAGCAACATTCGGTTCATTTGAGCTTTTAGCTGCTGCTTAACTTATTTTAAGTTCTGTTGTGCTTCTTTTAAGTTTTGCATTTTTTGGTCGTCATCACACAGTTATTAGCCTGTGTTGTTTTCAGCCTGTTGTTTTCAGTCTGTTTCTGCAGTTCTCTGCACCAGATAATTAAACTAAAAGATCTTTTCTCATGTTCAGAACCACACCACAAATCAGCTCATTACAGTCTGAAACTAAAGCTGATAACTCAAAGTTTGAATCTCACATCAGGACCTCACAAAAACACAAAGAGCTCAAAGGCAGAGCTCATCATCTGAACAGTGTATGTGTGTGTGTGTGTGTGTGTGTGTGTGTGTGTGTGTGTGTGTGTGTGTGTGTAGTCCCATCCAGTATAATTAAAGCAGAGTCACAGTAGTGAGGGTTTCTTCTGTCCTCCAGCTGCAAAACCACCAGCTCTGAACGCTGACAGGAGAGCAGGAGAAAAACAGATGCTTAATTGGCACAAGCACAATAGTATGAGGCCAGGAGGGTCAGTGTGTGTGTGTGTACGTGTCTGCCTTGTTAGATAACTATCCTTGTGAGGACATTTTTTGCCCTTGTGAGGACATTTCTCAGGTCCTCACAAGGGCAAACCCCATTTGTGGGTCAGGGGTTGAGGTTAACCCTTAGGTATGAATTGAGAATATATGTGTGTGTGTGTGTGTGTGTGTGTGTACATTAGGGGTGTAAATCACCAGCTTTATCATGATACGATATTACATCGATATGTTTGGATGACGATTCGATATTTCTTGATATCACAAAGTCTGTCACGATATGATTTCGATACAATTCAGTTCACATGTCTGCGATCGATATAATGTGATATCATCAGCCCATCTAACACAATGACTGTGTTAGATGGGCTGGGATATCAATTCCCATCGAGCATATGATAACGATATAGATTGATATTTTCATTTTGCCTCAATATAACTGAATCATGAACCATTCAAATCAATATATCGATATAGATCGATGTATTGTTACACCTTTAGTGTACATGTGTGGGCACATTTTTGCTACATCGTGGGAACCAATTTCCAGAAAAAGGCAGACTTGTGTGGACAGAATGTGCATCATGGGGACCAAAGCCCGGTACTCATGGGTACAGATGCTGATTTCGGTTGAGGGGTTAAATTTAGGACCAACTGAGTTTAGGTTAGTTTAGGTTTATTTTAGAGTAAATGGTCAGGTTAGGCTATAAAATTACCAGAAAATGAATGGAATTGAAGTCAATCCATGGTACCCACGGGGATTAAAATCCAACCTGTGTGTGTGTGTGTGTGTGTGAGACACACTCACAGCTGCATGCATGTCTCTGTATCTCTGTAACAAACCTGCTTTACACACCTTCAATAGTGGACTGGGTGTCCCTGAACAGATTTGTGTTAATGTGTGTTGGGATGTTTTCTGAACACATAATAACAGTCTGTCCTCTGCCTGAGATTAATCCACTGAGTTTCCATCACTCACCTGTGTAACATCATCTACACTGCTGTCACATTATCATTCAGGGAGCAACTTATTTACTCAAGTAACCATACTTTAATTTACCTTTATTTAATGGAAAAAATCCATTTATAAACATGATGAAACTAATCATGACTAAAAATATATTTTACTCTTAGTTGTCTGATTCTGTCAAACAGCTGTGGTGCTCCATTCATTCATTTAATGTTCTGCTAGTTGTAGCTGATTTCTTCTAGTTTTAGCTGTTCTCTACTAGTTTTAGTAGTAGAGAATACTGGCCTGCACACTTCCTGTGCATTGTGTGAATGAAGGCAGGGAGGAAAAAGCTGGGCGTCTTGATAGAGCTGTACTCCAGCATTAGCCTGTTTGTCTTAGGACCCAGTTTAGTGTAATAGTCGGGGTCAGGGAGGAAGTGACAAACTCTGCAGGCTGATTGTTCCCAAATTTAAAAAAAACTTGCTGCACATTACTTATGATCAATGAGCTAACAGCAAACAAAGAAAAAAATGCCTAAACCACAAAGACTCAACTGTAACATCACAATAAGCTCATTGTTGGAAAATTAACAATAGTTTGTATTTTCTATATCAAACTGTGAACCTTGGGCTGGTATCTGACTGGACTGTGACTGCTGGGGATTAGTTGGTGATTCAAAAAGAAAGAAAACATGCAACCAAGAGAGCCTTGTGGCTGCTTTTCTTAAAGCCCGTTTTAGAAAAGCACAAAATATTTTCACAGATTGCAGGTCTGCATTCTTGGCTGTGCACATGATTTTGTTGCCCATCTCCGTCCACATCGTACCCACCCTGTCAACCACCCTGTGTTTGGTACTATATCTACTGTTGTGACTATTTTGACAGAATTTTTTTTTAATAATCACAAAATTCAAGCCTCTTAGACTAACATGAGAAAACTGAGAACCTCTAAGAAGGTTTTGACACATTTGAGACTCCCTGGATAAAATGGTCCCAGACCAGTTAGGTACTAGGGGTGCAACAATTTATGTGTCTGTATGGAACTGTTCAACACAGTGCTTTAGATACAATACACACTATGTATGAAACAATACATACATATTTTTAACATTTATTTTAGCAGCTTGTCTTGGCTCAGTGGATCTGTGTTCGATTACTCCACCTAGGCTGCATTGTTGAGCATTTAATAAAAAAAACTGTACTTTTGAGGTTACACAAAAGTTCAAAATTAATTTCAATAAATTACAAGATAAGAAGAGCATGGAAAGTTCCCTTTTTTGTAAGAAAAAAAATATCAAACTAAAATATCAAACCAAACTGAATCATGCATTTTCTGTATCATTGCAGCCCTGTTAGATACTGTTTATTCCAGCGGAGCTGATTTTACTGAAAGGCTCTTTTCATTTGTGGCATGTTTTTTGTAGTGGCTGACAAGCTGTTAGAAAGTCTGACATGAGATCACCATGAATACATCTTGTTGGCAACATCTGAGAAAATATATGAAAAAAAATAATAGTGATTTTTTTTGCTAACACACATTGCTGCTTTTCACCTTGTGTGACGTGCCACATGTTGTAAATGGGAAATCTTTCTTTTTTTATTATTATAAAAGTAGAAGTCAGAATAATTCAGATAGCTGATATCACTGTGTTCAGAACAGAAAATGTAGTCCTGGTTCAAGATTTCTTTAATCCACAGAGCAGAACCAAGTCGAGGAACAGTCTGCAGCTCATATGCAGCCATAAGACCCAGCCAGAGTAATAATAGTAATGGAGACATAATTACATAGTGGTACTGAGCTGGTGACATGGGGGGTAGAGCATTTCTAAATGCATTTAAGTTTCAACCCTAAAGAAAGGAAATTATATTTGTGAAGTAATTATTGTTGTTGCTGAACAGATTGCAGTTATTCTATGATGGGACTTTTCTGACATCAAGCCAGTCTGTCCAGGGCTACAGCTACACACTGTTAGAGCTTCAGCTTTTATCAAATAAAACATAATACAGTGAAGTAAAGATAAATCCAAAACATGCTTGATTTGTGAGGTCATCAAAAAAAACTAGAGCTGAATCAAGCGATCGGCCTGAAACCAGAATCAGAGGGTTCCCACCTTGATCAGCTTTATTCTGTAAGTCCTGGGAAAGGACTTTTGATTTTGTTTTGTTACTTGAAGATCATTAATTTGAATTCATTTGTTTTGGATAAAAGGGGCAAATAGTTTTAGACTTTTTTCTTCTTTTTGCTGCCTTTCATTTTATTTGGGATTTGTATTTTTTATTGTATATAGAATTGGTTTTGTTTTTAAATGAATAAATGAAATGAAAATAAAAATCCAGTTTTCAGACTCTTCAAGCTCCTTTCAAATCTACATACTTCTGCTGTTTGGAGACTTTTAAGCACTAATCATTCAGCATCCACTCAGTGAGCAGTGAAGTGATAAAATCTGTATCAGCAGGTCAGAACTTTTCAAAAAACTAAAATCAGTATTGGCCATACAGCTCTCTAATTTTTAGTTTTCTTTATTTGCTAATATTTCTAATATTATATTATTTAGTTGTTAATATTTCAGAGTGGATTTTTGTATTGTACAAGTTGTACTTGAACGCACCATGACCTCTTCATGTGTTGCCATAAAAAACTGTGAATAAGAGCCAATAACATGATCTCATCATGAGGTGATCATATGACACTAAAACTGTTTTATCATTGTTTATTTCTGTTTTAATCTTGAATTATTCAAAAATATCCATCTTTATCTTACTATTCAGTTAATATTCAAAAGACTCCTGAGTAAGATTCGGGGGCGGCTGTGGAAGAGTAGTTAGGGGAGTCGTCCAGGTCACTGGTTTGATCCCTCATTCTAGCTGTCTCAGTTGTTGTGTCCTTGGGCAAGATACTTAACCCTAATGCTTCTGATGTGTGTCCCATCAGTGTATGAATGTGATTGGAACTGATTAGTCTCCATAGCTGATTGTACATGTTAACTTTGTAGAGACATGATAGAGTGCTGTGTGAATGGGTAAATGAGGGCACAGATTATAGTGTTCTATCCTGGATGGATAGAAAGGCGCTATATAAGTACAGTCCATTTACCATAAGATACAATTATACATAAAATATTGTAGTTATTATTTTTTTACTTAAGTTTCTTTAATAGGCCATCACACAGCAAGTATCTGATATAATATGAATGAAACAGACTTTTTTGTACTGTCTAATAATTTAGTTTCTTCACTTATATTTTATAGAAATAATGACATTCTGCTTCTTTTTAATAAGCTGACACATTTTTCTGAGGTCCTAATAAAAGCCTACAGCATGCTTTGGTCAAAGCTTCACAGAGATAATGAGCTGCTGCTGACTACATGCATCCTGTAAAAATAAAGCTACTTGTGTCTGACACCCCTGCAAATACTGTGAAATGTTTGGTTCTGGTGTAAGTCCTCCACGTTTAGCAGCTGTGGACAGAGGTGTTGTCACATCGGACCACACTTGAGGTGATTGGGTCCGATGGTGAAGCATCCTGGACCCACCATACAGGGAGGATTGACTTCAACAAATAACATTTTAAGCACAGCAGTTGCAGAACTGCAGTGCCTGGACCAATGTATGTGTTTGAGGCTGATCCTCAGCTACTACCACACCAGGTTTGAGTTTCTTGGCTGTTGCCATTTTTGTTCCCCATCGCTGAGGCGGGGTTCATCGAAATGCTCTCTGTCCGTGCGTCAGCGACGATTGGCGTCGATCTATCTTCTTGTGATGGCAAAGGTCAGCTAGTTTTAAAGACCAAATTGAACTGAGTTTACTCCAACTTTTAGAGTTTTGTACAGATTTATGATCACTTTCTGCAGGTTTCAAAAAACTCTGTCCAGTGGTTCATGAGATATTCTAGTAACAGACAAAAACATGCAGACATGGATAACAACATTATCACCTCTTTGCTTTCAGCAGCAGCCAGCAGATAATAACAAATTAGCTTAAATGACAGCCTGAATAGCCCCCTCCTCACCATAATGTCCCCTCACACTGACAGTCAGTACCTGAACACTGTCTCTGTTCAGGGAAAATACTTCATTGTTTAAATCAAACCACTGCAGCCTCCTCTTCAATCCACAGTCCCTCATGACAACACACTACCACTGCTCTGACCAATCATCTTTCCAGTCTGTGAAAAACTGACACACGAGACAGAAAGGCCCACAAAGGCTTACAGACCCTGTCTGTCCTCTTGTTGCCCCCATCAGGGATCCAGTTCCAGGAAGGATGGGCGTAGTTCCTTTAGAGATCTGCAACCTTTACAAGTGGAGCAGCAGGTTTACCTGGTCTACCAAAGACAAACTATAACTTTATACTGTACTGTGTGATTATAGTTGTAAAAAAATACAAAACTTTATGCTCTACTGAGTAATTACAGTTGTATAAATATATAACGCTATACTGTACTGTGTGATTATAATTGTATAAATATATAACTTTATGCTGTACTGAATAATTATAGTTGTATAAATATATAACTTTGTACTGTACTGTGTAGTTTATAGATGTATAAATATTTTTACTTTATGCAGTACTGTGTAATTATTGTACATTAATAAATGTGCCAAACTACTGAACACTCACTCAAGTTTGTTTATATGTTTATCAGCTCAACAGGAAACCAGATACTGATAAATTTTAAACATCTTCTTGTAAAATCTGAAACATTTCCTGAAGTATTTTCCTGTCATTAAAAATAAACAACTTTGTGTTATTTTGGATCAAAGTTAGAAAAATCACCTGAAGGGGGCTGAAGAGACAGGATGCTTGATTAGAAAAAAATAACAGGATTATTTAAAACAATAATCAATGAGTTTAAAAACATTTATTGCTCAGAAAAAAGTAAATATGTTAATTTAATTTTAAAATTTATTTTGTTTTCTTGGTCCCTTCTTGTTGAATATTCTCTTAAAATACTTCTGAAAAAAATGTAGAAAACTGGATAAAATAATACACACAAATAATATATATATGGCACTAATCAGGATCAGGTGATGGAAAAAAGTAAAAGAAAAATGACACGAATGTAAAATAAAGCAAATATTAATATAATTTATGTAGAATTTCTGCCTTTGTGTTTCCAGTATAATATTTGTAGGCGTGCTAACGTGTTTAATGTATTCTTAATACATATTTGTTCTTGTTAATTTGATACAAAACTGTTTGAAAAAAAGGAGATGTGCAGTAACCTGCCTCTGTCTGTGGGAGGCGCCTGTAAGCCAACAGCGCCATGCTGAAGTTTTTCTGTTATTCAACAAAAAAATTAAATAAAAAATCAGAAAGTTACTGTAAGTTTGCTCTGACTGAGTTTATAAAAAAGGTTATCAAAATACAATTTTGAATACAAAATTACATTCTTTTCTTTATCAAATGACTATTTATCAATGTTTTAACCCGTTCCCTCCTAGGAGGTGACCCCTGATGAGCAGCACTTAGAGAGTTTGAGGTAAATGTTTTTCTTTATTACTGAACCCACTCAAATTGATGAACATCAGCTTTTAAGACAAAGTCAAAATGATAAATTCCAGTACTTGTAATTCCCTGCTGAAGGGCCACATGTGGCTCCACACACACAGGCTGCAGACCCCTGGGCTAAATGAACAACCACTCCCTTTCTTTCCTGAAAAGATTCACAGTATTTTAAATATATTTCTCTTCAGGAATGTTTCCAGATAGAAATGTGTGCCAGCTGAGCAGATGAAGTCACCTCGGTGTGATGGACCTGACACACATGGCGTGTTCAGCCCCGAGACGTTAGACGTTTGTGTGGAGGTGTGGGGGAGGTGGGATGAATTTATTTTGGTGCCTGTCGGTTATCGGTGGATTGATCACTCTGGGTTGGACCCAATGCTGCACAGAGCGTCAACAGGAAGGTGGAACAGACTGGAGGCTCTTATCTGGGAGCGCCAGGCTGCTGCTGTGACGGGAAGTGGAATGTCAGGAGGGGAAAAGGAAGTAGGCAAGGATGTAACATCCAAATACACACATCTGCACACACATACACACATCTGCACACACCATGAAGCTTTTCCTGACTAATTGGCAATCCAAGTGAGACAGACAACCCACATCTCTCTCCGCTATGTGATTTTTCACTTTTTACTCCTTTTATCTTTAAATTGTTTTTCTTTACTTCCACACGTCGCAGTTCCTTCAGATTTTATCACAAGGTTCTAAATTAAGTTGGCCAAACAGAGAAGAGCCGTTAGAGTCAGACTGTCAATCCAAACGGGATGTTCTGACAGAACTTTTCTGAAAATTACATCAAAACATTTCTTAGAGGAATGCGTATCACCCGCCAGCTTTCAGGACAAACTGAGATCATCTGATACCAAGTCATAGATGTTTGGGTCAAACCTTGAAGATCCACCATTTTATTCAAATCTGTCCATTGGTTCATAAGATATTTTGCTAACAGACAAACAGGGCTCACGTCAGCAGTCAGTGGTGCTTTTTTATGCAAAGATCCCATGACTTTCAGCTACTACCACACTACCACCACTGACTCTGTTCTGGGGTCCGTGTTTTCCCCTCAATACCTGCGTCCCACAGTGTTCTCACCACCACATCCCATCATCATCATCATCATCATCATTTCCATCATCTTTATGTCGCCCCTCCCTCACATCTAGTGGCCATCTTGAACTGGACTGACTCTAAATGTGAATCAACTGTAGATGGACATCCAAAGATTGCTTATTGAGAGTTTCATTAAAATCACTCCAATGGTTCATGACCTAATTTGGTACAGACGAATCAACACACACACACACACACACACACACACACACACCAACATAAAATAACTTTTACATTTTAAAGCAAAAAACAAACAAAACAACTTTGTTTCATGCTTGTGTTTCAAAATAAAGATGCCAGAATTTCTCTTCCATCCAGAAGGTTCTTTCAGAGTAAAATCTCCATGAACAAAAATTAAAAAAGACAGATTTTGTGTGATCATCACCTTGCAGACAGGTTTTAACAGCAGCTCAATTTAAAACTCATCTCTGACAGATTTCAAACATCTTCAGTAAATCCTATCCAGTTCTAATCCACCTTATTCCTGTATGCTGCAAGCTTTCACAGCAGCACTGACATTAAGCTGGAAAGTCACCCTCCATACATCTGCACACACACACACATCCACACACACATAGCTCTGTTTGTGCCTGTGTGCTGGCTGTCACTTTCAGTTGCAGTAATGCGTGTGCTCCAGAGAAGGGCTACTTTCTGCTCTCCTGAGTGGCCTCACAGTCAGGGCCAATTCTGAGATCAGAATAAAAATAAACAAAAAATACGATCCACAGCACTCTGGAGACAAAACCAGTTAATGGAACCCAATGGGACCACTAAACCCATTTCCATCCCCCTGGTGTCGTCAGGAAGAAAGCAGCGGGAGTACGAGGGGCCGAGGGTTAGAGCAGCATTCTGTGGAACACGCAGCGGTTTGTGCTGACAAAGCAGCAACAACAATGACAGCAGCATGTGATGGAAATAACAACCAGCATGTATAATGCAGACCACTCTACCTTCCACTGAACCAAACACTCTGAATATTCACAACTCTGTCCCCTACACCGTTCTGCCATTTTCCTTTGTCCAACATCATAGGTTCTGCTGCTTCCAATCTTACTGTAAGCTCTTCATCTGCTCAGACAGTCCCAGGGAGGGCAGGGATTTGTTCCGATGTTAGGCCGGCGTCACACGGAAAGATAATCATGCTGATTTTTGTCCTTCCAACAATCTTAAGGAAGTCCAGATTATCGTGATGACTCTAAAGATAATCATAGCAGATATTCCTGCCGTGGGTAGTGTGTTAAGAGTGATCTAGTCGGCTCGGAAGAACATCAGGACCGCTCCGACCTCAAATTGGGGATATTCAACATGTTTGATTTTTTGGACCGATAATCACAGCCTGTGTAGTGTTCACCCAAGCTCTCAGTGTGTTGAATGAGATGTGTAGCCAATCAGAAAGCAAGGTGAAGTAAACATGGAGGGGATTCCAAAATACATAGGACAAAATAACTATCATGACTGACCAGTCAGCTGGATGTTAAAAGTCTTATAGAATTGTTTTTCCTCTGGTAAAAATAGTCCACAAATGATCAATATTGTTTCTTCTTCGTCAAAAATGTTTATTTACTCTGAACTCACGTCTCTCTGGAAGTCACGTGAGATTTTTTTCCTCTGACATCTGAATTCTAAAAATGAGTACAATTCTGGTTCATTTTTAGCCAGTTCTGAAGCTTTGAAGTGAATATTGTAATGTCATTTATGATCTTAAAATCAGAGAATAATGAGTTCCAAGGCTTACAGCCCCAAACAGAGAAGGCTGTCTGTCCAAAGGTTGTCACAAATCCACCCCTGACACTTGTTCGCATCCACTCTCCACTTTCAGGACCTGTTCTCTAATGGTCTACTCTCTGCCATACTTTGGACTTGGGAGGTGTGACAATTGGTGAAACCCAGAGTCTGGGACCAGTAACGTCTTCGATGATGCCATCCATCCGTCTTTGCTAATGTGAAAGCAAAGGTACCTGAAATTATTTTTATTTTCTATATCCTTGAAACAAATCAAGATGATGTTCCACATGTTTATCAGCAACATTTTTAGCTGACAATGCTATGACCACAGTGATTATTCACAGTGCTGTTGAACTTTCATAGCTCAGAATGTTAGATCACCTTTAATCACATAGAATGTGCACAGTGTATTGTTGTTTTTCCACACAGAACTTAAAAATAACTGTGACTGGGAGTGGAGGAGTGGAGCGGGAAAGAGAAATATAATTCAGTAGAAGCAGTTGTGGTTGTGGACTATCAGAACTGGCATACTGGTGCTATTTACTTAGACCAGAGTCTGTGGTAGTCGACCATTAGTGTCGACCACAAAAACATACGCATCATCACTGCTTGAAGATTTGCTTGCCATTTCATTCGGTGCAGTGTTTTTGATGTGATGCATTTTGTGACAGTGTGTACCACCACCATGTTGGGGCTCTTTTCTGCTGATGTTTTTTGATTTTGATCTGCATTGTCATGCAAAATGCTTAAATTTGCCACACTGTTTATTTTTAGCAGAGCACTCACCAGCATGGGGATATATGTCTCTACAATTCCTGCACTGATTGTTGGAACGCTGTGTTTAGATGACCATTAGCAGTTCCTGATGCATCTCAGGAGTGTTATGATCCACTTTAACTGTAGCTGCACTGCAGCGCCTCTTTCTGTCAGTGGTTCCCAACCATGTTCCTCAAGACCCTTATCCTTCATGCTTTACTTGTTTCCCAGCTATTCAGCAGGTCTTCAGAAGATTGTTAATCAGTCATTCATTCAAATCAGATGTGTCAAATCAGGGAAACATCTAAAACATGCAGAACAGGAGTCCTTGAGGACCAAGGTTGGGAACCACTGTTTTATGTCACAAGCTTGCATTTTTGACAATTTCATTTTTTTCACAAGGTCAAGAAACTCTTCCAAACTTCATCAGTGGTTTCCTGCACAGTTTGGATGCTGCACAGCTGTGTATGAACTGTGTTTTGATTCCATTTTCCACATCTGTGAAGTCACATTTCTGGTACAACAGTTCACATTTCCCCCAGGTTCTTGTGTTGCTTTTCTAAACATATGAATCTGATATTGGACATTTCTCTTAGGAGAAAAATATATGATTAATTTCCTTTTTGTGTGCATGTTTGACATCTGCTGCAACTGTGTCATAAATATCATGCACCCGCTCTCCAAAAAGATGTAATAAATACATTTACCGGTATGTCTTGCTTCTCTGGTTTAACCGGTATAATATTCAAACCTTTGAAGCCATTTACTCCAATGCAGTCTCTGAGCCAGGATCAGTGTCTATGTCTAAGGACAGGAGAGCAGCCATGCTTTCCATAGTTTGTTGCTACTGTTGTTAGCGTAGCTTAGCTTTAGAGAGGTCGTGACATCCTACCTTTATGTTCTTTAAAAGAAACCTCATTGCTGACACGTCATGCATCCAAATTTACTCCTCATTACCTATGTAGTGTTTTTGGTACTTATAAAAAGCAAACAGTGGTGAGAACATGACATAAACTTTATTACTAACTGCAACACTCATACATGCATCCATTTTTTACATATTTAGAGATTCTCTGATTTCCTTAGTGTCCACTAGGTAGTTTTCCCAACAACTCAAGCACAAATGGGAATAAGACACCCCTGACCCTTGAAGGAAGAAGCAGGTAAAAGATAATAGATGAATGGATGTTTCACCAAGGCACTGAATGTTCAAAGGACACAAAAACAAACAAAAATGTAGCAGGTTTTTTTTTTCTTTCTTTTTTTTGCCAAAACTGAAAGTGGACTGGATGCATAAATGCAGCAGAGGATCTCAGTTTTTATATTTGCTGTGGTACAGACAGGTTAGTGAGTTCTGGGTTTTCAGTTCTACAGTTAAACAGATACAGATAATGTTTCCAGAGTGGAAACCTTAATCCTTTGGTGGATGTTCCTTTAATACCATCACCTGTCATCAAATAATACAATGGAAAAAAACAAAAAAACATTGAAGTATCAAGATTACTATTCTGTTTAATTTGTGTGTGTTGTATACCATTACACAACTTTGAAATTAAACCTGAAAATAAGACATCAAAACCTACAGCCTGACGAGGAATATTCTGCTGTAACGTTGGGTAGCAGTACATCGCCCAACGTGGACAAAATGTATACTTTTCTTTAAGGTTTCCCTGAGTCAGACATCAGAGTTTATTTAATTTCTTCAGCAGATTATTGGTCTGACTGTTAGTCATGATTCCTCTGCAGTGAGTCATGGCTGATATTAGCCTCACACAGGGCCTGTTTCTGCCTCCATGTGCTCCTGACCTACCTGCTCTGCTCAGGTTTCATCAGGGCCCAGCTGCTGAGGACCAAAACAATCACTTTAGTTCAGCTCTGAGTGGAGGCCTGCTGTCCCACAGCGTTTTCTAACAAATGATTCAAACTCAAATAGTTTAAATCCAGAGTAATCTAATCATTACTTTCTGGTTAAATTATGAGTCATGGTTTATAGAAAACAGGTACAAATTAAACTCCCTGAAAGAATAAATATCCTCTGCCTCCTTCCATGTCAAAGTTTTAAACTAAGATCTTTGGTCATATTTTTTAGTCAAACATTAATAATAATGTTCTGTACTATCTGATGGGATATCTCCATCTTCTGCTGCTAATCTGTAGCTGGGTCACAGAGGCAACAGGTCCAGGAGAGAAACCCAGACCTCCCACTCCCCATCATCCCTTCCAGCTTGTCCTGGGGGATCCCTTAGTAATCCCAGACCAGAAAGGATACATAATCCCTCCAGCAAGATAGACCAGGAAATCAAGAGTTTTGTCTAATGGCTAAGCTCGTTCTTCACCACGACAGACTGAAGCAACACCCTCATTACTGAGGATGAGACCCTGATCTTGTGGGATTTTTCGAGATGGGTTATTTTTTCACCCAAAAAGATAATCAAGATTGTTTATCGCTTTATTACTATAATCAAATCATAGATCTAAAGATTTCCATTTCTATCAATTATTGAGTCAAAGTTCAAATGTTTTATCTGACGTTATTGTTACATTTCATGTTTTCTAGTATTATGTTTCTCTTGTCACCCACAGCCTCACAGCTCCACAGCTCTTGCTACACCCTCCCTGCTCAGTCACCCTAATCAAGCTCATCTGTTTCACCTGTTCTGGTCCCTTTATCAGCTCCTCAGCCACTGCCAGATTATTGAATGTTTTTGTCCAGCGTTTTTCCACAGCCCATGCCTGATCTCCTGTCCGTGACCTTAAGCCTGCCTTTTGACGCTCCCTTTTTGCCTGATCCCTGCCTGGTATTGTTCATGTTTCTGACCATTGGATTAAGACCTCGTTTCTGCTCCTCGACTAATGTCCCCAAATGTAGGAATAAACAAACCCACACACACACCAGTGCTGATGTCTGGTCAAGTATTTTGGTTTTGTCTGCTTCTCAGATTAAAGCTATCGGGCTAATTTGCTGCTGTGTCGCAATTCCTTCATAATCCGTCTCTAATCCTCACCGACTCAATTAAACAGCCAAATCTCCAGCTCAGTATCTGGTCCTATCTGTCACACCCCCTCTGCTCTCCTCTTTCCCCTCCGTTTGCTGTCAGCCCCTGCCTCCACCTCCTGGCTCCTAACAAAGCTGCTATTATTTGTCTTTGCCTCTCTTTTCTGCATCTAAACATCCTCTGTGCACATCACTCTGTTTCAGCTACAATGTGGATAAAATGATGTGAAACGTTTGACCTGAAGTCAATGAGGCCTGGCACTCATTGAAGAAATGCATATCACCTCTCCTGTCCTGCTGTTTTTTGTTTATTTTCCACTCTGTTGTTACACACACACACACAAACGTAAATATAAATGGTTCAATGATTAAATTATACTTAGGACAATGAGATTGCAAACCATTGAGAAAACTCAATGCATAAGGTTGCTTAGTTTTTTGAATAAGCTCAATTACTTTTTTTACAGCGTACAACATTATGCAACACAATTAAATGTTTAAAACTTTATCAAACCAAAGTCAACAAGATCAGTTTTCTGTGTTGTTGTACTTTATTGATAGGTTAGTTTTCTTTGTGTGGTAAAACCTGTTCAGCTTCCCAGTGTTGCCTGAGGCATTTCCCATTCACCCTTAGCGTCATCAGGCCACGCCCACCTCACCTGTTCTGCTTTAATCTCAGCAGAAGTCTTGGTTTCTTCCTACCAGTATGTACCTCTGCTGCTTCATCAGCCCTTTGTTTCGTTTACAAAATAAATACATTAGTTTCTTGGAGATCCCCTTGTCCTGACCTGCATTCTGGGTCCAAACACCAGAGCCGTGACAAGGCGTTGCTTCAGAATAGATAGTTTCATGTACAGACGTGAAGAATTAAAAACAAGTGCTGGGGTCACACAGAGGTCTGCACAAAAAAACATCATGCTGACGACAAACCAATCTCTGATGTAAACTGTGCTGCTGGAACATAAACACAACTTTAATGAAGAACAAGAGTCTTATCAGCATCTGCATGAAAGCAACATGAAAACCACTTTGTGCTGACTTTGATTCAGTATTATAGATGAAGCTGTGTTTGAGTCCTTCTCTGAATCAGACAGAAAGTTAATAAAAATCCAAACAATGAAATGACAACAAATAAGAATAACCTTTTGTTTTGTACTCCAGCTCTGACTGACAGAGGAACAGTTTAAACTGACGAGCAGCATCTGCTCTGTCCTCTAATGATGAAGGAAATCACTGTAGCTACCAAATATTAAAAACTGAACAGCATGGCTTACAGAGAGGGAAGAGAAGCAAAAATCACTGCAGAAAAACTACAAGCCAAGAACTCCTTGAAGGAATGCATATCACCCACCTGCTTTTATCTCAGAGTTTAAATCTAAGATCATCTTTTAGGAAATGAGAGAGCTGAGCATGGCAGCACAAAAAAACAGCTAATTTTTCTTTTTTGTCTCTTTATTATGTTATTATCAGTCCTACCACAGAAAGACTTAATCCTGTACAGAAAGGTGGACACTAAGCTACAGTGTTAACTCCATCCATCCCTCCCTCCATCCATACATACATAATCTTTCAGGGTCACTTATGCCCATATCCAGCAGTCACAGTGTGAGGGGTGGAGGACACCTGGACAAGACTCCAGTCCATCACAGGGACACACAGGCCCTGTTTACACAAGACCGGTCTCTGGAAATGCTAATGTTTACTGGGACGAATACACAAAAAAATTCACCCATTTACATGGAACTGCTGCAGGGTTGTCAAATGGAACATAATAAAGTGTTCTGTTCCTTTAAAATTATTATATTTTGAGTCATATGTTGTATATTTATGACTCACTCAGACTATATAATATGCTGAGTGAGAGTGTTGTAAGATAAGGTGTGTGTTGTGTTTGGTGAAAATGTGCACAAAAAAGGGGCAATTTTTTTTTTTTTTTCCAATCTAGCAACCCTGATGCCGGTCTCACTCAGGCACTGGTCCTGCAGTAGCTGCATGATCACAGTTACGTCGGAACCTACGAAGTAAACTAACATTCCTTCAGACCTACTTTTTGTGTTTTGGTTTTACAAGTTGCAAAGGGTGAGTAACAGGGGTGTAAATAACCAGCTTTATCACGATACATTATTACATCGATATGTTTGGATGACGATTCAATATTTCTCGATATCACAAAGTCTGTCACGATATGATTTCGATTCAATTCAATTCCCATGTTTGTGATCTATATAATGTGATATCATCTGCCCATCTAACACAGACTGTGTTAAATGAGCATATGATATCAATTCCCATTGAGAATATGATGACAATATAGATCAAGGCTATTCAACTGGCGGCCCGAGGGCCACATCCGGCCCGCAAGTGACCAAAGTTTGGCCCGCCAATTGGTTCATTCATCTCTTACTCCCAAACCCCTGGTTTTCTACTTTATTTACAATAAGTTCTTTTAGTTAGACATAGACATGTTTGGTATCTACAGAAACGTCAGAATCTTTGCAACAAGCTGGTAAAACCATTTCTATGAACATCCAAGACAGTTAAAACTACAAGCAGTTGAAGATGAAACTATGAAAGTGAAAATAAAATTGGTTTAAAAGTCTGGCCATTCAGAGATGAATATATTTGTGGTAAATAGGAGGCATAATGTGTTATTTTTGTTTTTGTTGATGTTTTATTATCACTACTTTTATTACATAGGGTTCTGTATGTTGTATTCATGATTAAATGCAGCAAAATAACCTCATTCAAAGGTAATAGATATTTGTAATACGTGGTTTATTTACATAATGACTTTAAGTGCTGGATGTTCGGCCCCTCAGCTGTTGGCCTGCACTAACTGTGGCCCCCGGAACAATATAGTTGAATAACCCTGATATAGATCAATATTTTTATTTTGCCACGATATACCTGAATCATGAACACTTCAAATCGATATATCGATATAGATCGATGTATCGTTACACCCCTAATGAGTAACAGAAAAAAAACACTCTGCTGTCTGTAATTTATTGTAACTTTACCCAGAAAGGTCCATGGCTGGGATTTTATCCAGCAACCCTCATGCTAAGAGGCAACATCTCTACCAATCACAATTTATTCCAGCAGAGGAACAGAGGATCACTGACATACCTTGTCAGGTTAGTGATCTAACATTGAAATGACTCTAAATGTGAAATAGTTACATTCATACTAATTATCATCATTCCTGAAGGTTCCACTGAACTTATCCTTCTCTCCTGCTCTGTCCTGTAATAATGAAGCTAATAAATATGAAAAGGAGTTCCTTCCTGTCACAAAGTTAAAGCAGGTAACAGGGAGGGAAAGGAAGAAAGATCACAGGAGGAAAACTGGAATAAAATGTGTTTTTAAACTGACAGTTTGGGTTTATTTTTACTTCGTAAAAGAAGCAAAAGACAGATGAGCGACAGGTCTACGTGGTTTGAGAGGTTCTGATGATCTCGCCTGCGCTGTGCAGTGTGATGTGGGGCTCACTGGCAGGCGGTGTCGGGGGGGGGAGACAACTCCTGTGTGGATTCTATGAGCACGCCAGTGCTGTTATTAGCCTGTTAAGTTATTTTCACTGTCATTAATATGGAAGTGCATTGTTGGGCTGGAACATAGAGGGAGGAAGACTCAGGAGAGCAATTATGGATCAAACGAGGCTCGCCTTTCTTATCATCCTCCCAAAGGATGTGTGTTGAAGTGAGAGGAGGAGGAGGAGGAGTGTATGTGTTGAACATACAGATCTGCCATCATCATGAGAGAGAGATGTTGGTGAAAACATGGTACTGAGAAGAACAGGGTCAAAGACCAGGTTACATCCAAATGAGGATTTTCATTTATTTGACTATATGATGAAATCCTTTAATAAGATCTCTGTGCACTTATTATCACCTCACCACTGAGGGATGAATGGTTTAGCCTGTGTCTATGACGTGCTTGTTTGTAGTGTTAGTAAAATATCTTGACAGATTTTAAAAGAAATGCAGAAATGATCAACGTTGTATAAAGTACCACAAAATGATACTTTAGTAAAAGTACAGGTATCTTACCAAAAAAATACTTTGGTAAAAGTTAAAGTCTCCTTTACCTAACTATTCTAAGTTTTCTATATGGCCCACTTGCAGCTGAATAGGTCTGTCTGAGCCTAAACCTGTGGGGTGAATAAGGGTGGATGATATGCATTCCTTCAAGGAATGCTAGGTTTAATAGTATACATGAGTATGAGCGCGTGTTGTGATGTGATTGTTTTTAACACTATGAAAACCACCTGTTCTTGAACTCCTTTTTCACTGAGCTGCTGTTTAACTTTATTACTGCACACAGTTTAACTGCTTTGGGTAAAAGAGAGCTCCACCGGGTCAATTGGCTCTTTAATGTAAATCTTTGTTGCTGGGGGAACAGACAGCTCTCTGTGTGAAACATATCAGCACAGAAACTGAAAATTTTGCCTAATTGCTCCTAATGTTTGTGGTTAATGGGCTCTCACGGTTGGCTGGCCTCAGGAAATCGGTGAACATAATGACCAGTCACTAATGAATGCTACAAACATCGATGATGATGCTTGGATGGAGGGCTTTCTATCTGCTGGAGCTCAAAAGTCCAGCAATTTGTGATATTAGAGGAATCTGCTTCTTTGCTGTTCATGTGGCAAACATTTTTTAAAGACTTAGTTGTGAAACAGAGTCAGCAATAAGCTACAGTGCTTTAAACTGGGACTTAATCCTGATAGATCCTGTTTAGCATTGGCTGAAAGATTTCAACCTTCTCAAACACACAAGCGGGGGAGATTATATGACGCTTTATGCCTCTACTGTAAAGTACAGTGGTGCTGAGAGAAACCCCACAGAATACAAATTACACAGGAGCTGTGAGTTTTCTGTTTCCTGTTGGTTTTAGGTGACACAGAAAAGCCAACATGACATTTTGTCACAGCTTGGTCCCTTTCTAACACAGATGCTCAGATACCATTGTTCCTGGCTGGACAAGCAAAAATAGAGTTTACGTCAGAATGTTGCTGTAATGGGGTCACAGATCCTTAGTGAATCTTAGAAGTACAATCACAGATTGACCTACGCATGGAATATCTTTTCATAAAAAGATTTATTACAAGAACAAAACACAGGGCGTAAAGAAAAAAATATTTTGCCAAACAAAACAGTCTTCACAGTCACTGAAACAATAATCTTACAGTTTCTTTACAGTCTGAAATTTAAATGGATATTTAATTTTAATGCATTAGATAAAAACAAAACATTCCAGAGTAATTAGGTTAAATAAAATAACCTCTGGTTTGCAGTGCAGTTTACATCTAAGGACAAACTCTAATCCTTAGTTTAACATGTCCTACCCTTAAAGATGTGCTGATCTCAGTTTCAACCATATTTCAATGTTTGACCAAATCCTGACTGTGGTTCCTGTCTGTGGTTCACATCAGAGTCCGACACTTCAGACTGGAGGACTTGCTGGTCTCACAGGTGCTTGACAGAGTGAAGGTATTAAATTATTTATTCCGTCCAGATGTCGACACAAGCTGGATGACAGCTCAGGTTTCACCCACGTGTCCTGAGCCCTGTTCTGAATCTTAAATGTTTTCAGAGTGGAGAAGATCCAGACTGGAACTGGTCTTGTATTGTAAACAAGTGCTAGCAGACTAGTTTAACAATGCTGCCAGTGGAACCCAGCCTTATACTGATAACATCCCAACAGGGCTTAGTTAGGTAATAATGAATAACTTGTTTAGGCAGAGTACTTTGGTCCAAATACTACAAGAATATAAAGCTTCAGATTTAACTGTCTCTTCTGATCAATGACAGATTGCAGCCATTTCACGCTGCTATTAGCATTGTGTTGTTTTTTTAACATGTTTTATCAAATTGTTTGTAATCAAAGTGCTTGACTTTGTTACTCCTCTTGACAACAGCAGAATTTGCAATTAGCTTTACTTTTGTCACCATCGTGTACCCCTGCTATCTTCTTCTTTTGGTGGTTTTTCTTGGTGGTTAACCAACACATTTAGGGTGAATTACTGCCAAAAACTGGTAAGACATTAGGGTCAGGGTAGCCAACATAAATTAAACTTAAAAAAGAAATTAAAAACCTCCACACAGCTGACATCCTATGCCAACTGATTGCCCATTTGAGAGATGAATGTCAGTCTAACATTAAGTGGTATATTGTGGGGATTGTGGTTTCAAAACACTTTACAAGTATATATTTATACCCATATTTGTATTGGTCATTCCTAGTAAACCTTGGATCCAAACCAAGACATCTCCTCTCCAAAGGCAACAGGTCTGAACCAAAACATCTCTCCAAAGGCAAAAGGTCCAAACCAAGATCCAATTCCCAAAGGCAACAAGTCCAGGTTCAAACCATGACACCCCCTCCCCAAAAGCAACAGGTCCAAACCAAGACATCCCCTCCCCAAAGGCAACAAGTATAAGTTCAAATAAAGACCGTACCTCCTCAAAGGCAACAGGTCCAAACCAAGATATCCCCTCCCCAAAGGCAACAAGTCCAGGTCCAAACCAAGACACCCCAATCTCCAAAAACAACAAGTCCAGTTCCAAACAAAGACATCCCCCTCCCCAAAGGCAACAGGTATAAATCAAGACATCCAAATCCCCAAAGACAACAAGTCCAGGTCCAAACCAAGACATCACTCTCCCCAGTAACCCCCAGATAACCGATTTCCTTATTATATATCTCAATCTGGGTCTGGCCACACTCTGAGAAGCATCTCTCAGCTGCTTGGATCTAGGGTCTCATTCTTTTCTTTAGGGTTTATATTTTATGATCAGAGTTTCCGGTGTGGAACACTGATGAACCTAAAAAATCAAAAGGTTTGACATTGTTGAGCTCATTTTAGCAGACACAAAACTGAGAGAACACTACTTCATGCTGTCAGCAATATATGGTTGGGAGAAGTAAATTTAACTGTGTGAAGTTGAATTTAAAAAATGTCAGATTTCAGATACAAATACTGCAGAACCATCACATCTAAGCTTGACCTATATATCACTATCAGTCCAGAGGTTTGCTGTAGAGGGAAGAGCAACGATGCAAGAGATATTTTTAATAAACAGTAATTAGAGTTGGTGTTGTGGAGAGCAGTGAGGGGTTTGTCAGGAATGGCTTCACCTCTGAGTCATCATTGAGGATAATTTCAACTGAGCTCTCTCAGGAGTTCAGCTGTGTGTGACGAAAAATAGATAAGAGCTTATAATTACATATTTACCACCCAGAGAGGGGTGGACCCGTGGAGATGGAGAGATGGAGGCAGATGTGATTAAGAAATGAAACACTAACAAAAAAACACACACACAACAGACACATAGGCTAGTACGACAAAGTCCCCTTGCTGGAATGTTCCTGGCTGACCCAAGACACTGATTATGATGAGATGTTGGAGGTAAAACCCTCAGGAGATGAGGAGGATGAAAGAGCACTGGTCAACCAGATGAAAAGAGCAAATGGTGAGGAGGAAGAGGAGGGGTTGGTGACAGATAAAATACTGCTGATAACAGTGTCCTTTAACCCAGCAAAGGAATCTTTACTGAGACAAAAGATGACACGACACAAGGTCCTGTCCTCTGGAACATCAGACCTGAGTCGTGAGATAAGGAGATGGACCAAGTGGGTCCACAGGCAGCATGAGGATGCAGGAAGTCTTGGTTGAAGCCAGACCTCTACATATTTATGGTCTGCACCCTGGAAAACTAAAGTTCTGTAAGTCTGAATCAAAAGTCCGAACAGGGATGAAAAGAAAAATGAAGTGTTACTTTGTACTTCAATAATTATTTTGCAGAGTAGTGTGGTGTTCAAATGGTTCATGGTCACAAGTAAAGCTGTACAATATATGAAAAATGTATTAATATAAGTGTAGCAAATATCAATACAGCAAAAGATTTTAAACTATTATAGACACAAACTCAATACATAAAATACTAATTTGGCAGATAGAGCCCCACTCCTCTAAACAGCCACAGCAGCATGAGCATGATGTGTCTGTAATGACAGAACATGTGGGTTTATTACAACCAGTTTTCAATATCACAACTGTGTTAACCCAGTACCATACAGTCCTAGGCAGAAGTGCCTGAACATTACCCAGAGACCAGAAGTCCGTCCAGACAGGGACACAGAGGGTTTTAATTCACTTGGAGACTAGGAGCCCCAAAATTATATCTATTTTTTAAAATAAAAGAAATCCACCCTTGTGCATTTGTGTGGACAACCAAAACAATCTTTTCAATTCAATTCAGTTTATTTATATAACTTCACTAACGATCCATGAATGTCAGACATAACATCAACATCAATAATGACAGATTATGATTGTCGTTGTCCGACAGAACAAACTTGCTCAACTACAACAACTAGACAGGAAACATTTATGTTAACAGAATGAAAACGTTATCTTGCACACTCCACACCTTGTTTTCTGTTTTAGGTAAGTTTTGAACAAAGCCTCAATCATGATGCAGTAAAACCAGATGAACCTTCTTCCTGTCTGTCTTTCAGACAGAGCTGCTGTGCCTCAGAGAGAACACCAGCACGCCTTGGGACGCCCCAAAGGCCTCGGCTTAATGTGCAGCTGTAATGACTTTTTCCACACAGCTGCCTGCTGCCACTCTTACCTCTTACTCCATTACTCTGTCTGACTTCCAATGAGCCACCCTAAATATACTTCCCGTTTTAGCAGAGAAATCTTTCCTGTTACAAGTATCTGTGGACAACTGTGGAAAACAAAAGGCTTTCTGTGTGTATTACATAATGTCATCAGGGGGATCAGATTTTAAAACTATTGTACAAAGTAAACATAATGAGCTTTTTTTCAAATGAAAACTATAAATTTTGGAGAAATATTGAAGCTACTGCCTGAGATTTCAACATAAAAGAACATTCTTCTTTTATAGCCCAACAATAGTTTGGGGCTTAAGGTCATATTGGAGACTATAACCAGTTTATGTAGAATGGACAGGTAAATGGTTAAAATATTGCTTCCTAAAGAAGCTATCTCACTTGGATGAGTTAGTAGTCTGGTTGGGAAAAATCATATAGTGTGTAATTTATTGTCAGAAAAACTTTAATTGATTATTTTGTGGCACTTGACAATTAATAGGATTAATACTGCAGGTAGACTGTCTGAATATTTCCCCAGTCAGTCCACTTAATGCTCATCTCTGCTTCAAATATGACAAACATTTAAAAAAATATTCTGTAATTTATTCATCATAACTCTGGTTTTACTTGGTCTATCAACACAATTTAAAAACTGATGTGTAGCCTGAAGTCTGTACTTTTGACATAATTTGGAACAGATTTTTATGGAGAGCAAATCTTTCCCACTAGAGTGATTTAAATTGGCCTTGTGACTAGGACATGCAAGCGTCCAGGGACTCCAAGGGATTAATCATCATATTAATTGTTATCTGTTAAATATCCCAAATAATCAGGAATTTTTTTTTTGCCAATATCGTCCACCTCTGTCTTGCAACTTATTTGAGATTCTCAATTTTCTGATGAATCACAGAGAAACTCCGACTTATTGCTTGAATTTTAAACATGTTCATAAAATTTACGAAACACAACTGCCTTTTTTCTCAAAATACTTTCAGAGGTGTTGTGGGCTTCACTAGCCTGGTAAAAACCAGCCCTTTCTTCTTTGCTTTGCTTCATACAGAGGGTCTGGACTCTCGGTAATTGAAAAGCGATTGCTTGCTTTTCACCACCACAGAAAATTAATTTAATTCAAAACAACACTTTCTGCTCGCTGATTGGCCAAGGTAAAATTCTACCAAAGAAATCCTTGTCTATTGGAGAAATCCCAGATGCAGCAGTGAAGGGAAACTAGAATTGAGCAGAACTGCGCAGAGCTTCACAAACCCACCAACCTGACTCACAAACACTAGAAACACTACAGCAGTTTGAAACTACTATTTTATTTCAATTTTATATTTATAGCTGTTAGTGATAATTAAATACTTTTTTCTAAGCAGATTCAGTCAGAAATGTGGAAGCTGCAGGGTCAAGATTTCTGTTTTCAAGCTGTGAACACAAAAATAAGCTTTGATTTTTAAGAACTGGTAGCTCAAAAAATGAACTATCTGATTGTGAACCAGTGACTGGGAGCTGTCTAAACACTGGAAGACGAGAGTCAGGATTAAGTCCCTGAAGCTGAACTCCACCCCCACCTCACTTTGTCTAAATAAGAATATTTTTTAAACCCAAGCCTTTAATTCCCATCTGTCCACAGCTTTATTAACCTCTTTTTTTCCTTTTTGAAGGTTAGGTCAAAAGAATATGCAACATCTGTCAGCAGCAGCTGAGACCGCGGTCCAATTACAGCCTCTTTAACTTGACTTTAGGTGACTGTGGTCCTGATTGGACTAAGGACTTCTGACAAACCGTGGCCTCAGGAGCTCCTCAGATCAACCATTAGGTAACTAATGTGATAGAATGTGGTGTAAGAAGCAAGAGACGTTATTTTTCTGCTTTTCTCTTTGTCAGAAATAAAGAAAACTCAGCCTTCTCTCCTGAGGCTACAGGTTAGATTTGAAATAAAACACACTCAGCTTCAGAGGCTTAATGAAGAGAGGAAAATGTCTTTTTATGCAAAGCTTTTGTAGAATAAAAACATCCTTACAGTGTTTTCTAGCAGTTAGTTTGATGTCTCTAAGCGTACATGATTAACATCTCTAAAATGTATTTTAATTTAAAAAGTAAATTTATTAGTAACATTCTGCTCTCCCTCATATTTTAAAGATGCTCTGCTCTGACAGTTGTCTCTTCATGTCATTATATCACATGTGTTGATCACGCAGGTAAAAATGTCACAAGTTTTTATTGCTGATCTAATGGATGGAGACGTCTTCGTGCATCTTTTCTCTCCCAGTGAACATCCACAGCATTTTTATTCCTGAAAACGTTCACTCCACCTCTCCAACTGCTCCTTTGAGAAACAAAACTATACCGATTGCTGGTTATTACTGCAATCATGTTACTGTACACTTATTTAGAGACAGAATGAGATGCTAAAAAATAAAACACACAGCAGAGTATGACAACACTCAGTTATTTTCTATGGTGACCCTGAAACTGACAGCTGACTGATGCTCCTGACTCTTATTTTACTTCAGTCCCTGCTTGGACATTCAGGCTCCTGTAGCTCTTTCAGGCTTTCTTCATCTTTCTTCTTGCTTGTTTAGTTGTAGCGCTGTTTCTTATTAAAAAGTCTGAAAATGGATGAGGCTGAAAACATCCATACATAAAAAAGCTTAAAAGTGCTGTGATGGTTCCAGTTTATTGATGATTTTATTGCTATATTTATGATTAATTAATTTGTGGTGCCAGCCAGGTCTCCCTCCTGACCTATAGGACATTTAAACCAGTGTGTGTGGGATTTCTCTTTGATTTATAATGGTTTAGATTTATTTGTACTTTAACCAGTCACACAAGGACGTATATTTTATAGAAATATAAATACACACCCTTTTCAACCCATAATAAAATATTCAGTGACAAAATAAGTAAAAAAAATAGAAAGTATAGCACAGACAAATGAAATAAATTATTACAAATATATTATTTACACAACACAAAATAAACATAAACAAATATTCACTTTCCCCCAATGGTCATGCAGATGCTTAAATACTTCAATTTATAGTTCAGTCTTTTGTTTTCAATCCACAAGCTTTAGGCTTCTCAGAAGCTTGGCTTTTAAGCTCCAGTGTGTGTGTGTGTGTGTGTGTGTGTGTGTGTGTGTGTGTGTCCTTTGCTTTTGCTACTTGGTGGGGATGATTTTTCAGGAAAAAGCAGCCTCATGGGGACCAATGCCCGGTCCCCACAATGCAAATGCAAATTACAGGGGGGGTTAGGTTTAGGACCAAGGTGTGAATTGAGTTTAGGTTAGTTTTAGGGTCAGGTAGGTACCTGTGAGGTTAACTTTAGGGTAAATGGTCAGGGTTAGGATATAAAATTACAAGAAAATGAATGGAAGTCAATCCACGGTCCCCACAGGAATATAAAAACCAACCTGTGAGTGTGTGTGTGAAATAATTCCTTGTTGTGTCTTACTGAACTGGTCCTAAACAAGAATCAAGAGATTCTGAAGAGAATAGACACTACAGTACATTTATCCACAGGTTGACTACAACAGGTTGTTAAATTGTGGCTGAGCTTTTCACTCTGTGTTTTAAACTAAAACCACTTTTCCCATCTTTCTGATGATAAAATAAATGTAAATAAAGATGAGGAGACAGAGATACAAATGAAAGCAGGTTGTTGTTGCTGAGACTGTGATGTACAAGAATACCATGTTTCTGGTTTAACACTAAACTAAATGTGGTCGTAAAGATTTATAAAACATATAGCTGCTATAGTCTAGATGTTGGTACTGATAACCCCCCCCCCCCACACACACACACACTCACACACACACTCCACTGTGGAAACACGTCACTTCAACACTGTGTTAACAAGCTAACAGTTAATCTGAGTGGAGCCAAGATAAACTGAACCTCTGCCGTCTTAAAACAACAGGAATGTAAAAAATGTCACATTAATTCTCTTTATTTAACCAGAGAAAAACCCACTGAGATCCAGATGTCCTGCAATGTGACCCGGCCCAGAGGTCAGCAGCACACATCAGAAAACAGAGACTGAAAACAGATAAACTCTTTAACATTTAAGCTTTAAGTTAAAACGCAGGGGGTGGTATAAAACTAGTGGTTAAAAATCCCAGTATAATATTAAAACAAATGTAAAATGTCAAAACAATGTTAAGCATGGAAACACATGCTTAACATTTAATATTACTGTGATATATCTTATAGTTTATTTACAGTAATAGGTATGATAATAATAATAATAATATTAATTATTATTCCTTTATAAAACTCATTTTATATAAAATCACAACAAAGATTTTAATAAAAAAAGATAAATGTTTTAGCTCAACAAAACTGAATAATTTAGCAATGTGCTACAAATCTGCCTGTAAGTCATAAAAATAAAAACTATTGTGAGATTTTTGGAGTTTGTAGAGGATAAAAGTGACTGATAGAGAACTGCAGACAACATTCTGTTGGTTCTGGCCCAGCGTCTTGTGATAAACTGTAACAAACACTGATTAAATATGTTTTACCTCTCGACTCTTTAATGTGTTGCAGCAGTCGGACTGCAAGGAAGAAGCACCTGATGAACTGTATAAACAGTGATTAGTGCAAAGCCTGGATCAGCACACTGAAACAGCAGTCTGCACCTTGTCCTCGTCAGCAGCACGTCTTTATTACGATTGGAGACAGACCCCACAAAAACCAAACCAGGACCGGTTCTGCAGAAAGCAATTTTTCTGCTTCTTTTTATTTAAACACAGCTGAAGTGTCTGAAAACTGTCAAAAACATTACCTGAGAACAAAGCAAAACAACTGAAACCTGCCCAAAAGAGATTTGGACCAAAAATACAGACAACAGAAGACGTCTGAGTCTAACTTGATAAAGAGGAGGGACAGGAAGACAGAGGAAGACCCAGTGTGTGTGCCTTTAAGAGAGAGGAGGCCTGCATGTTGGGAAAGTCACACAGATCTGTTCTCATGACCTCTGAGAGGATGTCCTCCTCCCCCTGGATGGACATGGACACCCAGGAAAACTACAACTCCCACAGACCCATGTTCTGTCCCTCTGCTGTCACCAGGACCATCAAGGGACAGACACATGTTCTGTCCTCCTGCTGTCACCAGGACCATCAGTGGACAGACCCATGTTCTGTCCCTCTGCTGTCACCAGGACCATCAGTGGACAGAC
>JARVGW010000161.1:12182314-12198111 GCA_031762495.1 Anablepsoides rubrolineatus
TAAAAGAAAATGCAACAGGTGAAGCAACAGCATGATTACCTTATCAAGAATCACCAACACAGATCCCGCGTGTGACCAGCAGGTGTGTGTGTGTTGGGTGTGTGTTGATCATCTTCTAATAAACAGCGCTGATCAGCAGCGCAGCTACGACCTAATATAATGTCCCTCAACTTTTAAAAAACTAACCAGAGTAGTTTGTGAACCCAAAGCAGCACAAATCCAGACATAATGAGCTGCTGTACAATTCATGCTGGACTTAAACAGAGCTGAACTCCTCTCTGTCATCTGTCACTCAAACACACACACACACCACAGCAGCAGACCTGTGCCTTTCAGGAGCATTAAACCGATCGTGAACACAACCAACCCCCCCAATGGTAGACCTAAAGTTACGCCCTTGATTGGTGTAGAAGATCAACTCTTGAGATTAAACCCAATTCTAGATAGCCGCCACAGCTAACTGGCTTCACACACAGAAATGGGTCACTGGAATGTTTGCCTTGATTTTATTTTTAGAAAACTTGTTCAGGTTTTGATCATTTGTCTACAAAGTGTGGATCTTAGTCTGATTCCAAGTGACTTTCTTTGTTCCACACAATCCTGAAGCTGAAATCCAACCTGAGAGCTCGACTCACCGAAGCCTTTCAGGGAGCAACAAATGATCTGTGTGGCATCTCTCATTAAAATAAAACATCTCTGCTGTTTTATTTTTGCTTTATTAGATCAATTTTTCATTCATACAAATGAGCTGGCTGTGTACATTCACAGTGTAATTACTTTATTTTCCAATTTGCCCGAGCCAGTCGCTCTGTCCTGGAAATATAATGTGCTACTTTGCATCAGAAACAACTAAAGTAATCAGAGAAAATTGGCTCACCTCTCAGCTGGAGCTGGTGAGACAGAGGTCAGACTGCAGGCAGGAAACTGTCTGACCTGGGAATAAATATGAGCAACACTTCCATGTAGCGTGTCATATAGCATTTGAGACTAAAAGGTTTGACAAAAACTCAACTACAACTCTCATTTCTCAACACAACATGATCTCAGTCTGAAACTCTACACAGGATTTACTGCATCCCAGTAAAATAAATCAGAGATTCTGATGACAAACCATGAACTAATTATTTTGTTTGTTTGACCTCCTGTGCATCTTACTGGATTCTTTTACTTCCATTTGTCTGTTTTTGTGAGCCATCAGCAGCAGCAGAACTGCTGAGCCTTTCACAGCGTGACTACATGTAAATGTGCCTGTGACCTGCAGGTGAGCTGACAGCAGAATGGAGTGGGCGGAGCTTATCAGTTTGTACAGACTCCTGTAGTGCTGTCAGAGGGTGGGTTCAAAAGCCAGTGTGTGTGTGTGTTTGTGTGTGTGTGTGTGGGGGGGGGGGGGGGGGGTCGGAATGTTATTAAGGCTCCAAAACCTCCTCCCCACAGTCCTGCTGCTCCATCCATCCATCCATCCATCCATCAATCCAGTCATATCAGGTACATGTACTATCATTCTATGGAAATTAATCAGAACCAATCATATTCAAACACTGATGGGACACACATCAGAGGCATTGGGAACAATGTATTTACACAATGAAAACCTTTCTAAAATCACAAGAATATCACTTCCTTCTTCAAAATATCCAAAATATTTAAAATGAAAAACTAACACGTGGTTGACGGTAAACAGAGTCATCTGTTGTTTACAGTATAATAACAATATTACAGACATCAAACTAAAGCCATTAACAAATATGTCCACAAGTCATCGATCATAAACTTATAAATGACGCTAAACAATGGGACTAATTTCTTGTTTAGTATGGTAACAATATTGCAAACAGCAAAAAAGCCATTTGTTTGAGCATGTTTGAACATAGCAGCTTAATTAAATAAAACTTAATGTAACAAAAAGAAACTTACACCACAGGTAGCGCATATTGATATGAAATCTGCTGAGTAAGCAACATATGACGTAACATCAGTCTGTGCATGTGCAATGATGGGTAGCACAGACCGTCAGAACACCAGCAACCTACGGTTCCAGGATGACACTCCTAACCACTCTGCCACAATAGTCCTAATTGTGGCCCTTATACTGCACCATGAAAGTCAGAACACTGTGCAACGTATTTTGTTATAATTAAGGAATATTATTTTGTGTCATGTCAAAAGTGATTTCTTCAAAAACTAGAAGCACTCAGAGAGCGCAAACCTCCGACAAGGCCAATTTCCCCTAGTCTGCAATAGTGAAGAATCCTTTAAAAAAAATCTTCCGGAACATCACCAAAATTTAATGATGTGTTCCTTTGGCCAATACCCACCTGTGGTTAAAAAAAAACAAATTATAAAAATCTGTCCATAAGTTGTTGAGTAATTTTGTCCACAGACAGACAGACAGAAAACATAACCTCCTTGGTGGAGGTAATACTTCATGTATCCAACAATGCCAGTCCCAAACCAGCCCACCTCAGAACCAGATCCCATCATGAGAAACCAGTTATGGGTAAGCCCCCCACCAGGCAGATCTCATGTCCCCCCTGACTCTCCAATTTGCCCTGCTCATTATGACGTGTGGTGGCAAACACACAGGGACACTCCTGCCCCCTCTGTCTTTATCCACGCAGATCACTGCAGCACAGGAGGGTTAGTGGGGGGTCGATTTGCTTCACAGACCCCAAATTAATAGGGGGCCTCTCATTACAGAGAAATGAGAAAGACAAAGAGGTCCCGGAGAAGAAGAGGGACAAAGATAGGTGGATTTTTTTGTAACGAGACAAGAGTGTGACAAAAAAAGTGAGAAGGGTAATAAAAGAACTTCAGATTTTTATTCATGCAGAGAGATTGAATCCAAGCTGAAGGACCAGAACAAGAAGAACAGGAAATTAGTGCCCCCCTTAATAATGACTGAGCTTTTTCCCCACCCACCACACACACACATACACACACACACATGCTTATTTTCCCTCCCTCATTTTCCCCTCTGTTCCTCAGGGAGGGTGGGTAGCAGCCAATCTCATTGAAAGGCAGATCAATAAAGAGATATATTGTCATCTCAGAGTACCACCCTTTTAATCAATTAATCTATAAGAGAATCTATTCACTAAATCCTTTTAAAGGGCCTGGCCTCCCATTAGCAGCTATGGGTCAAAACAGCAGCAGACATATGGGCTTCTCATTGTTGGTAATGGAGGTGAAAACTAGAATGGATTCTAACGGCAGGTGATTTATAGGATTTTTAGCTCAAATGTAACATCAATCTGTGGATGTTGTTGGGTATGCACGCTTTATATTCTGGCATCATTTGGTAGAAATGATCCTTTTCTGTAGCAGGTCCAAAACTCTGGAACAATTTTTGTAGGGTAGGGTCTGGTCTGGTCTGGTATGGTTTGGTATGGTATCCCTTCTCACTGTAAGATCATTTGAAGTTCATACTTTGGTCTGAAATGTGATAGGTGATATTTATTTGTTTCATTATTCCATCATGGCTGCCTCTGCCTCAGGATTCTTGTAGAATTGGAGCAATTTTGTCGTGATTAGAACATTTAGTAAACTGAAAGGAATATTGTTTTCTGTATGTGTCTGGCAGTGGTTTAACAGTAAACCTTCCAATATGGTCAGAAACTGTGGAAGTACATTTTCAGCATTAAATGTTAGATCCTGTCAGGTAATCCTGTCAGAATTTACCCACTGAAATGTGTGTCTGTACAAATAAATTCATAAAATGCTAATGTTTGACATTAGCAGCAATCAGAACACACATCTGTGTGGGAGTACCCCCCTCCACACACACACCTGATTCTATCAGCTCTAAGTGTAAATATACAAAACAATCTCTTAGAGCCACCATCTTTGTTATTCCTGTGTGATCATCATGATTTATTTACACAAAGTGAATCATTTTCTTCCTAAATAAATATTGTTTGTTGGAGATTGAGACTATATTTTAAAACTAAATATGTACATTTATAAAACATGGATTCATTAACGGCCTAGCATTCCTTGAAAGAAAACACATCTCTCTGAATTTAGAGGGATAATATAATATAATATAATATAATATAATATAATATAATATAATATAATATAATATAATATAATATAATATAATATACCTCCTTCATTCATTGATGATTTTGCAAATTAGTAAAATAAATGATATATTTGAGAGGTATTTTGATTTCCCCATTATATGTCATCACAACTAAAGTTGAATTTCACAGAAAACCCATTGGACACTTGGTTTTCAGTTTTTTTTTTGTAATTCCTCGCTGTCAGCTCTGCTGTCCTGAGTAATCAGACTGCTTCAGTGGCAGAGCAGCCTCAGAGGAGAGGAGAAGCAATCAGGCGTAGAAATTGAAATTCAAAACAGCTTCAATGAAATGGAAAACAAACATCAAAATTAGACAAAACCCAAAGTGAAAAACACAAGCCTGAACTCTCTCCAGTCATGGGCTCAGGCTGCTTCTGTCTTGGATCAGACGTTTCATGAACCACTGGACAGATTTGATTAAAACTGTCAAACATTAATCTGTGTGTGTACATCTTCTCACAACTCATAAACTTGTGGAATGAATCTGATTTAAGACGTCAACTAACGTTAGAAAACACAAAGATGTCTAAAATTCAGTCAGCTTTACAAATATTGAGCTACAATCTTGAGTGAGCCCAATAAATCATATGATGTTTTCATGTTTCTAACTCCGTTTCTCAACATAAGCTGATCTCAGGCAGTACCTGCTGTATGTTTTCCTTTAATGAATCCTCAGTGGTTCATTCTGGTCAGAACAAACCTTGATGCTCTGATGTAAAGTGGTGGACTGAGAGGAGGAGAAACTCCTGTCACAGCTGTCCCTGCTCAGCATCGTTTCAGTGAAACTGTTCAGCTGCAGAGCGAAATGATAAAAACAGTTATTGTGAGGAGAGAAGACATTCCTATGATCTGCGGCTCAGCTGCACGTCTGCTGCACGCCACTGATCCACTCTGATGGGCCGTCACTGGAATTCAGCACCTAATGTGGATAATTAGTCTAAATTCATGGAGCACTTGATTCCGCTGACAGCTCCGCCAAATGTTTGACGAAGGCTGCAAAGTAGCAGCATCAGTCACAGGCGAGCGGAAATGGAGTTAGCGGAGGGCCTCATCATGTTTTATTCAATCACAGAGCGACGCTCAATTAATCAGTTTCTGCAATTAAATTAAACATGTACATGCATAAAACATGACAGAAATATCAGGGGCGTTTAAATGCTGTTAACTCACAGAAAGAGAATTTATTTTCAGCCCTGCATGGTGGGCTCTCTCTGACCTCAGAGAGGGGGTGCACACAGAATGTGTTGAGCTTCTCAGTATGCTGGATTCACACCTCCATCCAACGCGTTTCTGTAAAAGTCAAGAGCTGTGTGTTTACTAGATCTGTCTGACCCCGAATATTTATTCAGCTCAACAGCCCTCCACCCAATCATCCATTATTGCTTTATCACAAACTCAGCTCTGAATGTCAGCTCTCATCGGCTGCAGCTTGTTCTTTCCTCCTGCAGATGCAATATTACTTTTCACTTTCCATCAGCTGCTGGAGAGGCCTGCCACAAGATAAACTCTGACATTTCTGTTGCTTTGTTTCTATGTATTTTAGTCAGTGGGGGCAACATTTACAACCCCTGCTTAAAAAAGATGGGACATTGTTTAAAAACGTAAATAAGAACAGAATGCAACAATCTGAAAATGTCTCAAACCCAGATTATTTGAACAGTGGAAAACAATGTTAATACATTGGAAAATTGTTCAATTTAAATATGATGAGTGGAAAACAACTAAAACAAAAAAAACACGGTGAACAAAAGGTTGGTGGCACAAATGAGAATCAGCTGCAGGAGAATTTTAAAACTATAAAATATAAACTAAATCTCAAACCTGAAATTCCTTTTGGGAACTATCAAAACAGATTCAATTCAGTTTATTTATATAGCGGCAAGTCACAACAACTGTTGTCTCAGGGCACTGTACATAAAAAACAATAAATCTAAAGAAGCCAGCAGACTGCGCCAAATCGACAGAAACAGATGTTTTTAATGCTAAAAAATAAAAACAATCTCTTCTGTTTTTAGCACACAGTTGCTTCTATGATGATATAGGCGTACATTAGTACACCTTGCATGAGCAGCTTCCACATCTGGAAAAAGCATCAATGCAAAAACCAAAAAGAAAAAGATAACTATCAACTCCCCCTCAGAACATTCTGCAGCTCCAGACCCACATGTGGCCCTTCAGCCCCCCCACATTACATCTGCTTCACATTCAGCTAGATGTTTACATTTTTTTCTGCACAGCTAATCGTTTCTTATCTTACTCCCTGCTTTGTTTCTGACACAGACTGTGATTTATCTCGAAATCCACCACAGAGCTTTTAGTGTTCGACAAACTTCAGACACATTTCTGTTAAAGTCTGACTGTTTTTTTTTCTTGAAATTTAAAGATTCAAACTATGATTCTTAACAATATGTTCTATTTATCACAAAGAACACAAGAAAAACTAGAGAAATTGCATTTCCTGCAAAAGGGCTAGTGTGAATGCCTATTGCTGAAAACTTTAGCTGAAAGCTGCTGAAAATGTTTTATATCAAAACACTAAATGTGTGTTCAATTTGAAAAGCTGAAAGGAGCAGAAGTATATCAAAACAGAGCAGAATTTAAAATAGCAGAAAAAAGCTAAAATTAGCATACAAATAAGCTAAACGTAGCAGCCACAAGTTGAAATTGGCACCCAGATTAGTGAAAGTGTTGAAATTTAAAATACCAGAAGAAAAAGCACAAAAGTGCAAAAAGGGAAAATTTGTAGGAAAATAACAAAAACAATCAAGATTTTCCGTAAAACAGCTAAAATGTATCTGGAAATAGAAAACATAAGAAGCACAGGACCTTATCTTAGCAGAAATAAGTTGTAATAGCTGCAAAGAAATGTGTATTTGGCTTAAAAATGCTAATTTTAGCTAATAACAGCTGAACATAAACTAAAAGCAACTATAAAAAGCATAAAATAGCACAAACTAGCAGAACAAAATCACACAAAATCAGAAAGAAGCAGAAGAATAGCTAAAATAGCAGAAACAAGCTAAAATTAGAAAAAAAAGAAGCTAAAATCAGCACAATGACGGTTAAAAGAAGCAGAAACCAAGCAAAAAGTGTAAAGAGCAGTGAAGATTTATAAACATTTTGAAGGTTTTAAGTACTTGAAACATAGCTCCATTATGTTTCAAAGGCAAAAATTGACTAAAGAAGTAAAATAGCTGAAAAAGTATAAATACCAAAAGTATGGGGTAAGATAACTGTCAGAATGAATTTTGAACCGAACTGACAGTCAGAAGAGAAGAAACTGGATCAGATCCAGTTTGAAGAGGACAGATGTACTGGCCCTTTAAGAAAACTCAGGAATGGTTAAACCACACAGAACTACAGGAGGAAGCTGGATGTAAGCTGGGATTCTCATCCAAAATAAAACTAAATTAAAGAACTAAGAAAAAATTAAGTTTCTTCAACCCATACTACTTTCTTTTATTAATTAACTAAACATAATTAATTAACATTAATTAAACAAAGATATATTGACATTAACAGCATCAACAACTGTTAATATGAACCATTAGCTTCATCTTTACGTTCTATTTCATTTCTGTAAATCATTTCAAGAACCACGACCAAAGTCTGGCTCTGAACCCTAACCTTAGAAATAGTGAGTGTGTTTGTAAACGTGGGGTTGGGACCCCTCTGTGGGTCACAAAACACAAGAATGATGGCCAAAAATTAGGTTAAAACAGAATTTGTTAAAGTTAAAAGAAGCAGAACTCTAAAGGTGACAAAAGGTTATCCAACAACTAAACTAACAAAAGGCAAGAAAAACGTAGCTAAAATCTAAAAATAGCAAAAACTTAGCTAAAAGCAAAATATAATCTAAAAAGACAAAAAACAGCAAGTGTCCTGACACAGATTTAAATAAATAGGATTTTTAAAGTATTTAATAAAAATCAATGTATTTTAAACCATTTTTAAAATGTTTTTATTATATAAGTGGCATTGCATATAGAATACAGTAACATTAACATAAATGGATAACACAATAAAGCATAAAGCTTATTTCCGTTGTAGTCCAAAATATGTGTTAATAAAGTTGAATGCATTTTTTAAAAAATCACATTTGCTGAATCAACTGACTATTAAAATTATGCTGAAATAATTTGGTTATAATATGCAGAAACAATAAGTAACAGGAAACAACAGAGTGAATGTTGAGTCAACTTTACAGAATAAGAGTATTATTCTTTGAATATGTTAAAAGGAAATATGAATATTTAAATATAGCAAAAATAACAAAAAGTATGCTGAAATAATTAGAATAATTAAAAGCTTTTAGGAAAAAAAACATATATATTCATAGCAACATATACTTTTACTAAAGCAAATAAAGAAAAAAACAGCAATTGTTAAAATTGGAAAATGTAGAATGATATGAGTTTAATCCATTGCCTTATTTATTATTATTATTATTATTATTATTATTATTATTATTATTATGTTTTATTCTTCACCTAATAGGCTGATAGTGATGCTGCTGATATAGCTGTGCAGTTCTGTGAGGATCATGTTCACAAAATGATACTTGAGTAAAAGTACAAGTATCTTAACAAAACATTTCTTTGGTAAAAGTTAAAGTCTTTTTTAGGAATATTACTTGAGTAAAAGTCTTAAAGTATCTGATATTTGTGTACTTAAGTATTAAAAGTAAAAGTATTGAGTATTGGAACCCTTCTCTCAGTTTGAGTCTGCTGCAGTTTTATTTTGAAAGGACACTCGGAAGTGACGTGTTTCCACCAGCTGCTTTGCCTCTCTCCTTGTCTCTCCGGAGCTCAGTGTTGCTTTGTGATGAGGCTGGAGTCAGAAGGATTGAGTGAAGCGGACCCTTCCAGTCCCTCATAGCTGCGGAGCGCTTCATTATCTGCGGCGCGTACCCGGAGCAGGGGGTGTGGAGGAAAGTTCTACTGGTGGACGTGAGGAGTTCCGCTGTGGTGGTCCAGCAGCTGGGATGCTGCTCCTGCGGGTTGATGCTGGTTCAGGTCCAAACTAAAGTGGAAACATTTCTCCCTCCTGGTTCTGGATCTGTCTCCTCCGTGGTGCTGCTGGACCCCCATCAGAACTTCTCCTGAGGATGGAGAACAGTCCGAACCTGGTTCCTGTTATGCTTCTCTTTGTTCTGGGAACTGTGGTGCAGGGTAAGTGGGACCTGACTGGACCGGGGTCCAGTTCTTCCTGTAGAACCCTGTCTGTCAGTCAGAACCTCATGCAGCTCTGTCCTCCTGCAGCTCTGTCCTCATGCAGGACTGTCCTCCTGCAGGACTGTCCTCATGCAGCTCTGTTCTCCTGCAGCTCTGTCCTCATGCAGGACTGTCCTCATGCAGGACTGTCCTCCTGCAGCTCTGTCCTCATGCAGGACTGTCCTCATGCAGGACTGTCCTCATGCAGGACTGTCCTCCTGCAGGACTGTCCTCATGCAGCTCTGTTCTCCTGCAGCTCTGTCCTCATGCAGCTCTGTCCTCATGCAGCTCTGTCCTCATGCAGGACTGTCCTCCTGCAGCTCTGTCCTCTTGCAGGACTGTTCTCCTGCAGCTCTGTCCTCCTGCAGCTCTGTCCTCATGCAGGACTGTCCTCCTGCAGCTCTGTCCTCATGCAGCTCTGTCCTCATGCAGGACTGTCCTCATGCAGATCTGTTCTCCTGCAGGACTGTCCTCTTGCAGGACTGTCCTCCTGCAGCTCTGTCCTCCTGCAGGACTGTCCTCTTGCAGGACTGTCCTCCTGCAGGACTGTCCTCATGCAGCTCTGTCCCCCTGCAGGACTGTCCTCATGCAGCTCTGTCCCCCTGCAGGACTGTCCTCATGCAGCTCTGTCCTCCTGCAGCTCCCCTCATTAATTCACTTTATCACTTTTTTAGGCCCATTAGCAGAAGACAGGTTGGTGGACTAAATTAGATTTATTCTTAAATCAGTTTATTTTACTGCAACAAGTTCTGGTTCACATCCTGCCCTGGTCTAAACTGGTCCTGGTCCTCTTGGGTTAAACTGTGGGAGAGGAACATATTTAAATCAGAGTTTTGAGCAGAGAAGAAGGCTGCAGTAGTTTGGTTTGTTGTTTGTTCCGTCACAAACATCTTGTTTAGTCCTGTTGGTTCAGATCTGGACCGGACTTTCTTTAAGATGCTGAAGCTGGATTTTTGTTGGCTTGTGAGACCTGGTTCAGATCTGGATGTGGACATATTACCTACGCTGTGACTAAAACCCGGTCTACATACAGGGGTTAGACAATGAAACTGAAACACCTGTCACTTTAGTGTTGGAGGTTTCATGGCTAAATTAGACCAGCCTGGTGAACAATCTTCATTAATTGCACATTGCACCAGTAAGAGCAGTGTGTGAAGGTTCAATTAGCAGGGTAAGAGCACAGTTTGGCTCAAAATATTGCAATGCTCACAACATTATGGGTGACATACCAAAGTTCAAAAGAGGACAAATTGTTGGAGCATCTGTGACCAAGACAGCAAGTCTTTGTGATGTATCAAGAGCCACGGTATCCAGGGTAATGTTAGCATACCACCAAGAAAGACAAACCACATCCAACAGGATTAACTTTGGATGCAAGAGGAAGCTGTCTGAAAGGGATGTTATGGTCTAAAACCAGCTGTTTCACTTTCATTGTCTAACACCTGTATCTGTCAGGGATGTCTGAAGAGGACTGGTGGGGGTCCTGTGGCCTCTGGTCCCCCTGCAGAGCCTCTCCTTTACAAACCTGTAAAGTCTGGATAAAACAAACCCAGATTGGTCCTGTGGGACTGAAACAGCTGGATGAACTACAGATTTTAGTCATGAACCGACACATTTATCTTTCACCTGTTATACCTGACATAGATGCATGTGCTTCTGTCATCAGAGCTGAATACATGTGCTACAGATGAAATTCTGGACATTTTAAATTTAGGTTCTGTGATAAAAGTTGTAATAGTGTTTGCTTGAACTTGTTGACATTTTATGAGATATGGTCTGCTCAGATCGTGTTGATCTAATGCAGGGGTCTCCAACCTTTTTTCCTTAAGAGCTACTTTCGCAAAATGAAATTGTCTAAGAGCTATTTTCATTCAATTTTAAATTTAAACCATTGGAATAAGCTTGTTTTCCATAAAAACATTGTCTTCAATTCACATAAAACTACCACAAAAAACACTGAATATACATGAATATGCTTTTTGTGTTTATCCATTCATATTACAATCAATGTATTTCACACTAATAACTTAGAGTTTAACTGTGACACATTTAACGTCGGGTGACAAGTCTCCGATTTCTTTTTCCACATTGTAGACTCCAGCGGGGAGAAACCCCGTACAGGGACATGTACCACAGAGGGAGGGGTTTACCAGGAGCTCGGCACAGTGTGTCTCAAGGGGCTATGAAAGGTGTGTGCGTAAACTATGCCAAACAACCACGTAACCACGCGTTGTTTGCCGACTGACCATACGGAGCCCTAAATTGTTTGACAACCAAGGGGAAGGGACATCTATAGATTGATTGGAATTAAATGAAAGTTTGTTTGGCCAGTGACAAATTAAAGTTTGCTTCTCTCAATTTTTCATAAGCACTGATAAGCTACTTTAAATGAGCTCATCAGCTACTGGGTGGAGACCCCTGCCCTGATCTAATGGTTTTTAAACGGACCTTCTTCCAGAATTTGTCATCTGAAAACAACTCCAGTCTTCAACATTTCATTCCTTCCTGCAAACACCACCAGCTTTATGTTCCACCATCATTCAGCTGCTGGACCTGACCTCAGTCTGCAGAGCCACAATATCCCTTTAAGTCATGTTAGACAAAGAAACATGAGCAAAGGAGCCAAACCTCATAATTCCTGCTCCTCTTCTCTTCTCCCTTTATATCTGATGGGCCGGTTCTCCTGGGACCAGAGTCACATGTCCGTGTTCTGGTCTGCTGAGTGTTTGGGTCTGTAAGGTGACATGGCTGTCTGTCAGCATCTGTAAACACAGCAGTCTGGCCCCCGCGGCCATCAACAGGCCATGTGTTTACCCTGCTCTCCAGTTGAAGGAGCTCAGGGCTGAGCAGAACAGCAGCCAGATCAAACAGATCGGACCAAACCCTCAGACCCGCTCAGTAATTACACTTCCAGCATTCAAGCCCATTTCCTTTAAGGCAGGGAGTGAACGGGGCGGGATGTGGTAGTTTGTGTCGAAGCTTTCTGCTGACCGTCAGGTTTGCAGTGGATAAGTACTGCTGCTGGAAAACATGCAGGATCTGTCATAATCTCCTAAAACTTACAAATGTGGAAGTAATTATCCTAACTGAAAACTGAAGGTCCTTTTGTTTGTTTTCATTTATGTCAGAGTTTCAGACTGAGATTTGTTGCTGAGGAAGGAGTTAAAAGCAATTTGATCAAACTGAAAACAACATTATGTAATAATTTCCTGCAGTATGTCAGATGTCACCTCACCATCCCATCACAAATCAGAGATGATGGGATTATAAAAGCATTATTGATGTATCCACAGTCATGCCTCAAACTAAACCCTGAGTTAACAATCAGTTCTAAAAACCTCCTTTTACTTTGCTCTGCACTGCAGAATAAAACAGTTTTCCCTCAGACCTTCCTGTTCAACCTTCTATATAAAAATACTTGACCAAGTAAATATTTAAATGTAACATACTGTATCAAATAAAAAAACAGTGGCACAGTGGTACAGTAGAACAGTGGTACAATAGAACAGTGGTAAAGAGGTACAGTGGAACAGTGGCACAGTGGCACAGTGGTACAGTAGCACAATGGTACAGTAGAACAGTGGTAAAGTGGTACAGTAGAACAGTGGCACAATGGTACAATAGAACAGTGGTAAAGTGGTACAGTGGAACAGTGGCACAGTGGCACAGTGGTACAGTAGCACAATGGTACAGTAGAACAGTGGTACAGTGGTACAGTAGAACAGTGGCACAATGGTACAATAGAACAGTGGTAAAGTGGTACGGTAGAACAGTGGTAAAGTGGTACAGTGGCACAGTGGTACAGTGGTACAGTAGAACAGTGGTACAGTGGTACAGTAGAACAGTGGCACAATGGTACAACAGAACAGTGGTTAAGTGGTACGGTAGAACAGTGGTAAAGTGGTACAGTGGCACAGTGGTACAGTGGTACAGTAGAACAGTGGTACAGTGGTACAGTAGAACAGTGGAACAGTGGTACAGTAGAACAGTGGCACAATGGTACAATAGAACAGTAGCACAATGGTACAGTAGAACAGTGGCACAGCGGTACAGTGGTACAGTAGAACAGTGGTAAAGTGGTACAATAGAACAGTGGCACAGTGGTACAGTAGAACAGTGGCACAGTGGTGTTTTAGTGTTTCTGTCACATAATACAACTGGTAAGACAAAGGTTACAAATTCAGCTCTTTATTTGGTAATTAAAAACACAAGTCAAACTAAAATGTTATTAAAAAGCAGGGATTTTAATATCTTCCACTGGCTGGGGAGGCCTATACCTGCAAATCAGGTTGTGCATAAGACATTTTACAAAAAGCACAGTCCCAATCTTTCAGTCACCAGGGCTCAATACATGAAATAAAGTTCATAAAAATGAAAAGCCAGCCACCTAACCCCCTACATCAGCAGGGGGAGATAACTTCATGATACCAGCTAACAGCTGTAGTCCCATCCTTCTGTGGTAAATATCAGTGCCACTTTTCCAGTCCAGTGAACCCGGAAGTGGTCTGCTTGACTTCCTGGTGTCATCATACTTTGGTTGGTGAGAGACTGCGTGTCCTCGTTGTACATTAACATCATAATCATTCTTCACCAGGTGCTCCACAAATAAACAGACAGGGACTAAAAAGAGGTATATTATTTACCCAGTTAACTGGTTTGGTACCCACACACCCAACAGCAGTAAGCACTTTCTTTTAGCTGAAGTACAGAGCATTAATCAAAGATCAACATATAGACCCTTCATCGTAGTCCTGCCAGACAAATAAGGGAAGAGCCGAGGCAGGGTGGTGTCCTCTCTCTCTCTCTCTCTGTTTCTCTCCTGACACCCCACCAATCCTAAACCTTTAGCTCAAACTGGCACAGGATCAATGCTCCCATGTCCACTGGAAGGACAGCAGTCATTAAGTTCAGAGGAAGGCGCAATTTACAGCAGGTGCTGCTGCTGAGCTCAGTGATGAGGGGAATACAAAACATATTCACACCAAGCACAGCAAAACAAGTAGCCACTAATATAAATATAAAAATCACAAAACACAACAAACCCATCCCAAAAAACAAACCACCACAGTGGTCTGTGACTGTAGCTGAGAGCCCTTCACCCTGCACATGTCTTTGGTGCTGTTACTGTCATCATGTGACTCAGCATAACATGATACTCAAGATTGGACCGATATGACTTCGACTCTGTCCATTCTCAATTTAAGATGGTTTAAAACTCTGCTATGAAGGGTTCTGAGCCAATTGTTGAGGAGACAGAGAATTAGAGACAACCTGTCCAGAGTTGACTTCAGGTCCTGGACCCTGCCGCACTGTGAAAAGCCCTCCAGGATTTTAAAGCTGTCACCTCTGTGACGATGTCAGCAGGTTGGAAACATTTGTGAGAGTCTGACACTGGAAAACTCAGTTTGAGATCAAGTTGTCTGATAAAGACTGATTTTCTCCTCCGGAGTATAAAGATGATTGTAGACCAGAGGGATGTGGCGAGGACTGACAGCTACTATTATAGCTGCTATTTCCTGATACACAGGAAGTTCCAGGAAGGCTTGAAAACACTTAAAATGTCTGTTTTTGTAGCGTGGGATTGATGATTGATGGTTACTGGGGTAATTAGAGCAACTCCCTCTTATCATGTTGACTGTTGCTTACTTCAAACATGAAAAACAACCATCAAGTCCACAGCTGCCTTCAGCCTCATGCCTCTCTTATCAGAAACACACTACACTTATGTGACTTTGTGAAATAATTTACTGATTAGTCTTATCTCTTTTGATAGGCTGAAAATATTTACTCAAAGTTTATCTTCATTGTTTCCTCTCACAGTTCTGGTGTTGTTTCAGGAAGTCCTTGTCTCAGTTCTTTCTTCTTTGTGAAGGACAGATAGAAGCATGTAGCAGCCAGACATGTTGGACGTGTTGGATATGTTGGATGTGTTAGATATTTTGGTCATGTGTATGTGTAGACATGTTGAATTTGTTGGACATGTTGGAAATGTTTAGACAAGTTGGACGTATTAGACATGTTGGATGTGTTAGACATGTTGGTGTAGGCAAGTTGGATGTATTAAATATATTGGATGTGTTTGACATGTTGAACATGTGTAGATAAGGCCTTTATTGTCATCGTACAGAGCACAATGAAATTACATTTCAGAACACCCATTCAGAAGAAGACAGAGCATAACAAACATAGATGAACAGGTGCCCTGGGTCATGCAGCCGTCGATCCCTGTACAGAACAAGGATCATCTTCATGAAGACATCATGAGGAGGCGCTATCCTTAAAAGAAAAACTAAAAACCACACAAGGAAAGATGAGGAGAATAAACAAAACATCATATTATGTCTGCAAGTGACACACGGTGGTGTTTAGAAAAAACCTCTGCATAGAGCACTCAAGGAAAAAAGTCTGAGTGTTGATAGAACAGCAATCCTTCAAAGGTCAGGCAGCCAGGAGAATGGCCCAATAGCCACCGACGCTGATTTGTAGAACACCAGGAGACC
>JARVGW010000161.1:12381659-12394343 GCA_031762495.1 Anablepsoides rubrolineatus
GTATTAGTTGGGTGTCTTGTAAAACTTTAGGCCCACCCAGTGTGCTCTGCTCATGCAGATTATAGTAAAGAAGTAATGTTTGTTTTGTTTTACTTCTGGTTTCATTGAATGTGCTATTAAAGTTTATCTGCACGTGATTGAATAAGTGCAGGCATCTGCAGGTTTTCTGGTGATAAGGAGGTTCTGAGAACATCACTGAAGGGTTCTTATCTGACGAGCATGTTGGAGAACAGAGTTAGAGGGTCTGACAGCCGACGCTCACCTGTGCTCTTTTTTGTCTTCTCAGAGTGGAGGAGAAAAACTGGGACAAATGGAACACCAACCTGTCCAAAATCAACGAGGACCCGGGCTGCTGCGACGGGATCCCGCAGTCCGACTCCGAAACCTCTTCCAGGAGGAAAAACCGAGGTAGAGGAGCATCCATCAGCTGCACAGACAGCAGAGTGAGGCGCTCTGATTTGTAAACGTTTCCACTTTTCTCCACAGGGAGGAGCCTGAGAGGGCTGTTCAAGGACAGCAATAGGTGGAGGGACACATCTGAGTCCACAGAGATGAGACGCCTCTATAATGTCTAAAAAAGAAGGGTTTCAGCATGGCCACTCAGCTGGGAGACGACATTCAACCTATGAACAGAGTTCTGTTTATCATCCTGAAGAGAAGCATGAGGAAAAAAACTGTTATATCTGTGCATCTGATAGATATAATAGTGTCAAACAGACTGAGTGTCGCCTCAAACCCAAGTGCAACAAGAAACTCAGATTTAATCCTTTTTTTTATCCAAACGGGCTGTTTCTGCATGGGAGCTGCATGCACATCCTCCGGCAGGGCTCAGAAATGTGAGCCGGGAGTAATACTGATCACAAAAGGTGCTGATCCCGCTCTCCTGCTGCGTGCCCTTTATCCAAGTCTCATTTTCATCACAGCCAGACAAGCTAAAGCTACCGCAGCCGCAGAAAAAAAAATACAGTCCTGCAGATTTCACAGCTTGCATCGTCTGCTCTGCTTCCTCTGGCTGTACGAGGCGGAGGCAGGCCTGGATAAAGGGCAGCAGAGAGAAAGAGCAACAATCAGCTGCAGAGGACTCAGGTGGGCCCAGGTTGACCACCCGAAACACAAACCTCACCGAGCCAACTCAAAGCATAAATTAGAACTTTATTTTATTATTACAATATTACAAAAAGAGTAGCACAACTCTTGCCTCTTCTCCGTCGTACAGAATGACACAAAAAAAAAGAGAGGCCCGGCGAGCCTTCTTCCTTTTTTTTTCTTTTCACAGCAATAGTACAGGAAACAAAGAGGAAAATAAAATTTAAATAACAAAGCGGATCAAGTATCATAAATAGTCACAACTGCAAACTGAAGCTTTTTAAACTGGAAAACAAAATCAAAGAGTTACAGCTCAGTAACTACACATAGCTAAAAATATATAATTACAAATTATTACTCTTCTTTTCTTTCCCCCTCTAGAAGGAATCTCTAAGGAATTGCTCTGAAACAAAACTTCATTAAAAATAATAATAAAAAAGGCAAATAATAAAAATAAAAAAATTAAGAATTGCTGTTTCTGTTTTTCCTTACCATCCTCTTTTTCACTATTTGGGTTTTTTCATTTATTAAAACCATGCTCATTGTCAAAGGAAAGTCCAAGGACCAAACACTTAAGGCTTTTTAAGGGCTGTTAGGGAGTTTGGTGAACAAAACATAGGTGTCGTTGTGTTATTATACACACACACACCATCACACACACGCTCATTTTTACCTGCCATGTTCACACACAATCATTAAAAGTTACAGTAGTCTAGTAGGTAAGCCAGTGTACAAGAAAATAAACAATGCATTTGCTGTTTCACTTTTAACTCAGACCTCCAGGTGATCTTGCAAGTGATCAATTTGGTCTTTTTTTGTTTTTCCCCCACGCAGACTTCCCATCAGAATCAGTAGCAACTACAGCTTGGCTTTAGACTCGACGCATCACTAAACACTTATTTCTTCCTTCGCAAAGCCAACCCATCTCTTTCTATACCTGCAAAAAAAATAAAAAAAATACCCCGTCAACATTCAAGTAACATTTGTGTTTGACACAAGAGATCATCATCATCATCATGGCACGACTTCATCTTTCTGTTCATCTGTCATTTTAAAATGGAAGGAGACTCCTTTTTTTTCTTCATCCTTTTCGGTCCTCAGCGATTTCACAATCTTGTTGCCAAATGTGGCCATGGCAAAAATGATTTTTTAAATTATTATTATTATTATACCTGAATTCATTGCAGCATTAAAAGCAGAACACAACTCCTCCTGTTGGTTTGTTACAATATACAAACCTGATTACATGCTCCGTTTACAAATTGAGAGGAATGACTCTTTAATAGTCCTATTATACAAACAAATGAGTACATTAAATCAGAATAAAACACGTGCATACTGTAAGCTTCTATAGCCCCTGTCTGATGGGAACAGTGATTGTATTTAACCCAATTTTTACCAACAAAATGAAGTCGATTAAAACCAGTCATAGCCTAAAATTCCTGATACTATCTTGTGAAATTACAAAAAAAAAAAGAAAAAAAGCCAAATTATCAGTAGATGTTTTTCTTGGAGGAACTTTTTTTTTTTTTGGTTTGTTTTACATGCAAAATAAACTTTACTTACAGATAAGAAATAACAGGATCTGTTGAGATCCAGGCACAGAAATAGAAAGAATGACCAAGGAAGGAGCAGGGATTAGCACACACACACACACACATTCGAACTCACACACACGCTTTGCACTCATCTGCAAAACCAATCGTCGTAATTGATCACTTGCAAGAGGAAACAAACAAAAAACAAACTACTGTTCTGCATTAAATATATTATTTTAGCCTCTTTAATACTTGATGTCCTTTAGGTTATCCATGGAGTTTCCTTTTTTAAGACTAAACAAAGGGCGATGATAACAGTTGTGTAGACAAGGCCATAGCTTATCTGTACCCTGGGTGCTGGATGAGAGCGGTTCTGCAGTCTCCGACCTCTGGACCTACCCTGCTCAGAGGAGGCCTGTGCATCTTAGTCATCAACCCGAGATTCTGATCACGGAAGTAGGGCGTCTGGAAGTCCCCACCCATGTAATCCGCCGTTTGCATCAGATTAGTTTGGCCACAACAGGACGAGGAGGAGGAGCTTGCTCCGAGCCTGTAATGAGGAGCCCCGGGGAGCCCACAGTCCAGCGTGGTGCACCCTCCTGGGCCTGCCCCGTGGAATGACATGGCTACGTCCTGAGACCCGGAGCTGTCGCTGTTGGGGGTGGGCAGGATGCTGCTGCTCCAAACGTGGGTCTGAAAGTAGTGGCCGTTGGCGTAGTGGGCCATGGGGCCGGGCATGCTGTTGTTGACGGGCGGGGACGGGGTGGGCCTCTCCACGGGAGGCTTCAGCGAGTACTGCTGACCCAAACACACCTCTGCAGGGTAGCCCATGCCTTTGAAACTGAAGGATGGGTCTCTGGAAGGCTGCTTGCAGAGATGCGTCCCACCGTTCTGAACGTGGGGGCCGTGAACCAGCTGATGGTGACTCCAGGAGCGCATCTTCTGCTGCTGCTGCTGCTGCGTGCCGTGCTGCAGCTGCTGACTCGGCTGTGGAGGAAGATGCTGTTGCAGGTGCTGCTGCTTCGGATCCGTGTGGTTAGAAGGCAAGTGGTTCACGGCAGCCGCTATGAGTGAGGGGTGGGCCTCGATTGAGGCCGTGGCTTTCTCTTGAAGACCCATGATGCAGTTGCGCGGAGGGTTACTGTGCATGGACACCCTGGAGCACGCGCTGATGAGCAGGTTGCGGCTGATGGGGCTGGGGTTGGCGATCTGGCCCTCACACACGGAGACGGCCCCCATGCCCTGGACCCGAGCTTGGCAGAACTGGTTGAGCTGATGCACGATGGCGCTCAGGTCCGGCTGCCGGCCCTGGTGCAGCCCGGCGGCCATGGAGAGCGGAATGGTTGAGGTAGAGACGGTAACGTTGGGCGGGGCCTCACCGTCCTGCGGGCCGAGCTGCGGTGGCTGCTGCTGCTGGAGGTGCTGCTGCTGAAGCAGGACGCTGGGGGGTCCCTGCAGGTGGCCGAGACCCGGGTGCTGAGACAAAGTCTGGAATCTGGGAGGGGCCTGAGGATGCTGTTCCAAAGGGGGCGGGTGTCTGAGGCTCTGCTGCTGAACGAGGGGCAGATGTAAAGTCTGAGGCAGGTCCTGTGGTTGAAGGGGGACGCTCTGCGGGGGCCGGGGCAGAGGTGGGTGGTGGTTTAAAGTGCTGGTTGAAGCCACTTGATAGGGTCCGGTAGGAGGGTTCATAATGACTTCAGAGTGCAAGCGAGTCCGGCTACCATCAAAATCTTTTAGGATGCCTTTGACTGCGGGCACCTTGATGATGGCGAGGAGTCCTGTCTTGGCACTGGCCTGAGAGGAGGGGTAAGGACTGTAGCGCTGGCCTGACGTGTCCAGCCCGTTGACCGTCCGACGCACGTGGTTCCGCTGGGGGACCTTGACGCTGTTGGGAAAGATCTTGATGGTGAGGGGGTTGTTGGCTACCTTCTTAGCATATGCATCCAATTCTGCAGGGGTTGGAAACGGAGCGGATCTCATCCTTTGTATGGTGTCCCCTGAGGCAGAGAGTTTGGTAAGGTGGAGAGAAGAAAGAAAGCAAGAAAGAGATTAATTCAGTGAGAAGTTCACATGGCCCCCAAAAAACACACAAGTAGAAAAGTGAGCAGCTTAGAGGATTCAGAAATAGTTTCATTTTCATCTCACAAAGACCCAGTGTGGACAAAAAAAGATATTTCCTCTTGCATTTACAGCTGAGTTATTGCAGCTGACACATTCCCAGTCCAAAAGAAAATCCGGTTAAGTGCAATTGTTGGTGGCTTTTAGGTCAAAAGCTTTTACTGGCCTTAATTGACGCATGCAGGCCAAGAATAAGTGCTGAGGGTGGGCTGCAATGTTGCAAGTGAATCACAAGCCAAACAAAGAATAAGAGAGGCAGTAATGGTCCCCTGTGGCTGCCATGGGGGAAAAATAAAAAGAGAAACGGAACGAGGCAGCGAGGCAGAGCTCCATGACAGCAGACAAGTAATCAGACACAGAAAGCAGCGTCTCTGATCTGCAGGAACACCTCCCAGGACTCAGACGTTTGTTACACCTGCTAAAGCACTGCAGCTAAATTTAACAACGCTGAAGTGACAGCGTGAACATGACTACCTGTTTGTGCGCGTGTGAAGGGTGTGTTTTATTTATGAGTTGTTGTTTTTTTTGTTTTTTTTTAAGCGCAGCAATGATCATGGGAGAGTTGGCTCGTGTGTCACCATTTTCCACCTCAGGTGCCAGATTATTTTTTTGTTTGTTTTAAATCTGAGCTGATTTTATTGGAATGCATGTAGGCCGCCAAGTGCAAAAAACAAAAAACATGTTAAAAAATGTCACTAAATTCAACTAACATTATTTAGCTCACCTACATTTAGCTAATTTTTACTTTTTTTTACACCAGAGGTTTGGGACAAAAAGACAGATACGAGGCTGATCTCTGACTCGGTTCAGGTAAAACAGATGTCAAGACAAACTCTAAAAGTTCTGAGGTTTTATGAAGCCCATCAGTCTCACAGCAGTCAGAATGGGTCCTCAGAGCTGAACATGAGGGCGTGGCCACGGCACGACCACGAGTTGTGCCAAGCTGCTGTTTAATTCCTGCTTTATGTGTGAACAGAAAACAATGGGCAGTGATGTGCGGGGGGCTGGTATGGGGAGGCACGCGGGGAGCTGAAGTAACAAAGTGTTCAGGCCGCCGATGGCAGCCTCATTAATGCAGGGGTCTGGGCCAAGGAGCTGGAGCTTGACACCCGCCATCGCTGAGGCCCCAATGTCTGTCGCTGAATAAATGCCAGGCTAAGCAAACACAGAGAAAATGAACACGCAGACACACACACACACACACACGCGTGCGCGCTGAGGTCTCACCTGTCAAACACATGAAATGATTAATGATCTCGTTGGAAATGATGTCTCACTGTGACAGGAACAGACTGCATAAATACAGAGGCAATCTCATTGGAAAAATGTAACCATAAATTCATGGATTCTGACGCAGCCTCCGCGGTCTGCTACTGTTGTGAAAACCTCATGACACATCATCTGTTGCTGCAGGAAGGAGTGGAAGTGTGGAGAGAAGACAGCACCACCATCATTTACACACACACACACAAAAAAAAAACCCTCCATATCATTTCACTGGAGAAAAAACGTCAGGAATAAACCAGGAACGGTGAGCAGAAAAAAAAGACCACCTAATAACCCAGTGTTGAACTAATAAATACAGCAGGCAGAGCAGACGGAGAGCGATGCAGACACAAATAATCCAGATTAAAATACCTAAAGGTTGGAAAATACTTGGGGGGGGGCTCAAGAGGAGGAGTTTAAGTATCTGAGATTCTTGTTCACGAGTTATGGTAGGATGGAGCGGGAGATGGATCGACGGATTGGGGTCTCATCCCCAGTAATGAGGGAGTTGCTTCGGTCAGTCGTGGTGAGAAAGGAGCGGAGCTGAAAGGCAAAGCTCTGGACTTACTGGTCTGTCTACATTCCAACCCTCACCTGTGGTCGTGAGGTGTGGATCAGGAATGAAAGCACCAGATCCTTTGTTTCTGCATTGAAAGAAGTCAGATGAGATGAGGGGTCCCTCTCCAAACATGGAGAAGATGTTGAGTAAGATGAGAGCAAAGCAGCGGACTGGTCAGAGTTAAAGAGAAGATGTTAGTGGTAACCCTGTATGGCTGTTCCAGAGGTTGGATTGGCCGAGATTATGAAGACAAACCTGAACAGACTGGATGCTGTAACTAAAAGTGGCTAAAGTATTGACTTTAAAGGCAGTTCATAAACTTAGCACAAAAAGTATTGAAATGTGTGTTTAGTGGATTATTTTGTTGTTGTAACAATGCTTCTTGGCAATAAATCTTTTACTGTTAGAAAGCCTGTGAACTTCCCTTTTAAATGCTGCCACATTTGTAAGGAACATGCATTTGTGGGATGAGCAGTAGAGCTATATAGTATGTGGGTTGCACACAAGAAAAAATATAGTCAAAACGTCTCTGGCAAACACTTTAATTTGCTGTTATTGACTCTGTTGTTTGGAGCTTTTTGTTCTCCAGGTGCTGCACAGAAGCAACAAATGAATAATCTACCAAACACACACTTACTTTTTGTGCTAAGTATAGTTATTCACACTCTGATGCATTGATTAAAAATACAAATTCACCTCAATTCCTTTTAAATTCCAAGTCAAAATGCAACAAAACCAAAACAATGCCGAAGGAGGTGAATACTTTTGTAACCCACTGTTCATGATAGTTTCTTATTTCAGGGAATTAAATCTGTGTTTTTCTTTTCCCATCTTGCGTTTGTGTGATGACTTTTAAATTTAGCAAAAATCAGGTAAAGGACACAAAGTTGTTGGAAACAAACCAAACCATTAGTTTAGAGTAGAAAATACTCAGTTCAGGGGTTGCAGCCAACATAGAATGCATTTATTGGCCGTTTAAGTTACTGCACTGCGCCGTAGGCTGTCCCGATTCGTAGGCACCTACTCATGAATTTAGTTACTGTAAGCTGTGTATAGACAACTAAAGGCATGTGATATAATGTATCATAGAAACAGGGCAGAGACACAGCTGTTGATTTGTTAAAAACATTTATTGCTGACTTGACTTCCTGGATGAAATGAATCCGTTAAAAGATCAGCTGTTAATTTTCCTCCAGTCAGCAGGTGTAGATCATTAACATTTCAACCTAAACCTGAAATCTGGATTAGCTGAAGAGCTAAAAGCATCAAGGGAGGGTTAATGAGGAACATGAGTGAAGCCCGTTGGCGACTGCTGGTGGCGAGGAGCGGCTCACGGCTCAGATCTCCAGCTAAGGCCGGTCGCCGGCGAGAGAAACGGCAGGAAAAAGAGAGGCTGCTCTGGCCAAATGCTAATGATCCCACTGCTAGCGAGCTGATTGGAACACAAGTGCACAGTCAGCAGGCGCTAATTGGGGTTTCTTTTATTCAAACCACTGTTTTTATTGAGCAAGGTTTAAGCAGCGGGGAGCAGGAGCTCGTGCTGCTGTAAATTGCAGTTTTCGCACACGAGCAGGAAATTGGGTCTGAAGGCTCGGCGTCGAATTAGACATGTGGTTTTCACATGAAGCCCTCCCCTCCTCTCGCTACAGAAAACCTGTGAATGAGACGCTGCGGACGGAGAAATATAACATAACATTTAAAGAAAAATAATGAAAAAGAGAGCTACTGTGGGGAGAAAGAGAAGATGATCAGCCCTGAGAGGAAAGAAGAGCCACTTGGAGGTACTTGAGTCACCCTGAGTGGAAAATGAACCGTTTTCTTCACTTGATCTACTCCTCCAGCAGCCTTTACATTTTACAGCCGTCATCAGTTAACAGTCACTCCCTGATGATAAATAGAGCAGATGCTCCGGCCTTGTCTCCGACGGCAGCCTGCAAAGCTCGTAACTTTAAACGACTCTCCTGTCCACAGATTCCCCCGCAGGAGAGGAGACTGATAATCTGCAGCACTTAGTGGATCAAACGACACGATTCAAATGGTTTCCTCGCCTGGTTTTTGTACAGGACAGGAAGTTTCTTATGGGAGAAAGCAGGAATTGAATTTGAATTGCTCGGATTTAATCTGTACGTGCATAATTTGAAACTGAATGAAACTGTATTTCAAAGCCTGGTCCTTGAGAAATCCAGCCAGAGTAATCAAACACAGATCCACAGATTTCTTGTCGTGCTTATTGTAGGCTGAATTATTGCTTTTTTTTTACCCCTTATTCCTTAAAAATATCACTCTCCCAACAGGTTTACAGTCTCTAACCTATGGAGGACCAAAACTGACATGATTAGAAATAAAAGCAGAAATATATAAACGGACCAATGAATGAATAAATACACTTAAATGCACCAATTATATTAAAAAAGGAGAACTTTACCTCATTTTTATAATTTATTTTTCCAGTTTAGTTTCAATAAATTCTATATTTGGGATGAATAAAGAAACATAACAAACAGAGGATCCACATCTATCCCTTGTTTGAGTCTTTTCTGTGAGAACTCGTCACTCGCACTGAATGAAGCATTCAAACGTTTGAGTTTCAGCGGAGAGGCGTCTCCGATGGAGCCCGGCTGTCATACGATCTTAATGCTGGGGACAAGGCGGGACTCTGGAGAGACACCGAGTCCTGTGGACAGACAGGATGGAGACAGCCTGATTTCTCTACACAAATCACTAACACGCAGGAGGTGATCTACAGGTGCAGTTATGGGATGGCAGAGGGCCACTGAGAGCGGGCAGAATTTCCACAGTCTCTTTGATACATAAAAAACGATCAACTCGAAGCGAAATCCAGATCTGTGGCTTTTGATGTAACGGAGCGTCTGTTTGAAGAACAGATGAAAAGGAAAAGCATTACGAGAGACAGGATAAGAGGGGGAGAAATGGACTGAAATTACACTTCTAGGAATCACTCCATCCCCTAAATGGATTACAGCGACGGGCAGAAAAGCAAAAATGAACTCCGGTTGTGGCCTCAGATGTGTCTCGGCGTGTCACAAAGAAGAAGGAGCCGGGGAAACGTGGCGGCTGATGGCTGCGCCGTGTCACAAGACTGCCGGAGTGAGGCAACAGGCGCAAGCACTCAGCAGACTCCCTCACGCTGGCTGATCTCCTGGGGGCTGGCTGATTACTGTGATTCTGAAATTACAGGCTTGATGAGCGGGAGCATTTGATAAAAAAAAAAAATAAAAAAAACTTCTGTAGAAATGGGTCAGGCTGGGACTGGGTTTCCAATCAGAGACGGAGAGAGGAAGAAAGATGTCGGCTTGTTTTTTTTCTGATTAGGTCAAAGCTGGCTAACATAATGAGTTGTAATCAGTTTCAGTTGGATTATAGTGGAAACGATGAAACTGACAATATAAGATTTAGGTCCGATCAGGTACCTGCTGGACCAAATATACATTAAAGTAGAGGAATAAATGATCATTTCTACAATGAACAAATCCTACAACAGATGATGTGTGTACTTTTACAGTTATTAGCCCCTGACAGTGAAAGGCAGAAGATGACGTTTAAGTCAGAGCTTGTCTGTACAGAAAATACCTCCTGAACCATTTGACCAGTGAAATTATCAGGGATTTTCCAATGATAACGATCACATATCTACTGCGATACCTATTATTGATTTATTGCCCCTCCCTAGTATGAAATTATCTAGACCACAATGCATTGCAAAACACTAACACTGAGCATTATTTTTAAAACCACTGGATATGCATTTGTAAATGAATGTTTTAAAGTCAGTTAGGTTCAAGATGGTGGCCATCACTTTACAAACTTTACAAAACACATAAATTGGTTTAAGCCTGCAATTTTACAGAAACTGGAAATACTTGCACAGTCAATATTATTAATTTAGGTGAGTTACCATACATTTTACTGTATTTTTATTCAATTAAATTCTGTTCATGCAGTGTATTTTATGTAATAGGAGCATATTTAAATTTAGGCTCTCAAAATCTGCAGTTACAGGTCTTTTTTTGTTCAACAATAAGTGAGATAAAAATTTAAGGACAAAACGGCAGCTGGCGATATGCATTCCCTTAAAGAACACTAGGCCTTTATTCATTTAGCGCGTATTCATCTCCATCACGAGTCAGCTGGTCAGCTTTTTCAGGCATTTGCTGACCTGAACTCTCCATTTGTGCTGCTGGTCCTCGTAGCCCTAAGTGTCTAGTTTGTCAGCAGAGTTGTAAAATTTAAACACATTGAATTCAGCTGGCAAGCTCCGACAAGTCTGCTGTTCAACCAGGGCAGCAGATTGCATCTTAAATTCATTCGCATTACAAGATCAGCGGGGCAAAACCACTCAGCCGCAATCTGTCTGCGAGTCTGACAGTAACTGACTCTTCCTGATGGTGAAAATTAGGCGAGATGGTTGTGTTTAACACGCGACGGTGATGGTTGGGGTTCTGCTAAGCACACAGGACCGTGCTGTTGTGACAGACAGAGCTTCGTGGGTGAAGAGGAGGGGGGAGATAGTTCATCAGCAAATTAATGGTGCAGTTCATCCTAATTTCTCCTTGAAGACAGATTTGTGGTTTTACAGCACAGAAATATTCTCTCTTTTTTTGCAAATGCAGGGCTGCAGAGATGAGCTGTGCCAGGTTTGGCACTGGGATTTAGTGTAGAATTACAACAGCTTGGTTTGTGCGTGCTGAGATCAGTACTTACATTTCTGAAGTCCAGTGTTCATCTGCGTGTGGGGGAGAAGCTGGAGGGGGAGGTCACCTGGCCCTGGCAGACAGGCCAGCATTTCACACAGACACTAATGCAACATGGGACACACACTTCTCCTCACACTGCAAAGAGAGAGAGAGAGGGGTGGGGGGGAGAGGTCAGCTATAACTGCAAGGCAGCACATGGTGCATGGTGATACGGAGGCTGGGTCTGGACTAATAAAACTCTGGAGCTGGTCCCCAGAGGCACAGAGCTATGGGAGACATAGTTAGCTTTCAATTAGGAACTGATTCACACCTGGAGCATCAGGTAAGGTGACATTTGAAGCCAATAACAACTTCAATTAAACATCAAACAGCTGAAGTAAAACCAGCAGACTGGGCCCGAGGGTCTGGCAGTTAAAATTTGAGTCAGCCGGTCCACCTTCTCCTGCAACTCGCCCCGCACGTGGTAGCCCCCCCACACTGGACCCCACTGCGTGCGCTTTACCTCCTCTCCTCCATCAGACCACAGCACAGGAAGCTGCAGCGATTTATGTTCTGTGAAAAAGCAGCGAATGCCGAGAGCTGAACAACAGCTGGCAGATGCTGAAGAAGCCGAAACGGTTCGAAAAACAAATCAAAAACAAGATAAAAAAAAAACAAAACACTATCGAAAAGTCAAAAGAAACAAAATGCTAGTTAAAAGTATTAAAACATGAACTAAGAGCAGCAAAACAAAAATTTAAAGTTTAAAAAAGGTAAAATCAATAGCAAAAGCAGAAAATAGAAAAATAATACCTAAACGCTAATGTAACAAAAGCTAAGTCTAGTAAAAACGAGCTAAAGTGTAAAAGTAACAAAAAAGGTAAAAACTAAAAGTAGCACAAACTTTTCTGGTTGGTTGTTTGAATTGTATGTGCATATACTGTATGTATGTATGTATGTATGCATGCACGCATGCATACATGCATGTATGTATGTTTTTGTTATCTCTGTTTCTGCAGGTGTGCAGCAAAGATGTCGGGTTTATTACCTCAAGTAAAGAGGTCTTAGTCTCTTTACTTGAGGTAAATACAGAATTAAAACATTAAAATAATGTGAAAAAGAAAAATTGTAACCACCAAAAAACAGAGAAACCATCTCCTGAATGAACTGAAAATTTTTGATAAATGATTGGCTAAAACACACAAAGTATGCAGAACTAGTCAGATGCATGGAAAAGTCAAACAGGAAAGCAACAGTGTGATTGCTGACTCAGCGTTTGCACTATTACAGACTAGTGCACATCCTAAAAGAAACTTTGTGAGTGCAGACTCAGTCTCACATTAATACAGCTGTCCTCAGAGCTACGTTAAACTCTGGAGCCAGATGAGGACACAGAGAGAAGTAATTAATGAACTCTGCTGTA
>JARVGW010000161.1:12407520-12425138 GCA_031762495.1 Anablepsoides rubrolineatus
GACAAGGAAGGCATTCCCCCAGATCAGCAGAGGCTGATCTTTGCCGGCAAACAGCTGGAAGATGGCCGCACCCTGTCTGACTACAACATCCAGAAAGAATCAACCCTCCACCTGGTCCTGCGTCTGAGGGGTGGACAGTAAACTTGATTCCATGTTCACAATGTTTCTCACTCAAATGTTTATGCATGGCTATTAAAATTTGAAACATGTTACAGCAAATGTTTTAATCTCAGTGACCAAAATGTTCAATAAAAAGTTAAACAACTTCTGTCTGTCCTCATTGAAAAATAAACATGACTTTATTTTCCAATAGTTTTAGTTATTTCTAATGCTTATGTCAAAACATGTTTCTAACATGACAGGTTAAAAGCTTAGTTGACTTAAATAATTAAAATATTTATAGTACTTAACACTGACTGTTATATAAACCCTTTTGTAGGGCAAGTAAATTCAAACTAATTCTGTAGTTTATTTCTACCTTGATGTCTACTGATATTTCAGTTTTATAAGGACTTAATTTACTGAATTCTATTAAAATACACGTATTGAAAACGTGTAAATGTTTGTTTCTCTGTAAGGAAGCCCAGCTAATCTGGTTATTGTGTAAAATGACAGGTTTTTGCTGTGATCATGTCCCTATGGGCAGGTCCATGTGACCCGGAAGTGAATAAAGACAAACAAGGTAATTTGTTCCTCTGATCAGAGGAATTGGTTCGTTACAGAGTTATGCCCAAAGCACACCTATTTTTAACATTTAAATATTATTTATGCATGTGTAATGAGTTAGCTAATCAACTAGCTGAAGGTAATAACTTTTGGTTTACAATTACAATATATATATTTTTTAATAAGATGCGAAGTAATTGTCCATTTTATTTATTTTAGAGAACTGTTTTGTGAATAATACCAGAATTTTGTCGTCAAAGAAGCCATAAAATCGGCTGCGCAATGAAAAAGGACTATTTTAATTAGCGGAAGAATACAGCTGGGTGACGTATGCTCAGTATAAATAATCCCGTCCCTTTAGCATCGTCAGTCAGGAGGAGAGAGGTGCAGTCGCAATTTAACAAGAACAGCTGTAGACTACAATTGTAAGTATATAGTTTCCTTGTTTCAATATTACCTATTTATATTTTGTTCTTCGGTCAGCAGTAGCTTATGTATGATTTGATTTTATTATTGTCACGTTTACATCTAGTCCGATTTGTTACTTTAATTTTACAATCCAACAACAAAAATCGACGGAAATGACCAGCATCAAAACGAACTAATTAGATTTTCTGAGGTTAGACACACAACCGTGAAACTAAAGGCAGTTTTTAACTTTATAAAGAAACAAAGACGTATTCATTCTAGCTGTTTCAAGACCTAAAGCTGCTGTGAAGAGAAGAAGGGTGAAAAATGAAGGCAAACAATGGCTTTTTCTAAAATGGCGCAGGTTCTCGAATCGTTGCTGTTTTTACAGGATGTTAAAACAGGATTATAATCGGTCTCACAGACTTTTAAATCTAGTAGGACAACTATAATTTTATTGTTTGAGTTTAAAACAGTATATGGTCATAGTGTTTATATTGTTTGTTTTTTTTATCCAAAACGTTGTTCTGTTTGTCCCCTTTTTTGGTTGTATTTTCTATCGAGGTAATCCTTGCCCTTTTAACCAATTTGACTATGACTAATTAGGGATTGTTTTTTTCACAGGTGTAAACATGCAGATCTTTGTCAAGACCCTCACTGGTAAGACCATCACCTTGGAGGTGGAGCCCAGTGACACCATTGAGAACGTGAAGGCCAAGATTCAGGACAAGGAAGGCATCCCTCCTGACCAGCAGAGGCTGATCTTTGCCGGCAAACAGCTGGAAGATGGCCGCACCCTGTCTGACTACAACATCCAGAAGGAATCAACCCTTCACCTGGTCCTTCGTCTGAGGGGTGGCATGCAGATCTTTGTCAAGACCCTCACCGGTAAGACCATCACCCTGGAGGTGGAACCAAGTGACACCATTGAGAACGTGAAGGCCAAGATCCAGGACAAGGAAGGCATTCCTCCTGACCAGCAGAGGCTGATCTTTGCCGGCAAACAGCTGGAAGATGGCCGCACCCTCTCTGACTACAACATCCAAAAGGAGTCTACCCTTCACCTGGTCCTGCGTCTGAGGGGTGGCATGCAGATCTTCGTCAAGACCCTCACCGGTAAGACCATCACTCTGGAGGTGGAACCAAGTGACACCATTGAAAATGTCAAGGCCAAGATCCAGGACAAGGAAGGCATCCCTCCTGACCAGCAGAGGCTGATCTTCGCTGGCAAACAGCTGGAAGATGGCCGCACCCTGTCTGACTACAACATCCAGAAAGAATCAACCCTCCACCTTGTCCTGCGTCTGAGGGGTGGGCAGTAAAAGATGTCATGATTTTATTCAGCTAAAATAAATTCACTTAAGTGTCAACTGAAACTAATAAAGCATAAATTACAGTGAATGGCCTCAGTTGTTTTTTTTTTCCTGTATGTCTAGTTACTCTAATTGAATAAGTGTATTTTAATTGCATAAATATATTGTTTGAATTGCATAATATTTAGGTATACAAAATAAATAGCATTTATTTAAATTATATGTCATTTTTAGTTAAACCAAATTAATCAAAATGCATAACATTTACGCAATTTCCATTCAGTACCAATAATCTTAATTATGTATAACAATCAGACCACCTTGTTGTTTAAACAACTTTATTAACATTAAAGACAAAATTACACTATCAAAATGGTGCTTAATTTTAATCTGAATCAGCTGTAGCTTCCGTGTTTGACCACAGGAGGGCGACATTAATTTTAAGTCATGTATTTAAATAAAAGTTTGACTTGTGTACATTAACAAGACCCTATGTCCAGTTTTTGTTTTATTTTTCCTTCAATATTAGAAAAAAAGACTACCTGAGTAGCTTTGGTAGGAACTGAGTTACTTTTTCAAAAGAAATATCTTTTAAACACTTAACTAGCTCCCATTGAATCTGGAAACAATTCAAGAAAATTTTGGTTTGAGCTGTGCCGCTAACACACTTTATAAACTACCCATCTACACAGCCACACACACATCACTGCTTCAACACCAAAAGAAGGGAAAAAAAACCTCACTTTTCACACTGGTTAATTTGTAGTACATTTCGAGATTAAATTAAAAGTATACTTCGATTACTTTCAGTATATTTCTGAGTTTACTTTCATAAACGTTTTGTGGGCCAAAATGTAAAGAGAAGTAAAGCAGAGGGAGAGGTCACCCTTTGCCTCCGCCTGTCTTTCCACAAATCTGAGTAGAACTTCATTGCATCTGTGGAATCCTCTTTGAATATAAGTTATTTTTTTCTAAAAGGATATTGAAAGTTGTTAGCCTGAGGACAGATGCAGCACCTGTAAGCATGAGGGTGCTGAGAGGGGCATATATATATATATATATATATAGTAAAAATGTTAACAGTGAAATATATTGTATTAATAACATGTTGCAACCACCTCCACACAATCTGACTTTTCATTTTCAAATGCAAATTGTAAAGAATGTACATTCTTTAATCATCTATAAATGGTTTTGTCTATTAACAGGCAGATGTAAGTTTGTTGTATAAAAATTTGGTTTGTCTAATTCAAACCATCACTGAGTCAAATGCAAAGTGTTGCAACTATCCCTGCATACTGTAATTCTAACAAATTGATCAAATATACAACTTTGATTAGCAATCTAGACATAAAAACTGTTTTATAAGTTGGTGTAAATTAGTGACAGGGCCATGAGTTCAAGTCAACAATTCATTTCTTAATTTGTGCATAAAATACTTTTACTTTTCCTCTTGAAAAAATCACTGTAGAAATGCTTACTTCTTTTCCATTGTAATCAAATTGTTTTTTAAAAACAACTCGTGAAACCAGCTGAGACCTGATAAAAGTAATAAAAGAATATGCAAAAGGCTCAAAATGCTGGCTAATAGTAGCATTAGGCTTGTTAGCAGTAAAATTTAGCGTAAGAAATTGCAAACTTTTGGTTTCAAGCAAAAAATAGTCAAGTATTTAAATGCTACAAAGCATAAAAATAGAAGATAAGAACAGAGAAAGTGTTATTTCAAAATAAATACTTTTGAGATAACTGAGGAACTCTCAATGTATTTCTATAGGGACATATTTGTTAATAAATGTTAATAATTATAAATATAAAAGTTATAAAACACTTGTCTCCTGAATGAGCTGAAGGTTTTAATGAATAAATGATTAGATTATCACAAAGTGTGCAGAAGTACAGCAGAAAATGGACAGAATGATAAAGAAAACATGTGAATGCAGTTTTAAACCATTTAACAAGTCTATGAGACCCCCTGTCAGTGGGTCTCAGTGGGTTTGCCCGCTGCCTGTCAGGCTGGACAGCTCAGCTGGGAGCTGCTGCCTCACTCTGCTGCAGGCTGGGGGCACACATGGCTGGCTGGGGGGGCTTCTTCTTTTCTCTCCTCAACTACAAGACAGAGAAATATGTCATCGCTGAAAACAGGAGAATTGGAATATTGTTCCGGCTCTATCAGCTGGCCGTGCTGGGATACATAATCGGGTGAGATCCCCCCTGCATGCCCCCCACCCTTGATTGAGAGCATGGAGTAAAAAAAAAAAAGCAGTGAGAGTGATGCACAAAGTTAAAAATAGGTGAGCTTATGGAAGGTTTTTGCGTTGCTAGTGGTGTTATAGTAGCACAGCAGATTAGTTTGATTTACTTTCAGAGCAGTTTGTTCTGAAAAGAGCTGCTGGAGTCACTGATGATGTAATTATTCAACCATTTATTTTGCAAAGTCCAACAGGTGCAATCAGCTGTTTCCAACTAATCCAAAATAATAACGCTGATTCAGTTAGCTCCACCAGGAGGACGGTGGCTGCTGCAGGGTTTTATTTTGCTCAGTGACGTGCTCGTCTCCTGTTCCTGCTTTTATTGCCACATGCTTAAGTCAACAATTCTCACTCAGTTGAGTTGAGTAAGTGTAAAGTAACCTTCATGTTTTCTTTAAAAATAAGTGTGAAAGTTGTTTTCCAGTAAATCCAACAATCTGTTTTTTGAGTATAACCACTGCATGGACACAGTCCTGAGAGGAAAGAACTGTCAGGGTTCTTCTTTCTTTTATAATAATTTTGTTGAGGATACGTATGTAACTTTTACAAAGTATTTCTTTTAATCATAACTTTTGCTTTCATTTGGTTACATTCAAAACACAAACATGATATTTTTACTTCTTTACTACAAATTTGAATATGACAGAGCTCATCATAAAAGAGCTGTTTATGCACTCTAAAAATTGAAGTGTTGCATTTACTGAACCAAAGTATGTCAAACCGAAATGAGTAAAGGTAAATTATTAACTCAACTTGGTTTAGTGAAACCAGTTTGGTTAAGTAAATTTAAAACTTAATTATATATATATAAAAGTACTTTTACTTGCACGTCCCAGAATAATATTAGCAGTTTTACTTTTTTTTTTTTATCAGTGCAATTAATTTTTGCAAAGGTCATTTTCTTTTAAGGTATTTTTACTTTTACTTAGTTATTTCTTTTAAATACTTTGTACGTATAAGGACATAATAAAATAATTTGAGCTTTAAGAGGTTCTAAAATTGTTCAACTCTGAGTGCACAAGATCACAACAGATTCAAACATTCACTCCTTGGAAGATTCAGCTGTTCTGTTCGGCTTCATTTATGTTTAATGCAGAGTTTTATGGCAGAATCTGTGAGATGTTCCAACATTAAATGTGCTGTTTTTGTCTGGTCAAAGCCAAGAGAAGGCTTCTAAAACTCAATGAACGATGGAGCTCTTTCATGCCTCAGGTGGGTGTTTATTGTGAAGAAAGGATACCAGGAAAGAGACGAGGCCATCCAGAGCTCGGTCATCACCAAACTTAAAGGGGTCACACAGACCAACACCTCTGAGGCGGGGCCGTACCTGTGGAGCGCTGAGGATTACGTCATACCTCCAAATGTGAGTCTACCTCTGTCCTGGTCCTGCTGAGACAGATTAGGATGTTAATCAGTTCTGTCTTGTATCGTTAGCCTCAGCGTTTGTCTCAACAACTTTAACACAATTGAACTTGTCTTGGAGCCTAATTAGTTTAACCTTTTGTCTTTTCTCTCTGGGCATGATTGGACTTTTTTTTTAGGGTGAGCAAGTCTTCTTCATAGTAACAAATTACATAGAGACCCCCAATCAGAGGCTGGGTTTCTGTGCTGAGGTCAGTAGATAAATGTAATAATCTGTCTACTTTTTCTACTTAGAATGAATTGTTTTTATCTTAAAAGCCCGTTTCTCTCTCTCTCTTTCAGAGTTTTAAGGTGCCAAATGGTCAGTGTCAAAGTGATGATGACTGTCTGGAAGGGGAGAGTGTGACGGCTGGGAATGGTGAGGGAAGGATTTTGTTTTTATCTAAAATCAGAATCAGGACTTTCTGTCAGTGCACTTATTTCGAAATCTGAAATATTAAATACCCAAAGTAATGATTTCTATAGGACCTAAGTATGAAGGGTTAGTCATTGATATGAGGGATTGCAGGACCTTACAATATCACATGAGATTATGAATGTACCCTTCACTCAAAAAAAAGAAAAAACAACTTTCCACAGGCTCATTGTGTATTATGCATCATACAAACTATAAATCTGGTTATCTCCATCAGGAATAAAGACTGGCTTGTGTGTGAACAGCACAGGGACCTGTGAGATCCACGCTTGGTGTCCTGTTGAACACAGCAAAAGACCCACGTGAGAATTTATCTCTCCTTACAGAATGTTAAAAATGTACTACTTTGAGCCTGATATCTCAAATATATCGTGTATTTCTCATGCTTGTTTTCCTCCAGAAAGCCCTTGCTGAGTGAAGCAGAAAACTTCACCATCTACATCAAGAATTTCATCCGGTTTCCCAAGTTTGAGTTCTCCAAGTAAGTAGCTGTAAGTCCCAGCAGCTCGCTGGTGTCCCTGTGGTTTCAAGGCATCGTGACATTGAGTGAGACGGGGGATATACATGCTCAGCGGCTGCTTTAAATAACTTCGGGGTGCAGAGGACCTTCTATTTATACCAGCCTGTGCATTGCTCTGCAGCGAGACAGTGACACAGTCATCTGAGACGCCCTTGACAGCAGCCCTTTATACTGGACAGGTGTGAGATCGGACAGGGGTCGCCCAGAGATCTGGACCATTGCCCCCTCCCCACTGTTGTTCTCACAAAGATGCCACAAGCCACAGCTAATTACATTTACACACATACCTAATTTGTCTTCATTAACTGTGATATGCTTGGCCTTGATGAGAATCAACAGGTAATACGATCCCTCCTATAACAGGGGGCTCACTAAACGTGGCAGCCGTCACACAGTCAGTCATCAGAACGGCAGAATTTTATTCACTGGGATCAAGAGTTATAAGGTCTGGTTCATATAGAGTTATAGGGTCTGGTCTGGTCTCAGATGACTTTGTGGTTCAGTTCTCTTAAAGGCCTGATTCTTAATGTCTGCTGTCTCTTAGGTCTAATGTGCTGGAGACTTCTGATGACAGCTACTTGAAGAGATGCTTCTATGACAAAGAGAACCATCCTTATTGTCCCATCTTTCGGCTCAGAGATGTAGTCAGCAGTACTGGACACGACTTTCAGGACATGGCTGGAAAGGTATGTTTATTTGACCAATCATTGGACACATCTCTGTGACAATTATAACCATGACTAAGACGACTTGTGACCACTGGCTTCAAAAGAAAAATGATTTATTTTTACCAAAAAGTAAAAACATTTCGCCACTCATTGATTTAAAAAAATAAATGTTTAAAAAAAAACATTTGATCATGTTGTACTGATCAGCATGGGTGTAACTTTAGGTCTAGCATTGGGGTTGTTATGCTCTAAAACCCTGCATGTAATTTTTAGCAATTATGCTTAAACATATGACATCATTAATTTTTAAATCAGGTTAAAGTTACCTAAAGACAACAAGAGAGTTGCATCAGGTAATTTCTATTGGGTTTGGGTGCATGAAGAAATTTTGTTGTGGGGTTATTTTGACTTGATCCAACTATTGTGGGGGTCATAACTCTCCTAACCCCCCTGCAAATTATGCTGATCACTGGAAATCTGCCAGAGCTGAAAACCAAAAATGATTAAGTTTGACGTGTTGTATGTTGTTTTTGTGATTTTGGTGTCTGTGTGGATCAGGGCGGCTCTGTTGGCGTCCTCATCGAGTGGTACTGTGACCTTGATAAGGACTCCTCTGAGTGTAATCCTCAGTACAGCTTCACACGTTTGGACGTGGACCTAAATAATTCAGTTACAACAGGATACAACTTCAGGTCTGTTTGTAAAACCCCTCAGGCCTCTGCCTACACTCTGACGCTCCGTCTTTAAGTGAGCTGTTCTCTCCTGCAGGTATGCCAGGTACTACAAGGATAATAATGGGGAAACCTTTCGCACGCTGTACAAAGTGTACGGGATCCGTTTTGATATAATGATCAATGGCCAGGTACAGCAGAGACGAGCACTTTTTATAACGATTCACTCATTTAATCCCAGTAAATGTCTTGTTAATGTTTTACAGGCTGGGAAATTCAATATTGTTCCTACAATAATAGCTATTGGCTCTGGTGTTGCTCTGATTGGTTTAGTAAGTTGTTTTTTTACCATTTCTATTAGTTTTCCAGCAGATATTTGATTATCAAGTCACATTTTCTGTTTATTTTTAGGGGGCTTTTGTCTGTGACATGATTTTACTGTACATGATGAACACAAGCTCCTTCTACCGAGAGAGGAAATTTGAAATAATCAACTTCAAGTATGAATCACTGCTGATGCACATTTTTATTTGACTAGTAAGCTTTGTTTTTCCACATGCACAACTCTTTGATTCTGTGTTGCAGAAAGGAACGCAGCAAACAAAAAGATGGGAAACCAGGACAGCGGGACAAGAAGCCCAGGAAACCTGGAGCAGAGAAAGACACCGCCAACTCCATCACACAACAAGAGGAGACGGAGGTCACTGTGGAACATCCTCTGAACCGAGCTCCCACCATTCCACGCAACACAGGCCAGAGATACTCCTCTGTTCGGCCCAAACCAGGCACGACGGCACCGAAACCTCACATCACCTTCTCCACACAGAACTAGGTTTTACAGCAAGATGGGAGACAGGTGTGTCTTTACACTGCAGGAGGTGGAGACTGAACCTGGCTTCACCTGGAGAACTGCTCGGCTCTGAAAGGACCAGGGAACTGATGTGTTCAGGTGCTGCGCAACAAAAGAGAATGTTGTCAGTCAGTTCAGAAAAGGAAACTCAATTTAAATTCATTACATGTAGAGTGAAATATATCACAACTTTATTTCTTGTAATTTTGATCATTATGGCTTATAATTAAAAAAAGGTTTGTGTCTCATATAATTTGAATATTACATGGTACAAATCAGCAGAGGTGTCCAAATATTACTCAGAAGTATAAATAGTAAGGCTTCTGTAGAAATAGAAGTATCAACTCAAGCTTTTTACTCAAGTAAAAGTGTAAAAATGGTTTTTAATATGTAGGACAAAAGGTTGCACCACAGGGGCCTATAGTGCACACCTCTACCTCCTCCAAAAAAACATTTTTCTAAAGGCCATAATGACTATAAAGATATATTAAAATGTTAATGATGAAAAATGTGGGATGCACTAGGCCAGTGCAGTAGAGATGTGACATTTGCGAACGATTCAAATCATCATTTGTAAGCCATTATTATCAAAATTACAATAAATAAAGGCTTGAAATATTTCACCATGTGTACTGAAGCTATGTAATGAATTTCACTTTCTGGATTGACAAGAAAAAATAAAATTTTCACATTATTCTCATTTTTTTAGCTGCACCTGTAGACATCAGATCCACAATTCCTCATAAAACTGCTGAAACATGGTTTCATATTTATCATAGAAAAATGCTTGATTGGAAACTAAAGCACAGCTTTTAATCAGTGTAACAGAAGTCTCAATCGTTGTTTTCCTACTTAAGTTAAAGCCATTAAAATATTAAAAAATATTCACAACAAATCTTAAACACTAGTTTAAAATGACAAAATGTGAAAAACTCCCAGTAGGGACATTTTATAACCAAGGCAACATAATGGATTTATTCTCCACAAACTCTGTATATAAATAAAGTTTTGGTGGGAAAATGCATGACATGCAAGAGCCACAAACATATTTACAGTTGACTGAGTGCCACTTATCTACTGTGATCAAGTTCATTATGGGTTTTTTCCTGAGTGTTAAATGTATTTTATGGTTCAAAAAAATACTTTTGTTTTAAATCTGTGTCTTTATTTATTAAATGTACTTAATTATTTAAAACACATTTGTCATGTTGATTTGACGGACACAAATGATCCATAGAAACAGATGGTAAAGACGTGTTTATTCACAACTGCTATCATATTACACATGAAATTGATATCGCATTTTACTATGTTATTAAATTAATATTTGTGGCTAAAGCCTTGGCATGGATGTCGCCAAGAACAGAGCTGGAGTTACAGGGTAAGAGTTCGTAACAAATGGTAGATTTGGACCAAGAAAAAAAGGAAGACGAGCAATCCTCTACAAATCAACAGCTGACTACAGAAATGTTTTCACAATAAGGTCTATCTACATACAGCAGACTAGACAAACCTAATGCACTAAAGAGCCTTTTATCGTAACGGTTTCAGGTATTTTGAGGTAAATCATCTCAGTATACATGCACCATCCCGTACAAAAAAGTCCAGAACAGGACGTAGGTGAAAAGCCCCCCGACGAGGCCTCCGGTGAAAAGCAGCCGCCGAGACTTAAAGCATTTGTTCCACCGCCGTCCGGCCTTGAGGATGAGCAGCAGCGAGAGCAGGAAAGAAGAGAGGAAATAAAAAACGAAGCCGTAGAGTCCCGTCAAGCCCAGGATGCCGGCTGTCGCTCCGGACAGAGCGGACACGGAGGTGCGGCAGTAGTCCAGCACGGCGGCGTTGCCCCTCACCGCCACTTCACTGATGAACTGTGGTCCCTCACGCTTGGCCACAACACCTGCCATCTTCTCTGGCTCTGGTTGTAGTCCACAGGAGTGCGCTGCAGTAACAAAGAACAAAACAAGAAATATTAACTACAAGTTTGGTGATAAAAATTCAACATTGTTTAGGTTTACTGCAGCCATTGGCCTTCAGGTTCAGATCCAAGACCTGTGGTAAGTTTACAATGTCAAGAACATAGAGTTTAATCTCATATCTCTGAGTACTTGTAGAAAATAAATCCAAGTCCAAATACACTGATAACTAGAGAAATTCCATTTCCTGTGAAAGTGTTAGTGAGGATGCTTCTTGCTGAAAACATAAGCTGAAAGCTGCTGAAATTGAGCTGAAAATATTTAATAGCTGAAGTGTTAATGCAAGTTAGCTTAAAACAGCTAACTTTAGCTTAAATTGTGGAATGAGTTAGATGCCGAAAAACTTTATGATATGAATATAAATAACTTCCATGTTTTTAAAAATATATATACTTTAAAATCATTTCAAACCTTTGTTTCACCACATACCTCTTTGCTAAATAATGTAATTTACTTGGAGTTAGATAACTTATATTATTGTAATTTTTAATTTGCACATAACCATTCCAGGTTTTAAACATAATTTAAAAGCCATTTGTCAGCAAGTTGAAGCTAAAAGCGACCATAATGAATGAAGATCTTCAGTGACAGGTGCTAGCTCCTAGGCCGAAATGAAGCTAAGGAACAAAAACACCAAAAAAATTCAAATAATGACATAAATGTAAAAAAAACAAAACAATAACACAGTTTTTAAGCTACAATAATTTGACCAAGAGGCCAGACTGCATTTTACAGCGTTATTTTACCATTCAAGTCACTGCTAATGCTAACACAGCTAGATGTCCAAGCTAACCGCTAACAGCACAAAAACTCACCTTTTTATAACTTTTATCGGCTCCTCGCGACAATATTATAATATGATTACATAAAAAGTGACTTAAAATCCTTAAATATCAACGTTTCTTTAGGGCATGACAGCTGACATAAAACAGAAACGACGCATTTATTCGACTGCTAAACCAAAGTCATCCATGCTTCAACACAAGTGCATTCTGGGAAAAGGGGAGGAGCCTAAACGGGAAGCGACTTTTTGATGCGTTTACGTACACTGAAAAGTAGGAAAGTAAGATGTACATAGAAAACTACACAGGAAGCATACAACAATCTTCATGAGCAACAGAAATAACAAAAATCAAAACAATAAAAATATTAAAAAAATTGTTAAAAATGTTTCATGAACTGCTTGTATCTGCTGAAGCAAAAAGGAACGATCAATAACACTCATTTAAAACTCGATTGTCCTATTTTTTGCTTGTAGTGAACGTAGCAGCGTAGACTTTGCCTTCAGGATGATGTCCAGCTGAGAGGAGCAGATATGTCTAACTTTATCCTGGGAATAGATGTAGGAACCACCTCGGTTAAAGCTGTCTTGTTAGCAGCCGACTCCAGGAGTGTCGCTGAGAGCCGGTCTTTACCGACTGCTGCCGAAATAAGCGACAACAGCGGGATCAAGGTGAGCCGCTGACTCCGTGCTACTCCTGCTACACACCTGGCTGCAAAACATAAACAAAAGACGCACTTCTGTCTCTGCGCGTGTGTTTATGTGTGCATCACAGGCTAAAGAGCAGGACACGGGTCGGATAATCAGCGCAGTGAACAGGTGTGTGTCGGAGCTGCCCAGAGGCAAACTAAAGCAGGTCAGCAGCATCGGGCTGACTGGACAGATGCACGGAGTTCTGCTATGGAAGGAGAAAAGCGGTAAAATAAAACTACCTCCTGCTGATCAGAATTATTATTTTTCATTAGACAGTATAAAACCTATTTAAAACCACAACGAATCAGGCTAAAAACTCTTGGAAACCATAAATCCACTTGTGTGCATTACCTGTGCAAAGATTCATGCTGCTAAAATTAACTGGAGCAAAGTTACAGAGGTTTTAGTAAAAAGAGGGTTTTTTTTGCATTTTGTCATTCTGCACAGGACAGACCATGTAGGTACCATTAATAAATGTTAAGAAATTTTGTGTTTTTACATCCAAAAGTATTTTATTTTTCTTACCTACCTGAAAACACTTGTTATTGAAGGTTTGTTCTTTTGAAAAATTATCCAAACATTTATTAGTCACCATATATATTATATAAAATAATGAGTAATTATATTTTACGTCCGTTAGATCATATTCACTCAAAATCAAGTGAAAAAAAAAAACTTTCAACACACTTAACAATATATTAAGGTATCTACGTTGACTTGCTTTAAAAAAAATATGTAAAAAAATACCTTATACAGATTTGCTTGAATGTATTTACAGATTTGCAATGATGCCATTTTGTACAGTTTGTTTACTTTCTGATTCAACTGCTTGATGTGACTTGATGTGACATGTAAACCCACACAGCCAGCTGTTTATGTGCATCTCTCGTGTCACAGGGTGTGACTGGTCCGACGGGAACTTTTTCACAGCCAGAGACGCCAGTCAGCTGATCACATGGCAGGATGGACGCTGCAGCTGTGACTTCCTATCATCCCTTCCCAAACCCGACTCTCATCTGAGCGTGGCCACGGGTTTTGGCTGCGCAACAATCCTCTGGTACACGAGGCGCAGGTCGGCTCTCGCTTCCCCCGCAGACCGCTCTCAGGCAACGTTTTGCTCCGCTGATGGAGAGATCACGTGTGGTTTCCCCGCAGGCCTGAGTTCCTGGAGGAGTTCAGGGTCGCCGGTACGATCCAGGACTACGTGGTGTCCATGCTGTGCGGTTTGGAGACGTGCGTGATGACGCCTCAGAATGCTGCCAGCTGGGGCTTCTTCAACACTGTGACCAATCAGTGGAACCAGAACATGTAGGTCTACGAAACATTCGCTTATCACCTGCCACCTTTCATGTCAACAGTTTTAAACTAATGACTGAGTGGCAGCCATGTTGGTAAAACCTTGAAATTAACCTTATGTTGCAAGAGGAGTTGTCTAAATCCTTATAATGTGACAGAGGCCTTAAACAACAACTACTCTGTGTGTTTACATTGTAGTCTGAAGGCTGCCGGCTTCCCTTTGCGCTTGCTTCCTCGCTGCGTTGCATCTGGCAGCTTGGCGGGTCGGACGTGTTCTGCCTGGCACGGCGTTCCTGCTGGTACACCTGTAGCAGCCGCGCTGGGAGACTTCCAGTGCTCCGTCTACTCCTGCATGAGAGCGCCGACGGACGCAGGTGAAGCGGGAAGATCCGGGCATCACTTTGAGGCCGGCTTCACAGTTAATGCTTTCAGTGCATTAAATGTTTGTTTGTTCATCTGCCAGCAGCACTAAAGCCAACTCTTTGTTGGCTGAAGGAACGATTTAATGATTCGCCAGAGCTGATGGCTGTTATACAATAAAAAGCACTTAATGATAATTGTATATAAATCTACTTAGAGCTAGTGAGCTGTAGAAGCTTGCAGAGGTATCCATACCCGTTGAACTTTTCCATATATTGTCACAATAAAACCACAAACATAAATGTGTTTCATTGGAATTTAATGTGAAAGACCAACACAAAGTAAGCATCATGCTATGGGGCTGCTTCTCTTCAGCAGGGACAGGGAAGATGGATGGAGCCAAATTCATGGCAATCTTGGAAGAAAACCTGTTGGAGTGTGAAAAAGCCTTGAGACCGGGGTGGAGGTCAACAACCCTAACCATAAAGCCAGGGCTAAGATGGAATGGTTTAAAACCAAACATATTCATGTTAGAATGAATCAAAGTCCAGACCTAAACCCAATCTGAAAACTGCTGATCACAAACACTCTCCATCTAATCTGACTGAGCTAGAGCTGTCACTACATACTCTAATTAATTGAAGCAAAAGGTGGTTCCACTAAGTATTGACTCAGGGGGGCTGAATACTTCTGCACTTTTTTATTTGTAAAAAATGTTTTGAATCATATATAATTTTCTTTCTTTCTGTTTAATTTAAAAACGGTACTTTTGAGGTGAATCAAATGTTCATAATTAATTTAAATACATTACAAGTTAAAAAGGGCATGGAAATTTCTTTTTTGTATTGAAAAAATATCGAACCTGTGAGACTAAATTATTGAACCGAATCGTGAATTTTCTGTATTTTTCACCCCTAATAAATATATTTTTTTTATCATTTAAATTTCCCAGTCCTTAACATCAGCACGTCTGCCCAGTTGACCTTCTCCATGCCCGCTGACTTCACGCCTCCGGATTGTCCTCAGTCGGAGTCGTCCATTTCCTATTTCCCCTACTTCAGCTCCTCGTACCTGGCAGTGGCTGCGTCGCTCAACGGAGGGAACGTGCTTGCCACGTTCGTGGAGACGTTGAAGACTTGGATGAGAGAGCTCGGTGTGTATTTAGTATCGTTTGATCTGGACATCAAACGGCCATTCTTCTTCTGTTTTGTCAGGATTTTCTGCTCGTTCAAATCAGACCAAACAAACACACAACCCGTACAGAGGTCCACACACTAGTTATTTACAAGCTACACACAAAAACAAGAATTTAACACTGACTTGCCATGATACAAATACTATTAATAAAAATATATAACATAAAGAATTGTGCAAGAATAGAGAAAGATATATCAGAATTCGATAAAATTCAACATTAGGAATCAGAAATGACCTGTTTTCAGTGCAAAACAATCTCATCAGACCAATAACTGTAAAGTGAAGTATCACAATGCAGACAAGATAATAAAATAAAAGTTCTAACATCAAGTGGTGTAACGAGGGTACCGGTCTGTGGCATCAGGGTTAGTGCTTGCTCGTAAGTGCTGGTCTCAGGACACCACTACTTATATTCATTGTGTAAATATATTGATGACTAGAAGAACATCAGCTTCAATAAATCAATTTACATTAAAAGTACATTCAACTTCAAAACAACTTATGACTATCTTCCAAAACAATTGTCTTTTTCACAGAACTTTGTAATTGATACCAAGAAAATTTTCATTATTTCACAATTTCATAAATAGACATAAATAAAACTTACACGTTCTATTTTATATGAGACAATAAGTAATAAATAGTTTATTTCTGTGACTGGGTTGCACAACTCTGCACTGAGTGTACACTTATTTCAAGCTTTTTGTTTCTCTCAAAGCGTTTTGAAGAAATAGGATCAAATGCATTCGTCTGATTTTTTCGTTTTGATTATTTCCTGCAGGTTTGGAGCAGACTGACTCTTTCTTGTATGAGAAGCTGATCACCTGCGCCCTGCAGCAGGAAACCAGCGACCTGACGGTGAGTCCCACCGTCCTGGGGGAGAGACACGCCCCTCTGCGTCTGGGTCAGGTGACCAACATCTCCACCTCCAACCTCTCCCTGGGTCACGTGTTCAGGGCGCTCTGCCGCGGCGTCCTGACCAACATCTCCTCCATGATGCCCGCAGAGCTTCTGCACCAGGCGGGGGTCTCCAGGATCGTCGGGAGCGGGAGCGCGCTCGCTCGCAACGAGGTGCTCAGGCAGGAGGTGGAGAAGGCGTTTCCTCTGCAGGTGACGTACGGAGAGAACGCCGACTCTGCAGCCGGCGTGGCCATGGCTTTATGTGACCGGCTTTAAATAAACTGAGAGAATCTCTGGATTTTCTACAATTGATTGGATTAATGACTTTGATTTGCTTAATTAAAGCAGAAGCTGTAATTGTTTGAGTTATTAAGAAAACGGTCATCAGACACATTAACAGATAAATGTAACATGTTCATTTAAATTTTCTGCAAAAAATAAAGCAGTGAATGAAGGCATGAAAAAGCTGCACAGTTTGAGGATTTGAATCCCAGTGTTTCCTGACATTTTTTTTTACAGAAAAAGTTTTTATTCTCTGCTTCCTAATAAATACATTAATTTATTCTGGTGTTTGTAGTTCATTCTGCATCATCTTTGCGGTTTCTTTGTATTTGGTTTTAATTTAAACTCAGACTTCCTGCTTTCCAGACTGAATCTGTTTTAGATTTTAGTTCTCGTCATCTTTCAGCTTGTGTTGATTTTGTACACATAATCCGAGTGATCGCCTTAATAAAAGCAGTTTTGTCTCTTCGCTGCTCTGGAGTCTCTCCTGGTGGATATTTTTATTCTGTCTTGTTTGGGTTGACAGAAAGTTCCTGCTCCCAGCACCATTTGGATACTAGGGGTGTAAATCAGCTTTATCACAATACAATGCAATATATTTTATTATATAATACAATATTTCTCGATCAGAGGATCTGTACACCAAGTAAATCTAAAGTCAAACACCAGGTGAAAACAAGACAGAGATTCCAAACAGTAGCTGGTCTACAATAGGACAAATTAAAAAAGAAAAAAAGAAATCTATGCAATAACCCAGATGAGGACTTAAAGCTGAACAGAAACAAACATCTATAAACCTCAAAGAACTGAAACCAGGCTGTAAAAAAAGAAAATTATTAATAGACTGATACAATCAAACAAAACCACAGCTCAGATGGCTGCAAAGAGACAATCAACAAGCTGTTGAACCATGAGGGCTTAGTTTATCACACAATCATTTGGAGTTTTTACACC
>JARVGW010000161.1:12435091-12452538 GCA_031762495.1 Anablepsoides rubrolineatus
TGGTCAGGAGGGATGCCTTCCTTGTCCTGGATCTTGGCCTTGACATTTTCAATGGTGTCACTTGGTTCCACCTCCAGGGTGATGGTCTTACCAGTGAGGGTCTTGACGAAGATCTGCATGCCACCCCTCAGACGCAGGACAAGGTGGAGGGTTGATTCTTTCTGGATGTTGTAGTCGGACAGGGTGCGGCCATCTTCCAGCTGTTTGCCGGCAAAGATCAGCCTCTGCTGATCTGGGGGAATGCCTTCCTTGTCCTGGATCTTGGCCTTGACATTTTCAATGGTGTCACTAGGCTCCACCTCAAGGGTGATGGTCTTGCCAGTGAGGGTCTTGACAAAAATCTGCATTTTATTTGACCTGAAATGAAATAAAGAAAAAACGAAGAAAACTTTACATTAGTACAAATAAACTTTAAAATATCAATTTATCAGCTTTAAATTTCCCCAGGTCAATTAATTTAGTGCCGATTTTGGCTAAACTAGAATTATTTTACGAGAAAGAAAAGACTGAACTGAATGCTACTTAGCAGCCATTTCAGCTTGAGCGCCATTTTGAGATCACATTGACCTCCCTTTGTTCGTCTTTACCGGGTAATGGCCGACGGGAGATGTGTCGAGTCACTGCTGTATTCAACTGGTAGACAATACCGCATTTTAATGTTCGAAAAACTACAAACTACCCAGTAAAAATGTCAAAATGGCTAACATAAAACGTAAGTACGCCACAAAATGATGTAAGTCGGCCTCGTCTTCGACAGTTGAGTTTATTCAATTACACAAATCGTAAAACCCTATACGTACCACAAAATCTTTTTACTAGAACTCCAGTTTAGTTTAGAATATACAATTTGGTAAAATAACAATTAAATTAAAACACTTACAAATTTACGACGCTTCCAGTAACTTCTTACGACTTGAGTCTCTTGGCGATAGCTGACAGGAATCTGCAATGCGTTTGGCCGGACGGTCTTATATAGTGCTAAGATCTGTTAATATCCGTCCGCACAAAAACGTAGTTCGAAACACTCACACAAAAACCATCCGTTTAATTTAAATCGATTGTAAGGAAATTGCATACATCTAAATGCCAAAATTGCACTTAAATTGTAAGCTTGTTGTAAAAAAAAGAATAACTCGTGCTTCGTTTTGATGAAACCAACAAAATGTCAGCGGCGGAATGATAATTTAGCTGCACTACGGTCTGGCTTTAGAATTTACCAGAACCCGCACAGCAACAGGAACCTTCTCCGGACTTCTGATTGGCTAACGCGGTTGTTTGTTTGAACAGCGATTGGTTGTTGAGTTACAGAAAGTAACGCGTGACGATGACTAACTTTTTATATAAGGCGTCTTTATTATAGACTTTTAAAAATATATTTTATCCAGTCTTTAACTAAAAATGACAAACGGATCTCAGATATAATGATTGTTAAGGACTTATTTATCTGTTTTACTACATAAAAGTGTTTTTATGTGTGTATGAAGGCTGAATGACTTTGCACTTTTGGACTGTCTGTCAAACTATCTTGTAGATCTTGCTCAGCAAAGCCTTTAACAAATGAGAATATCATTAATATAGGGGCTGACAGCTATTTTACTTTTTTGTTTTTTACTTATTGCCTAACATTTATTGAATTAAAACTATAGATAATAAAATATGCGGAACATACTTAAAGTTACATATAATCTTACATTTTAAAGCACATTCTCTTAACAGAACTGAATATTTAAAAGAAAAAAAAAACAATGACATTTTAAAATCTTATTTTAAAATGGTTTTAACATTGTTCTGACATTTTGTGTTGTACCAAATGACCAGATGAGAATTGGTTCTCACCTGACTTACCTGTTAAAATAAAGGTTATATATACAACTGTATCACCACTGAAAATATGTCTTAAGTCAGACAAGTTTTTTCTAGTTCTCTTTATCTTAAAACACTGTAGACTGCCAAGTTTACAGAGATAATGAAGACATTTTGTTTTCTCACAAAACAGATGCTAATTTTATCTCTTAAAATAATCTGAAAGTGTATCAGACAGATATTTTCTTCATTACTTCCTTAATTCTTTATTGTGTAATTCTATATATTAATGAACCTGGAAGAAATCAGAAATGTTGGATTGGTTTTGTATGATTTCAAATTCTAATCACTTGTGAAAATCTCATATAAATCTCTCTAAATATACACTGGATTAACTCAGTTATTTTTATTTGCTGACTTTTTTTTAAACAATGTGATTACTCATCATGAGCCTTCGAAAAAGAAAGAAGAAACATGGTAAAAATAGAGACGAAACCAGTGCCCATTTTTAGCTCTGACTAAATTAAATCAAGGAGAAGTGATCTCTATTTTTGGGTCCCAGATATGACCCGGCCCTGAGAGTTTTAAGATATGTATCTGGGTCACAGTATTCCCTGGACCCCACCCGTCCAGCTCCCTGTTACACGACACCAAACCCGTGATGCACCACGTCATCTCTGTTCAACACGGAGCCGGTTGATCCACATCTAAAGAATGTGTTTGTGCAAGTCTGCTGCTCTCTGCCCTGCTTTAGCTGAGGAAAAAAAATAACTCAAAATGTTTCAGGGAAGCATGCTTCTCAAGCTCTTTGAGCTCTAAAAGAGCTGATTATCATACAAAGTGATCCCAGCTGAAATGATCAATTCAGCAGCAAACATTAGCAGAAACGTCCTTGATACTGCGTCACTTATCAGTGGTGGACTTTGATTGGGTTCATGATGACTAGTACTTTCTGGGCGAGACAACCAGTTCCACGTCAACAGGTTTCATAAACACGTCGCTCAAGTTTCCTCTCCGCTTTCTAGAAAGGTACAGAGGCTCCCAGAAAACTTCGATCCAAACATTAATGTAATTCACACTGATGTTTTTATTTTATTTACAGAATGGAGCTTGTGAAACATTCGGGCGGCTGCCACTGTGGGGCTGTTAGATTTGAAGTCTGGAGCTCACCCGACCTCCATGTTTTTCACTGCAAGTGTGTAAAACCTTATGACACAAACACCCTGATCTTAAGGGCGTTTTGTAAATCCAAAATTGGATAAAAATGTATTTTTGCAAAGGTAAATGATTAATAAAAAAATGTTCGTTGTTTCCCCATAGCTGTAGCATTTGCACCAAGAAACAAAACCATCATTTCATTGTCCCAAAAAGTCGCTTTACACTCCTACAGGTAAGAAACTCACCCTGAAATGTACAAACTACGACAGATTAACCTTTCAAACCATGTCAAGATGGCTGACACAGCTAGTCAACATTAGCCATCACAAAAAGGTCTATAACCCAGGCAATAATTCAGAAATTGTGCTAAAATGTAGTGATGTAGACGCTGACACTGTTTGAATGTGACATCTCAGTATATTGTGTGAGGTTGTTCCTAACATTGTCAATGTTTGAGCAAAACAGACCAAAACCTGTTTTTTCTTCCTTTGTCTCACCAGGGCCTGGACAACCTGACCACATACACCTTTAACACTCACGTGGCTAAACACACCTTCTGTAAAACCTGTGGAGTTCAGAGTTTCTACACTCCACGGTCCAACCCCGATGGATACGGTACGCCGCCTAACAAATCCCATCCAATCACTGCTGACGAGACATTTAAATCAATCTTATATGCTGTAAACCTGTTACACAACACAGCTGAGTTGATTCCAATGAATTCTGATGCATTTACACCAAACTCACTGAACCAGTTTGGTTTCTTCTTCCCTGTTGTGAGGGTATTTGGTGTGTTTTGTTCAAACACGAACCTGGAAACCATCTCTGTTATTACAGCGCTCACAGAACCAGGCTAAAATATGCGGAAGGCAGTTTTTAGCTGATAAGATGCAAATCAACAACACATCTCATTTCTCTGGCGGTTGATTGAATTTTTTTCTCCCCCAGGCGTTGCTCCTCACTGTCTGGATCCAGGTTCTGTGCGCAGCGCGACTGTGGAGACGTTTTGCGGGGAGAAGTGGGAGGAAAGCATGAAATCTCACAGGAGCATCAGAGACATGTCTAAACCTGAGGAGGATATCCAAAAATAACACCAACTGTGATAAAAAGCTCTTCTTTAATGAGCCTTTCTTTAGAAAAATACACATAAAATACACAGTAACAATCGAAAGTAGTGTTTTTACAGTGTTCTGACTTGAAACAAAGTCACAAAAAGATCTGTTCACATGCAGACATTCCTCTTTGACATCACTTCCTCTTACTTCACATGCAAAAATCTCAACAACTCTTAATTAAAGAAAAATGTTATTAATTTGATGCCACAGGCACTTTAGAAGAAAGTGTGCTTATAAATATTCAGAGGTTTAAAAAGCACGCTAAAAGTTTGTCAAACTGTAAAGTTTTAATAAAACTTCAGACTCTTCAGTTCTTGTGGAATGAGCTGGAATGTGTTTACGAACATGTACCGGGAGAAGGCGATGTAGAGGTACCGAAACCACAACAGCTGCGAGCGATGACACATCATGGCATCCTGAGACAGAAAAAAAAAGGAATTAAGGAGAAAAATTAGCATGATGGGAAGATTTTTAAAAAACTCGACTCCTTTCTTCTCTTGGATTCCTATAAGCAGCGTTCTGTGAAAAACCTCAGTGGAATAAACTGACAGTTCCTTTAAATGCATCAACAAAAGGTTAAAGTGAGCTTCTATAAGGAGACGTGTCTGCCAGTAAAACTGAACACACTGAGGCTTACTTTGGCTTGTTTGTAGCCCTGCGTGCCAATAACACAGCAGAGATGTGAGGGCAGGAGCCAGCTGAGAGGAAGCTCCAGGAAAGAGATGTATTTCCTGAAGAGGCCGACAGTCACCAGAGACAGCAGCACACAATCTGAGGATAAAAACACACACGCAGACGACAGAAACAGACGGTTAACTAAGCCATTCCCACACACTCTGCCAAGGATTGGTTTTTTGGTTAAGTACAAAAAAGTACTTTCTCTTCCTGTTTAAAAAAGTTCCCAATCAGTTTATTATAAGACCTTTTTCAAAGAAAATGAAAGCAAAAAAGAAAGACAGACATGTTTGGAAAGCCCTCATACAACCCCAAAATGTTTCAAAATGAAAAAACAAACAAAACACAGTAAAAAAGTATTTTGAAATGAGATGTTTGATGGCAGCAATACATCAAATGGCACTAATGCACCCCCATACCATCATAGAGGCTGGCATTTGTACTGTATGCTGATAACAGGCCGGATGGTCCCTCTCCTCTTTAGATCAGAGGACACAGCGTCTGTGGTTTCCACAAGAAGCCTTTTGTTGCTTCTGTCCCATCGTTTTTTTAATGTGTTGCTGCCATCAAATTAAAAATAACCTCATTAAAAAGTTTCAATTTATTGGTTTGAACATTTGATATGTTTACTATGCTCTGTTGTGAATAAAACATGGGTTTATGAGATTTGCACATCATTACATTTTGTCTTTATTGATTCTCAGACTTGAGCTTGTATGAGGCACCTGATCATTAGCTGATTATACCTTGTTGGACAGCAGAGGGCGCCAAAGATTAAAGAAAATGACCACAATCTTTGCAGCAAAAGTCTTTGTAAACACCAACAAGAACTTTTTGTTTTTGTTTTGTTTATTAACAATTTGCTCAGTGAATGATGGATAGGGGCACCCCTGTGACCCTTAAAGGAAGAAGCAGGTTAAGATAATGAATGGATTTTAATAAATAAGACTCATCTAAAAAACAAACAAACAAAAAAAACATGTTTTGTTTTTGTCAAACCTACTTTTGGGCACTTCTCCTGTGGAGGCCAGATGTCTGTGAAGAAAAACAAAATCAGAATAACTAATGCATCACTTGGGTTTTACTGTTTAGTACATACAATACAGCAACTTATCTGCTATCTACTGAGGAAGAACTGTTGTAGCTTTCCAAGCATTTCCCTTTATGTACTTGTTGTTGATGCAAACCAAAAGAGCCAAACCCTGAGAAGCAGAGCGGTGTGAAACGAGCACAAGGCCCCTATGGGCTCCAGCCTTATGGGAATCATGAGATGTGATTTGTAGAGCTCACATAAACAAATGAGCCTCACAGACCAACAGGAAGCCAAACCAGGAAGAAAATTAAAGACGCAGAATTCCTTGAAGGAATACAAACCTCCCACCACCTTTCATGTCACAGTTTTAAGATCATCTCGCTGGTTGAACAGTAAAAATAACTTTATGTGGGAGATGTTACATTCAGAGTAGGTGTTGGGAATGACTCTCAGCTACTACCACTTTAAATTTCAGCAGAATATCTGTAACTGTGACTGAGTTACAGCTGTTTATGTGTTGGCTTATGTCAATTAGCTCTGGCGGATAATCTAGAATTGGACTAATTCCAAATGTTAGCTAACTGGAGACGTACATCCAATGAGAAGTTTATGAAAGTCTCATGTTACGTCCAATAGGATATTTTGCTTATGGACAAATACAAGAACTTTGCCGTCAACCACTGAGTGTAAAAACAAAACAGCTTGCTGCTAAAGAGCTACTTGAGTATATATTAGGGATGTTCACGTCACAAACATTTCTGTTAAAGAAGAACTCTGATTAGGCCACCAGGGTGGACTCTCCAAACTGGAGCTGTCCCCCTCCCCCTCCCCCTCAGCACTTCAGGGATAGGATTTACGACTGCTTGCTGGGACCAGAGCCCAGTGCCTCTGAGGACTCTGTTTGGATGACCTCTCAGCTATGTAACAGAGCAGTTCTGAAAAACATGCTCCGTGTGAGTGTGTGCGTGGAAGAGCTGTTGTTGTGAGTCCAATTTTTCAGCATTTTCCTGGAAAGTGTTTTCCTGTTAAGGAGCAGGCCTGGCCTCGGCGTTTTCAACCACAGAACCCTCCCGAGGACGGCATCTCCAGGCTGTCGAATTATAAAATGAAACTGATGGAGGAAACCTTGAGCCCGGTCCTGTACCTGACAGCTTTATTAATGGCTACGTGATTGGCATGGCCGCTCACTCCTCTTCCATCGAACGTCAGCACCTGAAACAACAAAATATCTCATGACCTGGGTGAGAAGCAAGAACTGTCTGTAACATTAAAAAAAAAAAGTTGTTTTTCTCGGTGCATACTTGAACACCAGAGGAGGAAACAAGTCGAGAACAAAAACCAGGTCAAAGGGAGAACAGACATCCCATAACGGTGCTGCAGGGTTTTTACTAAATTTAATGTCCCGATCTTAAATCATTTATAAGGAACTCCCACTGAATTATTTTTATTCTTTTAACCAGAAATTTAAACTAATATTACCTTTAGTTGAAATTGCTATTATAGTCGTTTTATACCCAATTTTTAACAATTGCAGGAAAAACCACATCAGAGTTTAGCTCTTTATCTTTAACACACTGAGTTTTAGCTATTTTTGTTTAGGCTAAGTTGATTAGATGTGGCGTCTATCTTGAATTACGTTGACTCCAAAAGTTAATCTCAATAAAACATGCCCAGTGGTGCAGGATAGATTATGCTAACAGACTGACAAGGTTGATGCTAATAGCTAATGCCGATTTCTAAAAAAAAACAAACAAACAAGGCAACAATCAAAATATGTAGGCTGAAATCTACCAAATCTTAGCACAATGGCTGAGTCCTTCGAAGACACAAATCTCTGGCCTGGTTTTGGATTGGAAATATTTGTGGCAGCTGACAGGATGGGAGGAGATGATGTGTTTGTTTGCCGTCTTGTTGGAGTATTCCTCCAACATCGACCATAAAGACTTTATTTTGTCTCGTTTCTGTGCTTTTCTTGCTATTTTAGTCTTTGTTGAAATAGGCTCAGAGCACAAAAAAAAAAAGAAAGAAAGTCGTCTGGTTCTAAATTTGTCACATTCCCATTAGCTAATCGTACGGAACTGCAGTGAAGACGATAAGGATCTGAGTGTAAACAGCAAAACTGGATTAAATGGTTCTGCTGCAGTAGAGGCCATTTCCTCTGGTGTTCAAGAGGCTAAAAATGCAGCATGAAGGGGATTATTACTCAGACCACAGGCAAAGTGGGACGATGAACTGAAAGCCAGTGTGGCCGACACAAAACAATGAACGTTTTCTCCCACAGAACGGAAGCTGTGCATTAATGACAAACCCAGAGTGGAACGTACCATGTTGATGGAGTGAGATGAGACGTACTTCACTACTGCAGAGGAGATTAATGAGACGCTCCACTCTGCTTTGGGATCATCTGGGAGGTTTCTGGGGGGCAAAGAAGAGGCTTGGTTTTAAAAACACTGTATTTGTGTTTGTTTTCTATCTGTTAGCAAAATATGTCATGAATCTATTGGTGGATTTAAAGGAAGCTCTCAAAAAGTAGACATAGTTTAAAATTGTATGTCAGAGAGTGAATGCACAGCTCTGTGACCTACATAAAGTTTATACCAGGGAAGGTCTTAAAACAGGTAAGAAAAACCAGGTACACACACAAGAGCACACCCCAGAGGTAATCCGTCTTTGCTTTTAGCGAGTTAACTATAACTATACAAAAGATTAGCAAAAATACATCAATCATTTCATTAAAGTACTTTAAAATATCCGAGTTTAAAGTATTTTGTTTCCCTACAAGTCACTTCTTATTTATCTCGGCACTGGCCTGCATGAAAAAGGCAGAAAAGAAAAAAGAAAAACGAAGGAGACACCTGACCTTTCTCAGGCAGGATGCAGGCTGAGTGTTAGCTTTGCCATGGCAACAGAGCAAAACGTCCTAAAGTAACCTCCACAGATCCTCTTTGTAGCTTTGCATGCGGATGTCTAATTGCTTGCAGGCATCTGTATGCATTAGCTGAACTTTGGCCCAGTAAAGGGATTGTGTGTGTGTGTGTGTGTGTGTGTGTGTGAGGACTTGTTTAGTCTGGTCACATGGACCGCAGGCCTGTGAAACTGCCAGACTTCTGTCCACAGGGTCAGATAATGTGTCCTGCTGGGAACGGCCGAGATGCCGCTACGCGCTGACAGCACGCCCACAACGAGCCACTGTAATGAGGCAGCTGCAGCTGGGGTTGCTGTGGCAACTGACACATGTTGCGTCATTATTTACAGCCGCTTGTGGCTGCAGGTTTTTTTTTTTTTTCTTTGAAACCACAGTTCACACAGGCTGAAGTAAGTAATGGGATAACAAGCTCGGGAGTAAACGGTGTTGTTTTTGAAAAGAAGTTGTCTAGAAAAACAGGAGCGTACTAATGGAACAAAACACCGCTCGGTTACTGGGTGGAAGGATAAAAATGGGAAAAGCAACTGTGTGGTTGTTGAAGGGCTGGTGTGTGCTGCTGACAAATGTAGAGCACAAACACCGGGACATTTTCACACAGTTTACTGCACCTCGTTGTGAAAGTAAACCTCTTATTGCTGGATTTTTATTTTATTTTTTACGGCCACTTTATTAGGTACACCTGTCCAACTGCTCATTAACGCAAATGTTGAATCAGCCAATCACATGGCAGCAACTCAATGCATTTAGGCATGTAGACATGGCCAAGAAGATCTGCTGCAGTTCAAACCAATCATCAGAATGAGGAAGAAAGGTGATTTAAGTGACTTTAAACATGGCATGGTTGTTGGTGCCAGACAGGCTGAGTATTTCAGAAACTGCTGATCTACTGGGATTTTCATTCACAACCATTTCTAGGGTTTACAGAGAATGGTCCGAAAAGGAGAAAATATCCAGTGAGCAGCAGTGCTGTGGCCACAAATGCCTTGTTAAAGCCAGAGGTCAGAGGAGAATGGCCAGACTGGTTCAAGCTGATAGAACGACAATAGTAACTCAAATAACCACTCGTTACAACCGAGGTCTGCAGAAGAGCATCTCTGAACACACAACAAGCTTCGGTTCAGCCTGAAAAGATGGAGCGGTGTTCAGTGAGCAGCTATAATCAAGTCCAGCGAGCAGACAGAGGTCAGGCTTGAGCAAGAAGAGAAGCAGCAGAGCGTGTTCAGATTGAATCTGATCACAGAGGGCCCCACCAAGCGCTGGGGGCCCCAGACACTGTGAACACAGCTGTCCTACTGGGTGAGCATTAAACTCCTATTTTAAAAACAGAAGTCACGTCTTATTCCTGTCACCTTGGGAAAGGGCTGGTTTGTTGGCATAAACTGTAACAACACAGCCCTGATCTTCAACACGATGAAGAGCAGAAACACACTAACTAATGATGGTGTTAATGCTGACTTTTCATAGTTCAGCTCTGTCTGCTGTTTGCATAACAAACAGTTAACAGGTCGGCCGCCAAGTTCAAGGCAAATATTTTGATGTAAAACCTTTGACAGAGTCAAAATCAAAAAGGTCAGCGGCTCATTTTCACTGCAGCATTACATGTTGGGACTCTGCCTTTGGCTAAAAATATCCTCTGTGTGTTAGATTAGACTTATCATAGGTAAGATCATACATGACGAAAATAATGAATAATTTAAAAACATTCCTTAAATGCATTCACACACAACAAGTAAAGGAGGTGCAGTCTATTTTGTGTCATTTCAAACATTTACTAAAGAGAATAAAAAATTTCTTATAAAGATTTTTCCGTGCCAGTAATCAGCTCCATGGCGAGTAAAAATTGACTTCAATAGTGTTTATAATCTGTTGTAGTCGTATGTTAACCTATGTGACTTTTTTTTTTTGCTACTAAAATACAACAAAAAAGCAAATTATAAAAAAGGAGATTGCCACAAGAAATTAACTACTTAAAATTAGACTGAATGCTGGCATTTTATCTGTCATTGTTGGTAATAAATACGGGGGCTGTACTTGAACAGGATCGATTTGTTTCAATGCCAGAGTGTGGTCGTCCATGTTCAGGCACAAAAGGAGAAAAACAGTTCAGAGTGACCTACATTAGCAGTGTGTGTTGCCACAAAGTATCCCACAGTTCTTGGCAGTTGCCATCAGCAGACGTGGACATGGGGGAGGAAGAGGAGGGGTAAAATGCAGGGGTGTGTGTGCGTGGGGATGGGTGGGGGGGGGGGTGGGGGGTTGGAGTGTGCTTCTCAAAGTGCTGATTAAGGTGTGTGTTTCAGGCAAACAACAGAATACAAAGAAAGGGAAAGTGGGCTTCACTCCAGTTCAGCAGAAGTGCAGACAGATCTGAGAGCAAAGTTCAGCTGTATTCTGTGTGCACAAGACGATAAAAGTGTGGAGTCTGCGCACGTGTGTTTAAGTTCACATGCACACACGCAACCGCCTCTGGGGCAGACGGTCTGGGCACGCTGCCAGCTTATTACTGCGAGCTCCAGGTTAGTGTCAGAGTTCACGCAGCTCTCCTGGTGAGCCAACATGCAGAGACTCCCACCCAGGAAGCTCCCCGCTTCTCTGAAAAACCCGAAACATTTTTAGATGATGGAAGAAACGTTTGATCCACCGAAAGGAACGGAAAACTTTTTTTTTACCTGCTCCATCTGTTCTCATATGCCTTCTATTTGCAAGTTAAAGCATGACTGTAATACGATTGTTTTTGACATGATACCTGTTTTAATGTGTCATCCTTAGTTTGCCTAAAACAACTTCAAGGTGTGTCTGCAGCCACTTTGGATCACCTGATACTGTTGAAGAAAGAAACGTCGGCAACAACAAAAAACACAACAACTACAACTTAAAAGTATTTTTTTTGTTAAGTCACTGCAGGCTATTGGAGAAATATGGACAAATAATTATTCATATAAAATGATATTAAATAAGTTTATCACCTATAACACACACAATTTATTCCCTTTACAATTCAAAGAGAAAATACATGAGGCTAGGATAGATCAGGTCTGCTTTGTGGGTGAATTGAAAGGATGTGATTTGTAATGATGTTATGAACAGAGGCTCTGAAAAAAAAACAAAGGACTGAGCTAAAGAAAACAAACATTTTAACTTTAAGGACTTTTAGCTTTAAACAAGAAAGGTATGTTGTTATTGTGGTTGTTGGTTTGTTTATATTTGATCATGTTTTTCTAGTTTTGTTTTACCTTGTGGTAGATTTCCCAGCATCTCCTTGAGTCATCACCCATTCTTGCCCACATTTAACCTCTCACACCTGCTCCTCATGTTCACAAGTCAGATATTTGGAAATCATCAGGTTTTTTTAATTATCTTTGTAAGATTTATTTTACTATATTTCAAAGTTATACTGTAAGAATTGTAAAGCTGGCTGAACCGTTGCCAGCTGCTCCTCAGCTGAAGCGAAATGAGAGCATTGGAGTTCACCTGCTTTCCCGCATAGACACGCCCACAAAGTTCTTACTTATCACACTTGGTGAATACTCCAGTGAGAAGAACATTCTGCCAGGGGCACAGAACGAGTTCTAGCAATGCCTGCTACAGAAGCAGAGCGTAATCTTCGTCACACAGCTACTACAAAGAGTGACTTGTAAAGTAAAATGCAGCCTTTACTCGCTGCATATTCGACATGTGGGTTGTAAAAAAATAAATAAATAAAAAGACAAATGAAAACAGAAGAAAAATCAAAGGCACTAGTGTGTTTTAAAAGTTACAGACTGTTGCACGTATGTTGCAGACAGATGCTTACTTGTGGTTGATTATGGTGACTCTGGAGGCTGGGATTCCCAACACGGCACAGCTGCACAGAAGTTCTTGTCTTCTCTGAGCTCCTTGGTTGTAGTAGTTTCCTGGAAATTATGTAAAGATACAACCAATTACACTGAAATGAAAACACATGCATCCTCTCTGGAAATTATGTTCCAATTTTAATGATAAAAATCATTAAGTAATATTTATCAGTAGTAGTTGGTTGAATCTAGTTTAAAAGTATCACTACTGACATGTTAATTACATATTTTGTAGCTTGTCACAATCTTCTGCCATTCACCTTTGAAACATAAAAGGTTATTTGATAAAACTCAGTGTCTGTGCTGGTTTAATTTCTACTTTAATGTTTTTTCTTTGATTTTAGCTGATTATAAAGTAGCAGCATATTTTGTTAACAGGGGGGGGAGGGGGGGGGGAGTTAATCCATAGCTTTAAGATGACATTCTTTTATTTTGCTCTTGCAAAAATCATGCATATGTTGAATATTATTTACACAAGTATTGCTTATATGTGTAAATTTATGTGGATCAATCTTTTTTCAACACTACTCGAAGCCAAAACTAAAACTAACTAACATGAGACAGAATCCAGCACGTGTATGATGATATTATTACATAGTTTTAAACACTGTGCCGATGTTGTGTACAACGACAGAAATGTTTTGTCACCATACCTTCCGATAAACACAGCAAATGAACCATAGCGTTGGTTTCAACCAGCCGTATTATGGTTGGCGCGAAGAACATACATTCATCATCCGGGTGCGCAGTCACAACCAGAGCCCTGACGTCTGTCTCTCCGTCTGATGAAATATTATTCATCACATGTTTTAGCAAGTTCACCGAACTGCGACGGTGTTGGCAATAAATCCATTTTATCCAAGCCAAATAGGCTAAAACTGCGAAGATAACTAGGCAAAGGGACATTATTTTGACCGTCACCGTAACAATTCCGTGTAAGGACGAGAATCGGACGTGTTAATGGTTCCGGGTGCTCAAAAGTAAGTTTTGCTTCTTCTTTTTTAAAAAACAAAACAACAACAAACACTCAACATTCTCATTTATTCGACTTTGCCCATATTATTTGCTAAAAATGTTTTTGTCACTTGATTACTGTCACTTTTGTCCCGCATTCACATAAGCCTAATCTACTTTTCAATAAAATAATTAATGGAAAAAAGAAAATGATTAATAGGAAAAAAAAAGTGTGATTAAGTAAAAAAAAAACTTCTCAAAATTCATAATTAGAAACACGATTAAAACAGGTAAAAATAAAGTAAAGCGAGTGTATATCATGATTTTAAAAGTGAACATTTTCATTACAGATATTAGCGTTGAGGGAAAGGTTTAGATGTTACACTGCCTTTTCCTGGCTGATATATAAAAACAATATTACCTTTAAAAATAAAAACAATAATAAAAAAAATAATACCCCTCGTTGGTTTATATATTTATTTAAATACAAGTTATAGCTGTACATATATATTTATTAACTTCTAGAAATTCAGTTTAGCGGAGGCAGATTATTTTTCTCTGTCAGGACATCGACCGACAAATGCGGCGCAGCCTTCAGTCTGCTCAGTCCTTCTCAGCCCACAACCCGCGGATTTACAATCATTTATTCACACAGATTATCGCCCCGGGACACCTTTCTTCCCCATCTCGACCCACTTCAAATATGCGGTGAGTACGAATCGTTTATATGCAGCCCATCCATGAGTCTGGTTAGCACTCCGTTTAAACGACTCGGTCTACGCTGAAAATCTGCCTTGCAAGATGGCGACGTGGTTGAGAATTCAAAGGTGAAATAGAGGCTGGGTTAGGCAGCGAGCTACAACAACATCTTAAATGTCCTTTTATCACGGTAAAGTGCTCACATAGCTTCTTTATTTAGGTTGACGTTTGCTGCTGTTCACGTTTGCGGAGATGCTGCATGTTGTGAAAATGGCCCCCATCCCCCCATTAAAAATATGCTATAAATCTAGTTTTGTTTATGTGACGTTTTATGGTATTAAATTAGAACAAAACATCAAATTACTCCATTTATTATGCAGTTTATTTCCAGATAGCTGCTGGGTTAGCATGGAAATTATGTAAGGGGACTGTGTGTGTGTATATTTGCTGCATTTGATTCTAGCTGAAGCCAACCAAGGTATATTTATATTTTATCTCCTAACTTTGCACCATTTACCCTTCAAAAAACCTTTAAACATCTTAAATACTGTCTGGAAGAAATATTAGGTCGATGCAGTGGAAAGGGGTTGATTGAGGACAACCAGGAAGCGATGTTTAAATACCTAAAAAATATATCTTTAACCTTATTGAAAATATACATAAGCCAAAACTTCATTTACTTCATTTTAAATATATTTGCAAAGAATTTGTCAACAAATTAGAGAAGCGGATTAAAGCAAAACTGGAAGGCCATGGTCAGGTCACATCAGGTTATACACCACATTACTGCTATGGGAGCTAGACTTCTTGGACGATTGCTTAAAAATAAATGACAAAAATGCAATGATTTTTTGCCTAATTGTAGCAGTTTTTCATTTAAAGAGGTCCTGTTATTTAAAAAAGCAAGATAATACTTAATGTATTGGTCATGAAAATGTGTAAAACCCTTATTAGAAGATGATAATCGTCATAGCGGCAGCAATGGTTTCAGCCTTGATGTTTGCTCATGCATTTTGAAAAAGAAGACTTTTTCTATTCTTGTGGCATCAAAGAATATGTGGCAAAAAACTGGATGATTAGGTTGGGTTGTTAAATGTTTTGAGCTAGATTATTCTAATTATAATTATATGAGCAAGTTAGGATGACACAGCTTTTCTATTAACAACAGGGCTAATTACACTAACTTGTTTCCTCTTTTTATAGTTTCAACATCAACATGGAAATGTTAATATTGCTACAAGCAGGAATGGCAAACAAACATAACATCACAATTCCAACTCTATGCTTTACTTCTAACATCTTTTTAGGGTGGTGAGATATTAGTTGCAGAAATGATTTATGCTTTTCTGCCTGCTTTGGACAAAGCCAAACCTACAGTAAAATGGACAGGTTACAGAATGCAACATCAACAAAAACTACAAAAAACATGGGTACTGACTGCACTCAGAATGACAAGATCTGTTATAATACAAAATTTGTCGGTCACAGTTCTGGAACCACACAATGCACTGCTTGGCCTAGATGACAAGTGTTGACCCACATTTGGTTTGCCGGAGGTGGTCCATGAATGGGCCAGTACAGCATAAACTAAACCACAACTGGGCCAGTTATGGAATGCCAGCAGTGCAGGAATCTTTTGCAATATTTTTAGTTTTTACCTAAGCAGTTTTCTTAACATGCATGTTTTTAGGCTGTGGTAGAAACAAAACTAGAAAAACTAGACTAAGGCTGCACAATATATCCCAAATATATCGTAATCGCAACATAAGTGTGCATAATATTCATATCACAAAGGACTGCTTGGATTGCAATAATTGTTGACTGATGTATTTGATATTGCTAAACATGCTAAAGGTCACATAGAGTAAGAAGTACAGATTAGAAAGTGAGGAAAGAAAAGAAAAAGGACCTATGTTGCACCTGATATCATCATCACAATATTTTCGAAGCTTATCTCAAGACTTTTTAAAATTGTTCAGCCCTATTACTTGGAAATGTAAGTGAAATTTTGTCTCAAAATTGTCACAGAGTCGATGCGGCAGCTCAAACCTGTCTCAAGAACTAGAATGAAGGCTGTTATCGCGATAAAGATAAATTTGCGTTATATTGTGCAGCCCTAGACAGAAGACATTTCCAGATCTAAATGCCAATGGAGTTATGGTTACAGCCTTGAATACCATTTTATATGTTGAAATAAAGCTACATTTTAAAATAATGTCATTTTAAAATTTGATGGCAACAACATCTTTTTAAAAAGCTGCTCCAGGTGAATGATTTTTGCTGCAAATCATCCCCTCGTCTTTTCACAAAATACCGCAAATATCTAGGAACCAAATAGATCAGTTAAAGAGATTTTTGAAAAAGCAATATTGTCCCATTTTTGTCTATCGTAGAATCTTAGCTGCTCCGCAGTCCTGGGCGTTTGCTGGATTTTTCATTTCATCGTGTGCCAAATGTTTTTAATTGGTTTAGAAGTCTGGAATGCAGACAGGACAGTCCAGCACCAAGACTCTTCTACTACGAAATCACGCTGTAGTAATGGATCCAGCTTGTGGTTTAACATTGTCTTGCTGAAATATGCAAGGCCTTCCCTGAAAAAAGATGTCTGGATGGGAGCACGCATTGCTCTAAAACCTGTAGAAACATTTCTGCATTGATGGTACTTTTATGTGTCTGTTGCCCATGTCATAGGTACTAATACACCCCTATACCATCAGAGAGGCAGACTAACTATGTACTGATGATGCGTTTATTGGTCCCTTGCCTTTTTGCTGCAGAGGATGTGCTAATTGTGGCTTCTAGAAAGAAATTTAAATTTCTCTGACCACGGTACAGTTTTTCACTTTAAATTAGTTCATTTTAAATTAGTTTTAACTAGGAAAAAATGGCAGCCTTTGTGGATGGCATTCACATATGACTTCTTCTTTACTGTCACCAATTAACATTTGACATTATGCAATAAATGCTTTTTGGTAAATTTGACAATTTACTTTTTTGACTTTATTGCTCAAATATGTAATAAAGTGTTCATAAATGCATAAATAAACTACAGATATATTTTTGCTGAATCCAGTTAAACAGCAGATTTTTCTAAAAAAAAATATAGATGGCTTTGCATTTAGTATTATTTGCTTTAAAAGAATGTTTTGGACATTTGGATGTGGGGTTTTGTGGAAATACTAGGGATGCAAGTTATCGATTAATGGATTAATCTAAAGTTGATTGATCTTATCGATCGACTAACGATTAAT
>JARVGW010000161.1:12452638-12541627 GCA_031762495.1 Anablepsoides rubrolineatus
GGGGTGGAGCAGCAGCGCCCCCTGCTGGATGAAGTCAAAACTACACTTTACAATTAATCGAATAGAAGAAACTTTAATCTAATAAACCATTAATCGACAATTAATCGAAAATCGATTAATTGTTAGCATCCCTAGGAAATACTATAAACTCTTTCATACTGTACTGTATTTTGCTCTTTGAACTACTTTTGTTTGGCAAAATAAGCTTTAATTTTGGCAAGACTGACAAGCCAACAAGTGCTAACAAAGTATCATGTAGTGGATCATGGATGCTTTTAAATTTTAAATAAAGAACATTTGTATGAATCAATTATACAACCAAGCAGTTTTCAGATGGCAAAATTTGTCTAAAAAGTGGTTCCTCTCAGACCATATTGATATTCTATTCTATTCTATTCTATTCTATTCTATTCTATTCTATTCTATTCTATTCTATTCTATTCTATTCTATATTCTTGATAATTTTTTATGCATGTGTTGTAATGTGAAATATTGCACGACTGTTGTCTGTTTTTTAGGTGGTCTTTATCTCCCATTATGGTCTAGCTGATCTCCCTGATCTGTGAGGCAGCCCCAGCCCACCAGCACTGACCCAGGATGTCCAGTAGCTCAGGCTACCCCCCCAGTCAGGGGAGCTTCAGCAGCGAGCAGAACCGATACCCGCCACACTCTGTCCAGTACACCTTCAGCTCACGCCACCAACCGGTAAATCTCACAGTCATCAAAGTCACAATTAGAACAAATCCGTCAACATGCTGTTAATAATACAGGTTTGAGAACACAGAATAATTGAAATCAGGTTGACAAAATTTTCAAAAGAGAGGACAGAACTCAAATGATAATATTTAACCCGTAATGTCAAAAAGTGGGCTATAATTGTTCAAGTCTAAGGTTTGTTTTAGTCTTTTGTTCTGGGACACGTATTAGTTGCACATTAATTTACTGTGGTAAATATTAGATAGCGTTTGTTTGCTATTCTTGGACGACATATTTCTTAGAAGCTCACTTTTGCAGAAATCTGTCAACAGAACATTTCTGAGCATCGGATTATTTGCCTAAATTTAGGATAAGACAGGAATTCTAACATGCTCCCTGAAACTGGATGTGCTTGCTGAGGTGTTTTTTGGTTGTCACATTGTGATAATCTTTAGGTTTATGTGTTACCTGAAATGTTTTAACATTGATCAGAAGGTTTTAATCAGTGTGCAATAACAATATTTTTACTTTGTTGAGTGTTTCCAGAGATTGTTCATACAGGTTATTGCAGTGTTGGTTTAAAACAAGCAGACAAACAAACAAACTGAGAAGTTTATTTTGGGTCATGGCTTTTATTAGATCAAGTACAGCTTTAAGATTACGACTAATTACCAGGTGGGGTTCAAGGGTGTTTGTGTGTGTATGTGTGCAATAAACAACACACAGTGACTCAGGACTAAAACGTGTATGATATGATCCATAATGGCAAAAAAAAGAAGCTCTCAAAAAGCAAAGTTAGTTTGACTAAAACTGTAATATGTTTGCGTGAAATGAGCCCAATGTGTTTGTTAAAGGACAGATTTTTATTGGTTTCTTAGTTGAACTGGGTTGATTGTTGAACAAAACAATGTTTCTTTTGTCAAATTTAATCACGTCAGTCTTTTTCCATTTGACACAAAGAACAGCTCCGTATGACAAGACGAGTGTTTGCTTTAGTGGAGCACAAAAGTCTGACAATATCTAATAAAAACATTTTTCGAGGAAGATTAATTTATCCAACTTAATAAAAATAAATAAAACATGGCTCCAGTAAAATGAACGTTGAGCCTGCTCAGATTTAATGGCTTTTATCAATAAAATAGCCTAGTAATTATAATAATAATATCATAATAAACATTTCTGTGTACTTTTTGTTTAATATTCAAAGGTCAAATGTTCAGTCACTGTAGACCACTGTTTTGATTAAAACTGTGCTAAGCTACTGCAGTTAAGAGGTTTAATGCAGCTGCTAATTTGTAGGAATTTGGTGATTTTCTTTATTTTTTTTCTATGGTTTGCAGACCTGAGCAAGCCATATACCAGAGATCCCTCTTTCATAACATTTTTGACCCTAATTTGATTGATTTCTAACAGTTTTTGTGTTGTGTTCCTCTCGTTTTCAGGATTTCTCCATCCCAGACTACCGCTCACACATGCAGGATCCACAGGGTCGGAGAAGACCTTCCTTACTGTCCGAGTTCCACCCTGGAGTTGAAAGGTATGGTTTTATATGATCGGTCTTAGTTTCTTGTTGCAGAGGAGTTTATCCTCTTGCATTCATTAGCTACTGATGCATTTCCTGTCTGTTTTTAATTTTTCCTTCAGGCCTCCAGAGAGACGTCATGGTTATGAACAACAGTTTCACTCCTTGGCAGCTCAGGCAGAGCACGAAGCCATGGAGGTTAAACGCCCCCGCATGGAGACTGTAGCTGAAGGCCACATCAGCCGCACCCCTTCCACTGCTGGGGGCATGGTCCTGGCCATGCCTCACTCTGTACAGGACAGTTTAAGAGCTACTGTGGAGGTCAAAAAGGTGGGATTCACATTGTTTGTACTACATGTTAATGCCTTTAAATCAACCTAAACTCAACCATTGGGGTGTTGTTCTGTTTGAAAGCCAGCTTTGAAGTAAAAAAAAAAATGTGACCACTTGAAAATTGGTTTTTATGTCCAGATTCATGTCATTGTTTTTTCAAGCCTAATATTTCACCTGTTCTTTTTACTTCAGGAGTCTCAGTTTACTGTCAAAGTGGAGTCCCCATCCTCAGGAGGTCCTTCACTATCCATGGGGGAGGAACAGGACACCTCGCCTTCCAAACTCTCCAAGGAGGAGCTGATCCAGAGCATGGACCGAGTGGACCGGGAGATCGCTAAAGTGGAGCAGCAGATTTCAAAGCTAAAGAAGAAGCAGGTGAGAACTAATTACTACTAACTATGCCAGGCCTGTATGTAGTGCTGCAACCACGCTGTCAAAATACATAATAACTGAGCTGTACATGGAAAAACAGTGTTTTAATACATCCTTTTATAAAAACTGAAGAGTGCTACATGTTCGACTGACTAAGTGTAAAATAATTAATACAGAAATACTGTTAAAATAAAAAAAATCATTCATTGTTGAGTTGTAGTGAGTGGCTGCCATTTGAATTTTGAATAGGGGTAGTCAGTGTTCATGTATAAACAGCAAATTCACACTGTAGGGCAGTTCCAGTTTAAATTTATGACTTGTAAATGGGAAATTCCCACTTCCCAGTACAACTGGGCTGCAGCAAAAGTAGCTGGGGAAAATGCAAAATGGAGATTTTAGATTTTCTGACTACTTTTGAACCCTGTATACCTCCACCTAGTTGTGTGATGCTGTAATCAACATGCATTGTGGGAGATAGTTGTTAATGTCAACACTGGCTTTAAAGCAGCACACGCTTATTTTAAGACCTCTTTGAAGCTCTCGTTGGCCAAATAAAATGTTGTGGTGGGCCAGATTTGGCGCTTGGGCCTTGATTTTGACACGTGGTTGATAACATTGTTTTCAAAAGGTTGCATCTTAATTGTCTACTCAAAAACACAAAGCTGGAGTTTGAAGATATTTTTCTTTACTCTGAAACCAGTTTAAAAACATCTAAATCAGTTTCTCCTCTTAAATTGATTTTTTTAGTGTGAACACAAAGTTGAAATTATAAAAAAAAGTACTTATTTACAACAATCTGTCCCAACATTAATAAAAAATTAATGTTGCAGCAGGAAGTTTTTGTAAAACTGAAAGTGAGATAACTTAATTAATACTAGAGTGTTGATTGATTTTAAATAAGGCACAGTGCTGTCAGTTTGGTAATTTAAATAATATTAAATAAATAATATAGGATTTGTATAAATGTTTATTCCTGTTTTAGTTTAGAAATAAAGAAACAAAGCGGTGCTAGAGGTCAAGGGAGTGCATTAGGTGCAGCCGGGCTCAGGTTGGATGCATTAAAAAAACAGAACAGGAAGTTTGGGTTTCCTTTGAGATACGTGGTGACTCATTCGTTTGTTTTTTCTGATAGGATTTGGACTTTGTAACAAATCTTTTTTGAAGCGTTTTGACTTGACTTGGTTGCTTATGATTGTGGAAATGCTCAATATTTTTTATGACAGATTTAATCTATTTGCAAAACGTGTCAAATTTATAGTTCTGCTTCAAACTTCCTGGGTAAAAAAAATATTTTTAATGATTTCCTTATAATATTAATGTTTTTTTTCAATTCCATATTGATTCAGAAAATCCTCCGTATTTAATTAGATTCCCTGGCTAGTTTGTCATGTTTTTATGTTTGTTTTTTTATTTTTTTATATGGGCAAGAAAATAACCGTGTAAAAATTATTCACAGAGACTCTAATGAATTATTTGTCGTCTTCTTATTATGAAGTTAATACTGAAGCATTTAAAGCAATATTGAATCAAAATCTAATCGTATTGAATTGTGAGGTTGGTAACAATAATATACCCCAATATTATTAATAATAAAAGACAGCATTGTAGCTTCGCAGGCCCTTTTTTATTTAATTATTTTATGTTTATTAATTTTGAGGTTGCTGCTGTCCTCTTTTGACCTCGGCCTCACTGGATTGTAATGTTTGGACTGATACAGATTCTATCTTCCTTCATTCTTCCAGAATTTATTTCAGGGATTTGTTTGTTCACAGTATTTCAGGAACTCTCAGCTTTATTTCTGCACATCAGTAGTTTGTATTCAGTGGATTCACCTTGCGTGCAGCGCTCCAGTTAACCCTCATCTGATATGTTAGTTTGCCTTCATTAACACGGCCCCTGTGGCAGAAACATTTAGGGAATCGTCAGATAAAACCAGCATGGCCCTCAGAGATCCGGGAACTGGGGTCAAAACAGATCTGTGTTTATTGTCATTCTTACAAAGTAAAACCAAATACAGAAAAACCCTGAAAATGTAATGTTTGTTTTATTTTTTGTCAGAATTTTTGTAATATGTTGACGTTGTCTCGTAGCAACAACTGGAGGAGGAAGCAGCAAAGCCCGTAGAGCCAGAGAAGCCTGTGACCCCTCCCCCAGTGGAGCACAAGCACCGCAGCATAGTTCAGATCATCTACGATGAAAACAGGGTAAGTTGTTTAAACGCACAACTTGAATTTATTATTATTTTTTTTAATTCATTGCGGTAATGGTGAAGCCGATTCGTCTGTTGAACAAGCATCAGAAGGAGAACACGCTCGATTCATTTGGAGTTCAGTTTTCATCCCACTGAGCCTGTTCCTGCTTTTTTACCCCGGCTGAGTTCACGTCAGACTGAAGCAAGCCGAAGAGTTTCTCCTGTAGCGGTCTGCCTCATTTGTATCTCTGTGCACTGAAATGCACCTCGCACCCTCCTCCTCACTGCTGTGGTTGAGGGGTGGGGAGGTGGGGTCACTGGAGTTCATCGCTGTCAGACAGTGTTGTGGTAAGAGAGAGTGCTGAGACACACACTCCTTCCCAGTCAACCATTAACCCTTAAGAATGTAAAGCTGCTCAGGCTTCAGTCTGGCAGCTGTGCCTGTTTGTCTCCGTCTCTTGATGAGGGTCTGTGAAATTACACAGCGACTCATTATGTTCCTAATGATCTCGTCTGAGCTCAAAGTCTCTGCTGATCCAGGAAAAAGTTTCCTGCCAGACCCAGTAATTATTTCTTTTTATTTTTTTTGTATCACATGTTGCTCTTTTCTGCAGAGTGCAACCGTTCACTTTATGAAAGGTTAAAGCTAATAATCTTAAGATCAAATCAAAGGTTTTTATAAAGCACCAATTTGGTTGTTTCCTAGTTTGTTGTCATCACCCACTGCTGAAGCAAAATTTGAGTGTTTTGTTAGCAAAATATCTCATGAACCACTGGACATATTTTAATGAAAGTCATTTTTGCTGATACTAATCTGAAATGTAACGTAGTAGCTGAGAGTCATTCAGTTCTTAACATTAGGCAAGATCTTTGCCATTACCAATGGAAATCAACGGTTTCTGTTAGCAAAATATACTATAAAACACTGAACAGATCATGAAACCGTTTATTGATCGGCGTGGTGTTCCAAATATTGTTTAGGCTATTTAAACTGGGATGCTGGTGTACAAAAAACAGAATAATGAACTGATATCCCGCCCAGATCAACCCTCGTCCCCATGTCTTGTAAGATGATTTTAGTTTGAATCTCTGACTTGAATCAATTAGGGATGCACGATATATCGGCATTCATATCGGTATCGAGCAGCTGATAGATTCATCAGACAGAATCTCATTGTATGACAGGCAGATATTAAAGCAAGAATGCTGGGTTTAATTATGATTACAGTTTTCTGCAAAAAAATAAATGCTCTAAAAATTACATTATCTTTACTTTTTATGAAAATTTTATACCGCAATATATACTGTTATCGTGATAGATTCAATTTATACCATGATATGAATTTGAGGTCATATCGCCCAGCCCTATAGTCGTTTATTTACAGTATCAGTACAGTGTGTTTGTGCGTATATGTATAATATAATTGTGTGTTTGTGTAATATTGATAAACATGTTATCGGCCATAACAACAATAATTATATCAGATATCGATATTTGCTGAAATTTTCATATCGGTGCATGCCTACCTTCAATTAAAACTTATTTTGATGTTATTTTTTGCAAATGTTGAGTTAATCTGACCAATATTTCTCTTTAGAAAAAAGCGGAGGAGGCCCATAAGATCCTGGAAGGTCTTGGCCCAAAGGTGGAGTTGGTATGTTGATGCTTAAATACCATTTTTAAGATTTAAAAAGGGATTAAATAATTCACCTGGTGGTGCTTTTTATTTATATTTTGTCTTCCAGCCGTTGTACAACCAGCCATCAGACACAAAGGTGTACCATGACAACATCAAAACGTAAGTATTTGTTGCCTAAATTTTTTTTGTGCACATCTTAATGTTGTGCAAACATGAGGATCCTCTTAACAGAGGGAAGTAACTCTGACCTCAGTCCTCATAAACCGACTCATAATCTGCTCACTGAGTCACCTGACTGAGTTACCTTATTGACTCCAAGGAGGGTGATTGAGATGGGAAGTGTTGTCTGTGTATGTACGATGTTTGCCCATTTTCCCAGTGAGGACCCACTATTCCTAATGGGGACAAAAGCTCAGTCCCCTTTGGGATAAATACCATTAATGGGTCAGGGGTTAGAGTTAGGACTAAGGTGGGAATTAAGTTTAGGTTAGGTTTAGGGTAAGCGGTCAGGGTTAGGTTATAGCAATGACCAGTAAATGAATGGAAGTCAATGCAAAGTCTCCATGAGGATAGAAGAACAAATGTGTGTGTATTAGGTGTGTTTAGAGGAGTTTGTGTTGAAGGCCATGTCGTCTGGGACATCCTCCTCCCTATCAGTTCGTACCACGAGAGCAGCCCATCTGGCTGGGTCTTTTATCAGGACAGAGAGCGTTTCTGTGTGAACCTGCTGAACAGGCCATGCTCTCAGGGTCAGTGCTCTCACTATTTTCTCCCCACAGCCACCGTCGTGTATAAACAGAAGAGTTCCCAGTATTCTGTCCCTGTCACACTGCAAATAAACAGCTTTCAGATGAGACGTTGGGATTAAAATGAACTCATTTCGTCGTAATTGTGCTTTGCTAAACACAAACATCTTTGGTTAAACAGCAGCCGAACCTTTTTCTGAATATATTAAAAAGAATTTGCTGAACTTCTGTTGTCTTCTTTCAGGAACCAAGTCATGAGGAAAAAGCTCATTTTGTTTTTTAAGAGGAGAAACCATGCACGCAAACAAAGGGTAAGCATCCCAGCTGTTATTGGAGCAAATCAGATGATGTAGTGGTTGGACCAGTTTTAAATATTTGTCACTGATGCTGACAAAGAGAAAACAGTTCTCGTCTTTCCCACAGTCAATAAAACCATCTTCACACGTGACTGCGTGCACTCTCAGGACCTCTGCTCTCTGGGTTAAATCTTTGATTACAGCTTTTTGTAGAAACACTCTGAATGTTTGAAATATAGGAAAAATAATTGCATTCTGTTCATTTATAAAATGTGTATTTATTTAGAATTACAGTACGAACAGTTTGTGTAGTTTGTCAGTTTTCCAGGACGCAGAAATGCCTAAAAGTTTTTAACTTAACTCTAATTTTAAGGTGTCTTAGGTTGAAATCTGGTGTGGTGGTAGCTAAGAATGATCCCCGTCCCTTCTGAAGCCAAATCATAAATCCAAAATGGCCGCCATAGTTAAGAGGAAGACTTTACTATAAGTCGGTCATTTTTAGTCACATTGAGGTGTAATTTGGTGTGGTAGTTTGTCGTTAACAAATAGAAAAGGGTGAGCCTGTTACTCCAGGAACCATTCTAGTTTTTACCTTTTCTTCATTCAGCCTCATAGAAAATGTGTCTGTAATAGTTGAAGTTATCATAACAGGACTGTCTTTAGTAAGAGCTTTGAAATGTTTGGTTTTGCATTTCAATGACAAACTCAGTGCTACTTGTGTTAGCTTTAATGTTAAGCTAGCATTGATGTTAATTGTTGGTAAGCAGCCTTTGATTAGTTGGGTTATTTGGCTTGTGTTAACATGGGTTTTTCATTTTGCAAGAAAGTATATAAATCAGGCTTTAGTTATTTAAAATAAATCATAGCTTTAACTCCATGTCAGCACTTTTGGATAAGTATTATACGTTTACCAAGTGCCTCCTTATGTATTTTCACAGATAAGTCAATCAATAATCATTTTAAAGTTGCATCACTTCCCTCTGAATTGTAAGTGAATCATGAGGTGCCTAATGATTCCCACACCTGGACTGTATTTAGAAGCACTGTGAGGTTTAATGTTCAGTTCAGGGATAACTTCACGTGTAAATGTAGGAACGTTTGGGGATCAGATGACTCGCTCTTTAGACTCAGCCACCCTGTAGGGCCTCATTTCCAATCAACTAAATAAAAATTCAGACCAATTCATGTGGTTTGATTTGATGCTGAAGATTGTGGAAGTTATAAAACTATACGACCGGTCTATTTCCAGAACAGGAGGCGCCTCGGTTTCCCCTGTTTGTTTGGCTGTATTGTGCGAGGCAGCAACAAGTTTTGTATGCAGTAGAAAAATAAATATTGTCCGATCAAACAACATTTCCGAGAAACAACCAGCCAAGCTTCTGGCCACCTTATCAGTTATTCAAATATTGCAGGATCACCTAATGTTTAAACACTCAACTGTGTATTTGTGTTGCTGTGGGTCAGCGGGTCTAACTTTTCTCTGGCAGCGCTCTGTCAGAGTCAGACAGACCTTTTAGTCTCTGAACAATGGAGCAGTGCACATGGCTTTGTGCCAACAGGAAGGTGAATTGTTTGTTGCCTGCAGCAGAAAGTTGAAATGAGGTTGTTTTGTCCTCGTCACCATGTTTCTGTAGTGCCACTGGACATTTTAAAGGGATCCACGATTAGTTGTAACGTTAGACTTAATTTGATAAACATATATTTTAACTGTAAAATAAAGACTATAAAAATACTGTAGGCTGTTTAGTAAATTTTTTTAAATATATTTTAACAAGGACGGAGCCATTTTGTTTACACGCAAAGCATTCTGGGTAAATGATGACGTGGATAGGTCATCGGTGTAAGCGAGCTATATCCAGCCTGAAGGTTAGTCTTGGACAATATCTGACGATCAATTCTTTTAAATAAAACCAGAGAGCGCTGACAGAGAGGAGAAGGTAGAAATGACTCAGCCTGCAACTGAAAGCTCATCCTTTTAACCTTCAGAGAGATGTCAGGGTCCTTATTCTGCTAACTTTGTGAACCTATTACTACGTTAATTCATAGTTGAAAAAAAAATTGTCATTTGTTTGATTTACTCTGCTGTGGTCATTAAACACTGGTGCAACTTTCACATTTTTCCTCAACAGGAACAGAAGATCTGTCAGCGCTACGACCAGCTGATGGAGGCCTGGGAGAAGAAGGTGGAGCGCATGGAGAACAACCCCAGACGCAAAGCCAAGGAGAGCAGAACACGAGAGTACTACGAGAGGCAGTTCCCAGAGATCCGTAAACAGAGAGAACAGCAGGAGCGCTTCCAGAGGTAACCGGAACCAGATAACAATGGTTTAGTTCTTCCTATCGGTTTCTGGTCAGCTTTATTTATACTCATTAAACCATTTGTCAGAAATATTACTTGTCTCAATCTTTGCACATTTAATGGAGACTTGTTGGTCTATGGCAAAGAAATAAAGTTGTGCCATTATTTTCTTTTCTTTTTTCTTTCTATAAATCGTGACTGAAATTAGGTGAAACAAACATTAAAATGTTTTATTTTAAAACCCTTTGATGTAGACATCCAGGTTTGAGGCACACCTATTTTACAGGATTTTTACTATAATCAATCAACACACAGCTACTAGATTATTGTAAAAGAAATATGTTTTTTTGGACAGTCTTGACTTTTAAAACAATGTTTTATTGATGTAGACTACCATGCTAGCATTTTTTTGTAATGATAATGGTAAACTAAAGCCGACACAAGACATGAAAAAGATTTTAGGATGTCGGTCACCTTAAAGCAGCAGACTGGGTGGTGTGTGAGGCTTCGTTTCTCTGGGTGCTTTTGGAAAATATGAGAACAAAATGATGGCTCAGTGTTTGGATGGAGATTTTGGGTTTTCATTGAAATATTTAAGATGTCAGCACTGTTTATGCAGACTGTACTGTGGAGGAGGAAGCAAGTAATAATAGTTCAGAGAGAATGTCCCGTTCGTTTTGGCCACAAGGTTCTGTTCAGAGTTTTTAAAGTTTTAAAGAGAAACTGGGAATAAAGGCAAACGCTGATTTTAACAGAAGGGATTTCTTCATATATCTTTAATGCAACATTTAATAAAAACATGTAATTTTATTTTTGGTTAATCAGCCTGTTGATGTTTTCTACAGGGTTGGACAAAGAGGGACGGGACTTTCTGCAACAATTGCAAGAAGTGAACATGAGATATCAGAAATCATTGACGGTCTTTCTGAGCAGGAGGTAGGTGCTTATTGCTGTAAGTTTTAAAGGTGCCATTTTTTTATTTTAACCTATCAAACCACCTTTACACTCAGGGATAATCCCATTATGCCCAAACTTTTCCCTAGAGAGGGCCAAAATTAAAGTATATCCGAGGGCTGTGGGCCAAATGCAATATTATTACATGAAATACAGATAATTTATAAATAGTCATTTTTTAAATGAAAATTGTGTGACACAAACAAAAACTGTCGAAAGGGAAGAACTAAGCTACAATTTCAGAAGTTTTGATCTTACAAAAATGTTTGCCTACCGAGTTCAATTAGTAATTTATTATAAAAGAACTAAAACAGTCAACTTTAACCACTTTCATCGTGTTCTCCAGAACAACGAGAAACAGATGAGACAGCTGTCCGTCATCCCTCCCATGATGTACGACTCGGAGCAGAGGCGAGTGAAGTTCATCAACATGAACGGCCTGATGGACGACCCCATGAAGGTCTACAAAGCACGGCAGTTTATGAACGTTTGGACCGAGCATGAGAAGGAGATCTTTAAAGAGAAGTGAGTTGTTTGTGATGTCCTGTGTGTCTGTAGGGCAAAGAGCTGCTTTGTTCAGAGGAAAATATATTTAATTTGTGCTCTTTTGCTTTTCAGGTTCATACAACACCCCAAAAACTTTGGCTTGATTGCTTCCTATCTTGAAAGAAAGGTAAATTGTGGCTTATCCTGACATATGATGACTATTTTTGTTGTTTCAGTGATGAGTTAATCCAGACTCGAAACAGGTTATCATTATATTCAGTAGTGTTTATTTAAGCTTTAATAAAACATTCTAGAGCACCTTATTCTGATCTGATACACCAGAGTTGCTTATTAAAGAAGTAATAAATAAGAAAACTGAGAATCCGTAGCATCACTTGGAAAATAAATGTATAAATAAAGCTCTTGATGTATTTGCAAATGCTTACATGTTTTAATTTTTTTCTCAGTGTGTTTCTGATTGCGTCCTCTTCTACTACTTGACCAAAAAGAACCAGAACTACAAGACGTTGGTCAGGCGAAGAAGAAAAGGAAGGAACCAGGTAAACGTGTGTACATACAGTGTGTTTGTTCGCAGCATGTTGCTTGTTTATTTAACAGTATTTGGTGCTCTTGTTGTAATTCTCTTTGAAATGATAAGAATGAACCTTATGTAATGAGTAAAATGTTCAGAGAACAAATGACAAACTCAGTTGGAGTTTGGCTTTAGAAGAACCGTACTCTGATGGTGTTTTCCTTGAAAGCTGAGATGTGACCAGACTTCTTAGAAGAACAATAATATGTGTGGAGTTTGTAACACGAACCGTCTGTTCGCCGTGAGTTGATATTGTTGCAAAGGCTGAGTTTGTCAGATGTTTCTTTGTGTCCTGTCTCACATGTACAGTCTGCTAACACAAATGACACAATTGTGTATTGTTGCTGTGGCTTCTGTGCTTTTGCTAAATCTCCTAAACTTGCTCTGCGAAGGACAAAGTATGTACACTCCACCCATCATTTACAAATCCAGCTTGAACCAAATATTTCATGTTTGTGTAAATCTGGGCCTAAAGATTTTAACATGTGTATAGAGTACAAATTGTAAACCACTTTCCCACATTATAAACAAATGCCCACAATACTTGGGTACTTCTTCCTATTTTGTATTGGAAAAAATACTCCAGCAAATTTGTAAGGATTTATGGGAAAGGATGAGACGATCATCAGTGTTTGTATTAGATTTCTGAGTAACTGGATTCAAATGAGAGACTAGAACCCGCATGACTGATTTGGTCACTAGATACAAAGACTTACAGAGGTAGGGCAGGTTGTCAGAAACTTATAATCGCTGTGCAATGTTATGATTAGACTGCAGTAAATGGTAGAGTTTTCCATTTTTGGCTACAGTGTGTTCACACTCTGCAGTAAAGTATGTGGTTTATCAGATAGATCTGTACTGTCCTGGATGCTGGTCTTGATCTGATAGTGTCTGCGATGCTAATGCACACACAAATGGTTGTGTCATGACGACAGAAAGGGAACTTACAAGAATAAAATATGTGCTTCTCAGAAATGGTGATGTGATTCTACAATAATACAGTTAGATCTGTATCTATTTGGACACTGACACAAGTTTGTTTTTTAATATCCAAATATACCATAAAGAGAAGACTGCATGAAAGTAAAGGCAGAGGGTTCACTGTACGCTGCAAGACACTCATAAGCCTCAAGAATAAAAAGGCTAGACTGGACTTTGCTAAAAAAACATCTAGAAGAGCTAGCACAGTTGTAGAAGAACATTCTTTGGATGGATGAAACCAAGAACAACCTCTACCAGAATGATAGAAAGAAAACAGTATGGTGAAGGTGTGGTACAGCTCATGATCCAAAGCATCATCTGTAAAACACAGCGGAGGCAGTGTGATGACTTGGGCATGGCTGTCTGTGGCACTGGGTGCAACTTGGCGCACACTCTGTGTGTCATTCAGATAGTTTGTTTGTCTGTCAAGCATTTATTCTCTGTTTCACAAAATTACCACGAGTTATGAGATGTACTGCCACATGTCCTTTCAGAGAATACTGCACCAACGTAGGCGTCAAGTATAAAACACCTACGACTCTTGCTAAGGTTGTCCCGCCATCAGCGGAACCCTGCACGCCACTCACTGGGCCTTAAAAGCAGACATAAAAACAATAACATTGATTAAAACATTAAAGTGCCTGTGACATGTCAAACAGACAAGTCAAAGAAAATATCTTCATATTTAGCAGTCTGTGTTGTAGCCGTTGTAGCAATGCTCTGTTTACATGCAGACATTCCCCTTTGACATCACTTTCTGTTACTTCACAGACAAATATCTCAACAACTGTTCATCTCAGTGGTGTCAAATTGCTTTTGCAATATGTTGTCTATGTTATGTTTCCAAAAGTGCAATCACATTTATCACAAAAAAAATGATGTCACAGGCACTTTAAACATTAGATTGTGCACAAATTTGATTTAGAGGTTTAACCAAAACAACTATAGCTAATTTTCTTTTTCAACCACGATGATGTCAGTTTAAACCTTCTGATATGCATTCTTTCAAGTTGAAGCAGTGTCAAGAGTGGATTTCTTTCCTCCTAAAATAACTCTAATCGCTAAAAATTTATGTTGGCCCATGTGAACATTATTTCATGAACCATTACACTGCCCTTAGTATTGCATTATTATTGATTTTTTGTTGTTTTGTTTTAAATAAAGTAGAGTATTTTTTCTATTCTCAAAGTTTTAGTCATGACACACCAGAGTACCGTGGTTTTTAATTGATGTTTAAAGAAATGCGCATCAGTGTTTAGTGGATTTCCCAGCGTTTGGTGTTCCTTAACCACTGATGTTTGAGTGAGCAGAGTGAGTCATTGGAGTGGGAAGGAAAAGGACTGAGTGAGCAACAGTGAGGGAGCTGGAATGTAGGGCAAGTGAGTGAAACTGAGTGGAAAAAAAAACCCTGAGTGAGACAGAGTCAGCGCTGGCAGCCTCTCTGCTGATTGTGTGCTCATTTTTATATTTATTTATTTCTTCAGACAGAAAGAGGGAGAGAGAAAAATCCACCCGTTTAAAAATCAGTGTTGGTACAGCCCGGCCATCTGACAGGCCCAAAAACTCACTGTGCTGTTGTGAGTGCCAATCAAAGAGGAGTGCTCAGCGGGGATTACCTTGAGTGACCCTGCATAGATTAGTGCGTGCATGTGAGACGGACAATTCTTTGGGCGGCTTAAGCGGCCCGATGACACGCTTTCCTGGAATATGTGCGGCGGCCGTGCTGCGGCCCGGCAGCCCTTCTAAGGAGCTCTGCTGTGGCGCTGTCCTGCCCCCCTACTGCTACCGTTACCAGCACTATGGAGGCACTGGAGGCTAAACTCACATTTGCAGCACAAGTTAGCTTTGACTCGCAGCAAAGGAAAGGGGGTTTTATGACCAGCAAATGAGTGTGCAGGTATGTCACTAACTTTGAGAGCACAGTTTTTTTTACTTTTTATTTAAAAACCACACTCTTCTGGGTTTAGTTTGCGTCTTTGCCCTCTGTTGCTCAGCTACTTGGCGTCTTTGCCTGCATGTTCATTTGAGGCTTGTAGGCAGTCAAATGAAGCTATTTTAAGATTTGTTTTCTAGGACATGTGCAGGCAGAGTTTTTTTTAACACTGAAGCGAAGCCTTTGCAGTCTTATGCTTGTGTTTATGTTGTTAGTTAGGTGTTATCGCAACTGTGAAATAAGAAAATATGGAAATTACCCTTTTATGTTATACTAAAAAATATGCCTCAATCAGAGTTGTTCTGTTTAAAACTTAATGGCAATGCTTCTAAATACAAATTTGCTGAATTTATGAGGACATAAAAGACAACAGCGACCATGAGTTTGTAAATACTGCTGTAGAAGCCAGTACAGGCCCCGCCCCCTAATGAGTTATTCAAGCATGTGTCAGGCTTTTAGCTTTAAATTTGTGATGTCAAGTTTTCTGTAATAAATCGAGATCCTCAGTCTGTCAGTGTTTGTTTTTATTAATAAGCTGTGATAGTGTTTGCAGTCAGTCATGATGTTTAGGCTGCTTGCGTAATATGAATCCCCCCTAGCTGCTAAAGCAGGCTGACTCATCAAGGGGTGGACTCTACTGTTGTAAGTGCTTTGGGACAGCAGGGGACCAGTTCTTAGTCCTTCAAATCAATTGGAGTAGTTGGATTCTTTTGTTTTTAATGCTGCTGGTACCGTGGCGGTTCTAATTTCTTAACACTGTAGCCTCTTTCACAAAACACTTCAAGTCAGGACTGAGGCCCCGTTTACATGTAAACAATCTCTCGAAACGTTTCTGATGTCAATTGAATCTTCTGCAGATACTTCAGTCTTGAGCATGAAAACTGTTTCATCCGTGGATAAATGATGTTGAGGTTGAGTTGTTCCTACATGTTGGAAAGAGTGAGCTGAACTAACAGCACTCCGACATCTGTCATTGGTACTATTGTTCATCTACTTGCGCAAGTGCAGAAAAAGTATCGACTGCAGCCATCTGTAGTGCGCATGTGGGATTTTACACTGATTCTGGTTGTTTCCAAAAACGTTCGTTTCAGTGTCAGAGAAAACAACCGCTCTTGTCGTGTACATGAACATCTGAAATGCAGCAGAAATGCTACAGTTTTACTCAAAAACGTTGTATAAAAAGAGCCATTGTCTTCTGGCTGTTTCAGTGTGATTAATACATACAAAATTGTACAGATTGTTTGTAAATTACGCCTATTTCCCCCCATTTTGCATGTATAGATTACATAGGGCACCTTACGGATTTTTTTTTTTCAAAAACTTTGCTACAAATGTATTGAAGTCACAGAGCCAGCAGGCTGTGAAGGCCTCCACATACTCCATCCAAAGCTGAACAGACACGCGGTCATGTGGTTGTTCAGCATTCGGTTTCTCACACACCTTTTATAGCCCCTGAGACACATCATGCCGAGCTCCTGGGAAACCCCTCCTGCTGCGGCATACGTCACTGCATTGGGTTTCTTCCTGCTGGAGTCTTTAATGCAGGGGAAACAAAATCAGAGACCCATCACCCGATGTCGTTTTTTATTTATTTATTTATTTATTTATTTATTTATTTATTTATTTATTTATCAAATTTTTTAAAGCGAGTGGTTGAAGCAAAATTCACTGTCTCAGCATTTTCAGCATGAATAAACGCCCACGAATTTCTGACCAATCACACAATACGTTCTTATGTTGAGGGGTTAAAAAGTTCTGCCAGCAGGTTGTGACAAAAAGGGCGGCAGAGTCGACGCTGAGAACACGGTGACATATTTTTCTTTGTGAAAGTGCGACAATCCGAGCCGATTTCGGCATTTCATAGGGAGTATGAAGTAGGCTTAAGGAAATAGGTTTGCCACCTCCTTGTCCTCCCTTCCTGCTCTTCTGCCACTGCAGACGCTGTTATCTCCACCCCCACGTCTCTCCCCGTTTGTCCCCACCATCACCCCTATTGTAATATGTGAGAGCGATATGGAGTTTTAGTGAAAATATTCGGATTTCTGAGGGTCAATAAACAGGTAAATGTCCAAAGGGGTTGACATGTATGATGTCAGCATGGCGACTGACCCATGCCATGGGTTAGTCGCAGTCAACCTACTGGTACATCTCTGAGCCACCAAGGGAAGTAGAAACTGTCAGCACATCAAAGAGGACCATATCTTTTAGCAATAGGTATTTTTGAACAAGTTATATATACTCTGAGGGTTATAAGGACCTTAAGTCCAACTATGGAGCTACAGACCTAATACATGTTTGCTTTTGCAACACTAGTAACTGTGATTTCTCAACACTTGGCCAATAGTCAGTTCAGCTACGCCACTTATGCTCTGATACTTGAAAACAACAGCAACAACACCTACGAGGACTCTCTAATTGGGTCTGTTTGATGTGGGTGTTTGGTTTAATTATTAAAGCAGAGTTTCAAAATTAGTTATTGGTGCCAAGATTCAGTCTGCTTTGTGTTTCCCACGTTTAAAGAATAGCATTCAGACAAAAGGAATGTAGTTACAGGGCATATAGGGATCTGCTTATTTTTTCCTTGTAATGTGTTGTATGCACACGTTGATACTTATACAATTTGTAACACATTATTTTCAGATGTTTATGCCCTGAGTCTCAGGTCAAAGTTGAAATGGGCTTTAAAAATGCTGACAAGACACAAGGCATACATTGTTAATAATTGAAAACTAAATAATAATTGAAAAACTTGAGGAAACAAACTAGAAGCACTGCTTTAGACCCAGCTAAGAGTTTAATCCCTGTCACTTTTAGTCTAAGGGTTTAGTTTACTCTTTGCCTTTAAAGATTCCCTTAGGAAGCAGAGAGATTCAAAGTGTTAATCGTGAGCCTCTTTCTCATTTGCTGACAGTTTTCACTGATTTATAGTTTCCCTGTGCAGGGCTCTTAGCTACCATAGTAACAGCAGTTTTTTTTTATCATGCTCAGCCAGTTCTGACAGTAAATTGTTCCACTTAGTCATCAGCTGCACATGGCCTTTTGTGTAACTTTTTTATATTAAATTATTTTTTTATGAATATGCTTTTTGAGTATTTGCAAAATTTATGCAATTAAAAACAAAATCCTGCTAGAATAGAAGTGACACTTGTTCAAAATGAATTCATTTATTTCCTGTTCCTGCAGTAGAAATACTTGTAGAGTTTTTCTTTCCTATCTTAAATTGTGTGGTAGGAAATGAAAGATTGACTCGTGGTTCTGTCATTTCCTAACTCAAACAGAACTTGTGAATCAGCGAAAGAGGGCAGAAATTAAAACTCTTTAAAATATTCAAGACCGGTCAGGCTAGAAGCTGGTTTTTAAAAACGGAGAGGAACCACAGAGGGCTTCATTGACTTTCGGAGAACATCTCTGTGGAGGCTCTTTACGCCGTGTGGGAGAAGATGTAGGAATGCAGCGGCTCTCTGGATCTGACGCACTCCAAAGCAAACATGAGCGCTCCCTGCCCCGGCCAGAACAGCATCCCACTGAAGGACATGTATGGTGGAGAACAACTCCACAGAAACTGACTGTTCTCCTTAACCAAATAAACAAATTACCAAGAAATTAAATGAAATATGTACAAGGCTTAAGACTTGATTTGCAGACTGATACGAACAGGGAGTAACATTAGAGGGATATTCTTTCTTTCTTTTTTTTTTAGCTTTTAGTACTTTTAAATGTAGTCCAACAGAATTATTCTGAGAAAAATGTTGTTTTTATTATTTTAGGACCGCACCTTCATAATGTTGCACAAGGAATTGTGGATGTTTGCCCAATGATTACTTTCTGAAGGTTTCATTATAATTCATCTAGTGGTTCAGGGAATACTTTCCTAGCAGACAAAGTTGATTTTAATAAGTAATGTATTTTTTAACAGATACAATGAAGCCCTGCAAAGTTGTGTTCCACAGTTTGTAGGCTCAGTCTTTCTTGTTTTTTTTCCTATAGAACCCAGCTAATAGAAGTTTGTGGTAATCCCCGTCATTTTGCGGACTTACTTTTACTTTTTTTCTCTCATGCTTTTTGTGGGTTTTCGAGCTAAACTATTAAGAATAATGTAATTTTTTTAGCGGCACGGTGGCTCAGTTGGTAGAGCTGATGCCTCTCAGCAAGAAGGTCAAATCTCAGCCTGGCCGGGGACCTTTCTGGGTAGAGTTTGCATGTACTCTCCTTGCATGCATGGGTTCTCTCCGGGTACTCCAGCTTCCTCCCACAGACTAAAAACATGACTGTTAGGTTAATTGATAACTCTAAATTGTCCCTAGGTGTGAGTGAGAGAGTGAATGGTTGTATGTCTCTATATGTGGTCCTGTGATGGACTTGCGACCTGTCCAGGGTGTACCCCGCCCCTCGCACTGTGACTGCTGGATATGGTGACCTCCGTTACCCTGAAAGAAATAAGCGGGTACAGATAATGGATGGATGGAATATAATTGATTAATTTTGTAGCATAAACATTAACGTAAATTCAGTTCCATATAAAAAATACAGTACAGTATGTGGAACATGCCCTGTGCCCACGCTCCACCCAGAGGTTACTGTGTGGTACCACACTGGCATGTAGCTGCTAACTGTTTAGCTCTTGTGTGTTTTTGTTTGGTTCTTACTGCATTAATGCCATGCAAATGCACTTTACTGGACCGCATCCAATATTCATGTTTTTACATGATTCCCAGGTACTCATAAACGTTGGTAAGCACTTGGATTTTAGGCTGGGGATCACTCTCAGCCACTACCACCCAAAATGTTGGCTCATGATCTATAAAGTTATCGTTTTAGCTATTTTTATGTCGGCTAAGTTTGCTTAGATGTGGTAACTATCTTTATTTGTGTTGACTCCCAACTTTATTCAGTCGCAGTCGAACATTCAGCGATTATGTTCTGAAGATTTCTTTAAAATCCATTCATTCAAACTACAAATGAACATACGCACAAACATTGCTCTTTCACCTTTGATGGTGGGCAATGAAAGTTAATTTTTATACTTTTTATTGTTTGCTGCATTGAGTTAGATGAATAAGAGAAAACTGTTAGTCTTGCATGTGCAGCTGAAGCCTCTGTTATCTGATGATAGTTTGCTTGCATAATGTTTTGTTCCAACAGGATAGTTATTTTAGTGGTGCTCTGGATATGTGCTGGTGAATTAGAAATAAAACCTTCTAATTCTTATAAATAGGCTTAAAGGTGTAGTAAATGATTCTTCATCTCATTTGTGTGAGCCACATTCTGCAGACTGAACTACAGAATGAGACGACCTCTTCATGTTGTTGTAGACATGCAGCCACATCCCGTTTTTTATGTGTTTGTGTCATAGTTTATTCCCCTATCTGTCTTGTCTTCTCCTCGTTTCATCTCCTCCTGCTTTTAACCATTGAGTAAAGCACATTCCTGGGGCCCATCTGGTACCAGCATGGGATGTTTGGCTTGGCGTAGCGGGGCTTGTTCCAGCGCAGCGCTTTCATGAAACAGTCGGGAGGAAGCTTTCTGTGGTGGACCACGCCAGCACTGATGATGGAGACTGTTGCTCACTCTTTTTGTTTACTTCTTAAAATTCATTTGAATATTATATTTATCTCTTAAATTGCTCTGAAGGAAGGGATTTTACTGAGACTGAGAAATGTATACATTTTATCCTACTTTGAGCCAGCCAACAGTATTCTATTGTAAGGTTCACCATGGGTGTCGTTACTAACTTAAAAATAAAAAAAACAATATATATAATAATAAATAAATATATCTAATATATTTATTTTAGCATTTTTCTGAACAGTAAATAAGTCATATTGGTAGGCGAAACGCTGAAATGTTCAAATCAGACTCATAGACATAATAGTAGGGAGTAGTGGTGTCTAAAAGCTGGATGATATAGAATCTCTGAATATTTTGGAACATATCTACATATCAATATCAGAGTGAATGAAAAGCCATCAGTTCTTTCATCAAAAACAGAAAAATAGGTAAAGAAGTTGCATCGTTTGTTGTTTTGGATGTATGCCAGCTTAAAGCTACCAAAATGCAACCTGCTCACTGATCTATTTATTCTTTTGTTTGGTTTTCTCATGTTTTTTCACCTTTTGTGTTTCCTCTTCAGCAAACAACACGTCTCCTACAAGAAGACAAGTCAGAAGACAAAAACGAAGAGGACAAATCAGAGAAGTCCGAGAAAAACGAGGACGAGGAAAAAAAGGAGGAGGACGAGAAAGATGAAAAGGAGGACTCGAGGTAAGTTTTGTTTGCATTTTGGCCTGATGTCACCCTGCAGGTTAAGCTCCCTGCTCTCTGTGGACAGGGTGTAATCTGATCACTGTTCTTTTATAGGAGTTTGAACTCTTGATCCAGAAAATGAATATACGAATGTAAAAGACAACTTTATTTGTGTTTAACCAAGTAAGCTCTGAATTTTTGTTTCCTAGATTCCCACAGTACCGTCTCTTCAGCTTGGTTTCATATAAGATTTGTCCAACATTGTCTGATGATGATGGTGGTGGTGAATTCAGCCAGTTGCATAATTAGCTAGAAAAATATATCCTTTATTTTAACAAGTAAGTCACTTGAGAACCAATTCTCATTTACAATGATGACCTGGTCAAGAGGCAGCAGTACAACACAAAATGTCAGAATAATGTTAAAACAAAGACACGACACAGACAGCATAGAGTACAATTAGACATATTGTAACCTTACAAACCAAGAAAACATGAAATTAAATAAAATAAAAAAGGAAACTAAAAGCAAGTACAGTGATCTTTTACTATTGAGTGTAAAATCTGTAAATCTATGTAAATCTGTTGTCTAATTATTAATCACTGGACTCAAAGTCTAATTGGTTAAATTAGAGCAGTAATCTTTTGTTGGCAGCCTATAGAGAGATGGACTGAAAGTTACTTTAGAGCCTTGTCGTAAAAAACATTTTCTCTTTATTTCATAATCATGTACAATAAATAACATGTAAAATTACAAACAGAACATTTTATTTAAAAAGAAGTTGTAAAAGCTTTTGAATCTTCGACAAATGTAATTGTTTATGGCAGCAGAAATAAATGAAACGGATAGCTCAGAGTTGGCAAAAGCATGACTAGTTAAAGCTTGACTCCAGAACTGCCTGCTTAGGGAATCAGAGATGGTTTTACGAGTAGTACTGATTACTTATGAAAATTTCTTTATTTTCTGAAATATTTTAACAAATAATAAGTTGGAATTACAATAGCTTTATTGAAGAAATAGCTGAAATTTATGCATTGACTTCTACAAAGAATAAAAAAGCAAACATGTTCCCTAAGTGACATCAATAATGTCGCGTAGCAAGTCAACAATTTGCAAACTTGTTATGTCTGTCCAGATTGAGCCCAAGCCATTGCTAATATGCTTTTCTTGTTTTGAGTAAGTTGGAAAAAAGAGCAGAAAACAAGGACAGCCTCTTACTGCTGCATCATCGGGGAACAGATATTTGCTGTAGCAGCAGCTAAAAGCTATGTTTTCCCCTCCGTCCAAAACCACAGGGAGATTGGCAAGGAGAAAGACAAGTGTGACGGCGGGGAGGACGAGGACGGAAAGGAGCAAAACACGCCGCGTGGCAGGAAGACTGCCAACAGCCAGGGCCGCCGTAATCGAAGAGTCATCACGCGCTCCATGGCCAATGAGACTGCGTCCGTTTCAGCCGAGGATGCGCCCCCTCCCGCCACGGAGCCCTCCCTGCCAGACATGCCACAGCTCCCTAAATCTGAGCATGCCCAGAAGGCCATGAAGGAGCCTGCAAAACCTCTGACTCCAGTAGCTTCAGTTGATGCTAATAAAGGTAAATCTGCTCAGATTGCTGTAAAATGTTTAATATATCTCTTTTTTCATGCACACAAATATTTTTATTCTGTTAGAAGCTGACAGAAGCAACTGAAAATATAGCTGAAGCAAGATATAGAGAAGATCTCTGCAAACATTTCACTGATTGTTGCTTCCACTTTTATTCTCCAAGTCAGTCCCCCAACTAAGCAGCTCCTGTTTTGCAAGCTATCCAGACATTTTATGAAGTTTTATGAATATTTTATTAAACAGGGCTGTACAGTGCGTCATACACTGCTTGACCAAATAAAGTCTACACCAAAACACAACAACAATAGCAAGCTACCAACAACAACAAGCTAACAAAAAACTAGCATTAGCTTACTGTTCTCTATCATCCTGCCGTCTCGTCTTACTGGATGCTCCAGTTCAATATTCAGTACTTTTTAAAACTGACTTTTTCATGTCTTTTTCATCTTTACTTCACTGAACCTGAAGAATTTATATCCGTAAATAACAGTTTTAGCTACCATAACATGTCTGAACTGTGATTTGTGTTTAAATTTCCTGGGATAAACACAATGCTAATTATATTAGCTTCTCTGTGGTGTTTTCAGTGTGTCTTGAGCAAGCAGGACTTAAGTGGTGTAAGCTGATTCCCCAGGTGATGGCAAGCCAAGATGGCAGCCCCCTGCTCCACACATGTGGGATGTGTAAAGGAGGGAACAGAAAAATTATCATGATTAATTGTGATATTTAGCCAATAACAATAAATATGACCATCAATAGTACCACCCTGAACACGCCAGATCTCGTCTGATCCTGGAAACTAAGCAGGGTTGGGCCTGGTTAGTACTTAGATGGTAGACCGCTTGTACGACAGTGCTTCCCAGCACATCACCTACTCAGCAACTTTATTTCGGTTTTATTAGTGCTTGAAGAGCGTCACTCAGCTCATCAGGGTAGGTTTATGTGTTGTTCAATCACACCCCCTTACGTCACTTAAGCCCCGTTTAAGCTAACAAAATGAGACACCACAGTACCACTGGTGTAAGAACAACAATAAAGGCAAACTACCTCAAATGGTTATAAGGACTCTGAACCGGTCTCCTGAGGTCCAACAGCACCCAGTGTTGCCTTGTTGAAGCGGTGCCAGGGAAGCTAAACAAGCTGCGGATACAGTGGTAGTTAACAGTCAATGGTTGATGTGTTTATGTCTCATTGTAGGTGGTCTGCTCTTATTTCACACGTATCACTGACCACCCTGGAGGCGCCTAACGTGCCGGGGAGGATCATTCATCCTGCCAGAGAGAAAAATGTTTTGTTGAGCTTAATGTAAAACACCGTGGAGCTGATGGGAGCTTTGTTAGGCGCCGTCTAAACAATAAGAACGAGCGTCTTCGTCTTCAAGGTGGCTGGATGGTGGTGGTTGGGGGGAGAAAACGTCCTCCTAATGTCAAGGGTACATCTGCAGCTATATTAGTCCAAATGTTTACACAGTCTCAGTGGGAGCCATGGAAGAGAGTGGGCTAGAGTTCATTCGTTTCTCTCTGCACTAACCGTTCACTTCTGTGAATTTCACCAAAGGGGGGGCGGTGAGCTGTGTAGCCAAGAAGAGGAAAGGAGGTGTGTGTGTGTGTGTGTCAGATGTGCAGTGTCACAGTGTAAGTGGTGGGAGGGTTTTGTGCCGGCTGCTCTATCTGTCCATTTGTCTCCATCCAAGGCCATTTCCCAAAGAGGTCTCCCAGCTCCCCTACCGTCTGACGCTGCGTCAGCTGACCTGGGCCCTCCCCTCCTGGATTAGAGAGGAGCTGGAGGGCGAGGGGGAGGGCTTGCTCCGGGGCTGTGGGGAACAGGAAAGACGGAGAGGTTGGAGGAGAGAGAGGAAAAGAAAGAAGAGGCGAGTGTGTGTGTGTGTGTGAGGGAGCAGGTCTCGGCAGTGCTGAATGTAAACAGATTATTAGATTATCGGTCATGAGAAGAAGATGGCTGAGGAAAAGATCGCACCGCGCTCTCTCTCTCTCTCTCTCTCTCACTCTCTCTCTCCCTCTCTCCTTGACTTTTTGTCTTTTTCTCTCTTCGTTTCTGTCCGTGCTGATGGGGCTGTGTCTCCTCTTTTCATGATTTAGCCTGTGAAACCGGGGAAACTTCTCGCTGGACCGAGGAAGAGATGGAGGTTGCCAAAAAAGGTAAAAATTGATATTTTTCTCTCTGTCTTTGTTGCTCTTTTGCATCTGCTTCTCACTAAGCTGCACAAGCCTCTCTGCTTTTTACGATTTAGTCCACCCCTTACTTTTTTTTAGCCTTTTTAAATGTTGCTTTACTCTCTTATTTTCTTACATGCACGCAGGAATTACTGTGCATTTAAATCTTTACAAACTTAAAAAAACAACTATTTCCCCCTCCTGAGATGTCAGAAATCCAAAGAAATCAGAAACCCAGTTTATTTTCACCCTCTTGGCTTTTCTGCTCTGCGTGTTTCTCAGAAATGATCTGATAAGGAAATTCAAAGAACAAAAGATGACACCTATAGTTTTGTTCGCATTCAAACGCATCTGAAGAGACACAACTACTTTTGCCATCTTAATTGTTTTACTTGCGGCTCTTGTTCTACTAAAATCCTTTGTAAGGTTATAGGCCATTCAAAAGTGTGCCCTCATCCAATCTTCACTTTATTTTAATGCTATAAAACCTATAAACTTAGCTTCAAAATTCCAGCGGCACATGAAAAGATTAGTGAAGACTTTTTCCACTCCTACAAAAATGCATGTTGCCCTCGTCTTCTCAAGCATTCAGCATATGTCTGTAGATAAGTGGAGCTGAAAGAGTTCAGTCATGTGCTTCAGAAATCACTTTTATGCCTCCCTCACATGCAGCACTTTGTTCAGTTTCCCCTCTTAGCTGGAACCTGTTGATCTGCATTAATTCTTATCATATAACAATAATACATACAAGCCTCAGTTCTGCCTCTGCAGACTAAAATTCATGTTCTTCATAATAAAATACAGTTCAGGTTTTAGTAGTTTGTGTGTAAATGTACACACATTCAACCTAGTTTTCTGCTTTCATTGATAGTCATAGTCACCAGATATGTAACAGTTTAATCTTTGTAATAATGTCTCACACTCAGATTTCTGCTTATGGTAAATGGACTGGTCTTAATATATCAATTCAATTCAAATTCAAAAATACTTTATTTATCCCAGAGGGAAATTAGGTAATATATAGCCCTTTATCAAGTCTCGCCGGATCCCAAAGCCCTTTCCACTACATTCACCCATTCATTCACACACTGATGATGGTAAGCTACACTGTAGCCACAGCTGCCCTGGGGCACACTGACAGAGGCGGGGCTGCCATGCACTGGCACCACCGGACCCTCTGACCACCATCAGTAGGCAAGGTGGGTGAAGTGTCTTGCTCAAGGACACAACAACTGAGACGGCTGGAATGGCGGATTGAACGGACAACCTCTTTTAACCACTCCACCACTTACCAATTTATCGGATCGGGAATCACTCAATCCTAATTTGGTCCTAGGTCTGCCATCTGGGGATGCCTGCTCTAGTTTTTTTTTTCTTCTACATATATTTAACAATAATTATCTCCAGGCTTGTGCTGCTTATAGCTCAAACATCAAATTGTCAAAACCATCAATTACTACATTACTGTTCAAATGTTTTGATGTAAAAAAAACAATTTAGAAGAAACAAAGAAATGTGAATATTGGACTTTGAGAAAGTGTAATGTTACATGTTATAAAAAAGGTGACATTTGTCAGAGTTTTTATCATTTTGTATTTGTTCTGCCTCCTGTCTGCAAAGTTAAGTACTGAGAAAAAAGATAATATATCCGCCCTTTCAAGGACATTTGATAGGATGTTTTTGTAATGTATAAACGTATATATAGTTGCCCTGGTAATAAGAATAATACTTGCTTCTTTAGTGTATATTAGGTTTACCATTTTGCAGTGTCGGCTCATTTATTTGTAAATTAATTGTTAGCAAAAACAAAAGTGTAAATTTTAAGTTTTAAAGTGCCTGTGACATGCCTATGCATCGAATACAAAAAGTCAAAGAAATCACATTTTTATATCAGAAACCTTGCATAAAACATGATTTTTACCCATTTGAACACATAAATGGCATATTTTCTTTTGAACTTGGATCAGCCAAAGTGAAACAGAAAGTGACATCAAAGGGGAACTATTTAAGAAAGAACTCTCTAGTCATTGTTTAATGAAATTATATTATTTGACCTCTGACTTGTCTTCATCTTTCTTTGATAGAGACTCAAAATAATCTAAAGAAACAGATTCTTCTCTACAGTCTGCGTCCTTAGCCACTTTATCAATGCTCTAATCTATGCAGACATTCCCCTTTGACATCACTTCTTGGTACTTTAAATGAAAATATCTCAATAACTCAGCAGCTGGAATTTATTTTTGCATTATGTTATTGATGATAACTTTCCAATAATGCCTTTATATTTTAAAATTTTATGTCACAGGCACTTTAAGTGTGCACAATGTTGTCTTTGATATAAAATGATCTCCTAGAGTAGAACTAAATGAGACAATGTTCACTCAACCAGTGCTTTCAGCTGGAACACTGATGGGGATTTGTGTTTAGCTCAGTGATAATTTGTTGAGCTGCCAGCATCCTTCATCCAAGCGGAGCTGGCAGGGATAGAAGGACAGATTTTCAAAAAGAAACACCCTGATGTCAAAGGTAAATGGCCGTCCTCCAAGCTCACAGAGAAGTTTCTAAAGTTTAGGAAACTCATCAGCACAGATCAACGCACCAAAATTAAGGACGAGGAGGAGCAGCAGAAAACCATAACATTAAAAAGTTTTATAGTCCTGCTATGACTATTTAAGTTTAAGTTTCTGGAAGCTTTTACTCGATCCTCGTTAAACGCATCGAACTAAGTATTTTTGATCAATACGTTTTTTTGTTTTTGCCAGGGCTCGTTGAGCACGGCCGAAACTGGACGGCCATTGCCAAAATGGTGGGCACCAAAAGCGAGGCGCAGTGCAAGAACTTTTATTTCAACTACAAGAGACGTCACAATTTGGATAACCTTCTCCAGCAGCATAAGAAGGTAAAAATGCTGCTTATTTCTTTTAATCACTGCAACATGTAAGTGCAAATGGAAAACAATTAGTTGTGTTTGTGTTCCCCAGGTTACCCGACGGGCTCTTGCTGATGGGTCTCAAGGGGAAGGCCAAGCCACGGCATCACCTGACGATGACGAGGAAAATGCAGATGACAGTGAAGGTCAGAGAGATGACTGATGAGAAGAGTGTGTTCTTTAACATTCGTTCCCAAGAACTTTATTTAGAACCTTTCCTCCTGTTTTTTTTTTCTCATACAAGGGCATCGTGGGTAGAAGCTTCACGTCTGCACACTGTTGCTTTGACTTCATTTGTCCTTGTTTATAAAGTGCGCAGCTTTGGTCCTGTATTACAAAAACACTAGGTGAAGAAGTAAGAAACAATTATCTTTTACAGCTGCAGTGCTGAGTTCATGCTGCTTTATGTAGAGTGAGATTTTTACAGATCAGAAACTTGAACTTTGTCTTACTCTTCATCTGTTTGTGTTTACTTAAAGCTTTAGCCACACGAACCAAACATTATTGCATTAATCATTGTTTAATAGAGAAAATATTGCTATAAATAGTATCCACAATGGACCTGAATTAAATAGATGTGGTTGTTTATACGGCGTTTATTCTAGGATTATTATTGACTCACGGTTTGTTGAAAAAACTGCATGTGGCAGATTTTACTATGAAAATGTTTGCAGAGTTGCGCAGGTGTCTCAAATAAGCATGCATACAAAAAAAAGAAACAACTTGACGTAATATGGCGATATTTACATTTAAAAAATATTTTCTTGAAGGGGGGGGGTGGCCTCGTTGGCGGGGGGGCTCCCCCCTCTTGAATAATGGTAGGGGAAACACTGATACTTATGCTGCGTAGCCAGGAATTACTGAAGTAGAGAGCTGTGTCAGTGACGTGTGTTTGTGCGTATATGTATATGAATAATTTGTGTGTTTGTATAATAATGGTAAATATTGGTTACCGCCCATAACACAAATACTGGATATTGACATCGGCAGAAATTTTCATATGGCTGCATCCCTATGGATAATTCATCTTCTATTATTTTTCCTCAGGTGGAGACCACAGCTCTGACACAGAGAGCGCCCCCTCTCCCTCACAGGCTGACCCCTCAAAGTCAACAGACTCAAAGAGACCAGACAGCATCTCAACCGATGCTCAGTGCGCAGACCAGGACAAAGGTCACACCAGCAATGCGAAAGCTGCCGAGCCTTCATACGAGGACCTTCGCGTCAAGGAGGAGAAAAGCCCCGAGAGCGAGGCTGGGTCTCAGGAGGAAAAAGTCCGGGTCGCTTCTTTCCCTGCTCCGGTGCATCCCAAAACTGAACCTCAGGATGTGGACATGAAAACAGGAGAGGTTCAAGTCAAAGTGGAGCCTGAGATGAAGGAGAAGGTAGAAAAGGGAGATCAAGGTGACAGGCAGGGTGAGCTCCACTCAGACAATGACTCAAGCGCCACCTGCAGCGCTGATGAGGATGTAGAGGCAGAACCTGAGAGACTGAGGTGAGTATCTGTAATCCTCGTTTTTCATTTGTGTGTACAACATGGTGCTGTACAAGAGCAGAATCATGGTTTGGAGTGTTATCAAGACGTTTTGCTTAACTCTGCAGACTACTCCCCATGGAAAAACCCTCGTTGCTCAGCTCTCCAGGCTCTGTGCTCGTGTCCTCACCCAAACAAACCCATCTCAGCATCCAGCAAATGGAGCAGCGAGCAGCTTCCATCCCCCCTATGGTGAGCTTTGTGTTGATTTATTTTGACTAGCACAGATGAAAGCCTTAGGCCTGCGTCACACGGAAAGATAATCACGCCGATTTTTGCCCTTCCGACAATCTTAAGGAAGTCCAGATTATCGTGATGGCTCTAAAGATAATCATAGCAGATATTCCTGCCATGGGTGGGGAGTTAAGAGTGATCTGAAGGCTGTCGGGACCGCTCCGACCTCAAATTGTGGATATTCAACATGTTTTATTTTTTAGCCCGATATCACTCGAGCTCGCAGCCTGTTGAATGAGACGTGTAGCCAATCAGAAAGAGAGGTGACGTAAACACAGAGGGGAATCCAAATACAGAAGACATAAAAACTGTCATGACTCACCAGAAAATCCGCTGGACGTTAAATAAAAATAATCCACAAACGATCAACGTTGTTCTAACTCTGAAATCACGTCTCTCTAGAGGTCACGTGAGATTTTTCCTCTGACATCTGAATTCTCGCGTGATTGAACATCTGACATCTGAATGTTCATGAATGAAATATCTTTTTGTGTGTAGTGTGTTGACTCTTGCCGTGTGGCTGTGCATGATCATGGAATATGTTATGTCTTTAATCTTCCTTAAACCTTTCAATTCATTAGCAGGATTTTATTGGTATTTAGTTCACGTATCCTCCAGAACTCATTTTGTCTTATTTTTTTGTTTGTTTTTATTTCTTCCTCACTATTTATCTAGGTGCCTGGTTCTTATGGACCTGGCGGAGTGTCCATCACTGGTCTGACAATGTTTCAGCACCAGATAAAAGCGGTTCATGACTCGGCACACCAGGAAGAGAAGCAGAGGCAGGATCAGGGAGACCTGGAACGTAGACCTCACTTCAACACTCGCAGCCCGACCATACTGGACAGAGATGGTGAGGAGAAACAAAACCATCCTCCTCCTGTCTTTAAAACTGCTTCTTTAAGTTCATAACTCCTCCTTATCTTCTCAGTACCTACTGGGACTGATATAGCTTATCCTCATTGACTCGCTCAGAAAGAAAGCAGCAACGTCACAGTTTGATTTTCTTGAAAAGCTTTTAGCACCTTTAAGTCAAAGTGCTGTGCAGAGTAGGCCAGTTGGTAAGTTGCTGAGCTTTAACACCAGTGTAACACAAACGTTTTAACAGGTGTGTGTCCGGGTGGTGGTGTTTGCTCAGGCCCATCCATTCTGGGTCAGCACCGGGCTTCTGCTTTAGCAGCCATTTATTTTCCCTTTTTTCCTCATGCCTGCGTACAGCAGGTAAGCCCAATACCCTCAATGCTTTATGACACAGTGCTGGCTCTGGATGAGGAGGCTCGGTCCAGTCAGCCAGGCTCTCCCTGCAGACACACAACCACTCTCCTTATATAAGAAACCTTGCATTTCAATTCAAATATCTCAATAACTGTTCATATCAGCAGCGGGAATTTATTTTTGCATTATGTTATTGATGTTAACTTTCCAATAATGCCTTTATATTTATTTTAAATAATTTAATATCACAGGCACTTAAAAATGAGGGGTAAGAATTGAGGAGGAGAAGGATCATAAAAATAAGTTGGATTGTTTTGTTTATTTCAAAAACCAGATTTGTTTTATTATCTTCATGGTTGCAGTAAATTATTTGTTTTTATATTTCCCGTGGTGGTTTGTTGTTTCTGAGGCAGAATCTAGTTGTTCATGAGTCTTTTTTTTGTTTTTTTTTAGATTTATCATAGTGAGGTTTTGTTTGTCCGTCTGTTCCTTTTACAAGCCAGCAGGATGATGGCATTCGTACCCGCTGGAGGAACTCGCTCAGCCATTTGCATTTTTGATGGCGCAGAGTGCAGAGCGAGGTGCTCTCCCCGCAGGGAGGTTACTCTCAGTGTGTGTCTGTGTTTATTTGTGGTCTGTTTTGATCCATTTTGTCTGTTCAGCTTTCCCAGGGTACATTAAATGCAGACAGAAGGCACAGACCAGTGTTAGCTCTGAAAAGAGGCCACCGACTGCGGGCCAGTTTTTTTTTTTTTCTATGTTCAAATTTGAATGAAAAATGTAACTTTTCTTGTCAATGTTGTTGGAGTTTAGGCTCCAATTTGAGATATTTGCTGTTTAATGCTAGTTATGTAATTATGTTTCTTATTTTCCCATTAGTCATCCACCCTGCCTCCAGCCAGCTGGTTCAGGGTTTAAATGACGGAGTCCGCGTGACGTTCAACCGACCCCCTCGACCCCCCAACATTCCCTCTCCTCCTCCACTCATTCCAACCACCAAGCCCACAGACAAGCCCTCCTTCATCCACGGAGGCTCTATCTCCCAGGTAAGGCTTCCAGGTCATGATCTGAAGCTCTCGTAAAGAGTCTGCCCTCCTCTTATTACTGATACTAATGTGGACACCTCTAATTCCTTCATTATTTTCACGTATGCTGTTAAAAGGAGCAACACTGGGTTTGTTTTCATCAACATCACACGCTGACTAACCTAGTTTTTTTGTGTGTTGTTTAAAGTATTTGTTGATGCTATCCTTCATAAAACGCTGATTTGTGCATAAAGAGTACTTTTGTTTAGTTATTACTTGACACAGTTCTAGTGTTAACATACAACAAATGATCAGTATCACTTGACACCATTTTATTGTTTGAGCACAACCTCAGTGGCCTGAACCTGAACTGAGTTCTTTGTCCTGGTTTTTCTTCAGGGAACTCCTGGCACATATTTGCCCTCCTATGCTGTCTACGGGCCAGAGGGGACTAAGAGCTCTGTGGGCTCCATCTCTTTGGGTCTGCCTCGGCAGATGGATCCCAACAAGCCTGGTAGGATGACAGATTGTCCCATGACTAATCTGTTTATTTTGCTTATTTTGTTTGTTTATTAATGAATAATGATTTAATTGCATCTAGGCAAAACAAAAATATATATCCATATCATCATCATGGTGTCAGATGGGCATAAATCACATCATATCAGATGCAGACTTGTGAATTTAATTGAACCATTTAACTGTGATATCAAGAAACGTATTGTCATACAAACAAATCAGTATAATATTGTTTTATGATAAAGCTGGTAATTTACACTGCTAATCTCTCCTGAATTCATAGATTCAGGTTGAACTCTAAGAAGGGGAATCTTTAGAGTTTCTTATTTTAACACCAGCCACAGGTGATCAAAGTCCCTTCTTCTCTTTTTAACCTTCAAGGGACTCCGGTTTCAACCATACAAGATGGCAGAGACAACCCCTCAAAGGTCGGTGAGGTCCACCCTTTCAGAGGATCAATTACTCTGGTAATTAGTAGATTGTTTTAGTTTATTTGTCTATTTTTCCTCAGTGGCTACGTAACATAACTGCGTACAGTTTTTGTTTAAGTTAAATCATTTTTCTCTGCCATTAAATAGGGCACTCCAGCTCTTCCTCAGCCTAGCATTGCAGCTGACCTCTATAAAAACACAATAACCAAGGTGGCAGAAGATCTGAGCAACCTGGATAAGGTCAGGGGAGAACAGCAGGCCAAGGGTCACGTCATCTACGAAGGCAAGAGCGGTCACATCCTGTCCTATGATCGTAAGTACCTTGCAACTTTTATTTAGAATAACCTTTGCTTTTCTTCATCAAGAGTTCACACTTAAAATTTTTATTCTTAAAAAGCAATGAAGAACTCAAGGGAAACCACTCGAAGCCCTCGAACATGCCACGAGCTAAAGCGCACTCATGATTTGATGGAGGGACCCCTGGGGAGAGGACACCCTGGCAGAGAGGGGGCTCCGTTTGAGGGTACCCTTTATATTTCTGTTTACAGTCTACGTGTCCTGCTTGTGTTTTTTGTTTCAGATTCGAATGACACCTTTTTTTCCTCTTATTTCCCCAGGATTGCTAAGTAGAACTTTACCAAGAGAAAGCCACCACGGAGATTCTAAGGAACGAAACTTAATCACTGGATCTATCATGCACGGTAGCTAATTATAAAGATTGTCACATTTTAATGTCATTAGTAGCATCAGGTAAAAACAAAGGGACTGAAATACCTTTCAACATTATTAAGGGACACCGAGAACGGCTGCTGACAATTACGAGGAAGCCATGAAATTTGGGAAACGGATAAAAACGGAAAGCCCACCGATCCGTTCATTTGATGGGGTGATTGGCAAAGGGAAGCCCTATGAAGGAGTCAGTACCATCAAAGAAATGGGTCGTTCTGTTCACGAAATCCCCAGCGAGTGTCAGGATCTGCGCAAGACTCCCGATCTGCCTGACAGGAGAGTGATTGAGGGACCCATGCCGCAGGTTTGACTATGCTTTTAATCAAATATTTGTGAAAATATTTATATATTAAAATATTACGTGCTATAAACTGTCCTATTTTCCTAGACAATGTTATATTTCCCTTAATACATAATAACTGTCATACTTTAATAAACAATTTTCTACTGAATTCTAATTTTTTAAGTTGATTGATTGGACGATAATGTAACTACACTGTCAATGTGCTCTATAGTGGTGGGCCCATCAAGGACAACAATCTTTATTTTTATTATATAAAAAAGTAATAAAAATCCACATCTGTTGCAAGCATTCTCTCTTCTTCTTTTTTTTTTTTTTTTAGAAAACATTGCAGGTGACAAAGGACTTAAAACAGATGTTTTAGCTTGCGTGCTAACGCAAAAGCTAAGAGTTTAAGCTGACAGTGCTCCATGAAGCAGCTCTGTTGGCCTCATTCCTACATTCTCCTCTCAGCCAAGGTGCTCTGGTTTCGTTTAAAAGGGATGATCATCAGATATTGTCCAAAATTAACTTTCAGAGTGGATAGAGCTTAATCACAGCCTCCCACTGGAGGAAAAAAAATCCTTGCACAGAGCACCTAGTAAAGATTTACCCAGTATGCTTTACAACGTAAACAATATAACACCTTCCGTGTGACAATATACATTTTAAAATATATTAAAACTAAACAGCTCACAGTATCTTTGTTTGATAATTTTAATAATGTCTATTATTACAACTAACTGGGGGTCCTATTAAACTGAAAATCAAAAATTCTCAAGCAGATCTTTAGTTTGACGAGTCTGTTGTTTGAAACTTCTCTTCTCCCCATGAACAGATCCACTCCCTAGGCCAGCCCACTATCAAACACAATGTCAAGTCTCTCATCACCAGTCCCAGTAAGCTTCCCCACAGCATGCCCCAACTCGAAGCAATGGAACGAGCCAAATACGAGGAGAGCAAGGCGGTCCGCCACACTTCTGTGGTTAACTCCACCACCTCCGTCCTGCGCTCCACACACCAGGAGGCTAACAAAGCCCAGCACAGCCCGAGCATGTACGAGGACGCCAACGCTCGCAGGACCCCAGGAAACTACAGCAATCCTGTCTCCAGAGGTTCGCCCATGATGGGACGTCCTTCAGATGGTACATTCCTGTTCGTTTTATTCACAAACCGAACTTTTTAAGGACCTCATTTCCATTTTAGAGTTTTTATTTTCAAAATTTCCCCCTCTAAATCTTCAAAGTGATAGAAAGTTTGTTGAAATTTAAGGATTTATCACCAAGTTAGTGAGTAAAAAAACAGAGTGGTGACAGCTCCACTGAGGTTCCCACAAATTGTCCAATTATCTCTAAAAACATTCGGAACAAATAAACTAAAGAGACTCACCACACCTAACATTTCATATATCTGAAATTGCATTAGGACTAGCCATATTAGTTCCTTAAGATATCTTTAATTATATTTTGATTAGGCAAAATACCTATATGAGATATTTCTAATTATCTAATTATTTAATTCGTTTGTGTTCCTTTTTTTTTTTTTTTGAAGGTGCCATGAGCTCCTCAAAATCTGCTGCACATGACCGAAAGAGTTCCATGACCCCGACTCAGAGGGACAGCGTCCCAGCCAAGTCGCCCGTGTCAGGAGGTGACCCCGTAGCGTCTCACAGCCCCTTTGACCCCCACCACCGGCCTGTGGTTCCTGGAGAAGTGTACCGACCCCCCTTGCATCCACATCTGGAATCTCAGATTGCCTTCCACAGAGTGCTGGATCCTGGTACGGTGATAAAAGTAGAAGAAAACCCCAGTCCTCTAAGTCAGCAGTTATGGTCTGTTTCTGTGAGCCTTTTTTTTTTTGTTTTTGTTTCAGCGTTCATGTTTCCCAGGCAGCCATCCCCAACAGGCTACCATAACACCCACCAGTTGTACACCATGGAGAACATGCGGCAGACCATCCTGAACGATTACATCACTTCCCACCAGATGCCTCGGGCTGACCTGGCCAGAGGGCTGTCGCCACGTGAACAGCCCGTTGCCAACCTCTTTGCACCCGGAGCTCGAGGTATGGCCCTCACCTTGCAGACTGTTTCCCATCCGATACGACCTGCAGCGGAGGAGTTGTGGGCCGTAGGGGGGTGTAGTATGCAGTGTGTGTGCTTGTGAAGTAGTGGCTTACCTTTTCCAGACGCCCAGAAGCAAATGACCTTTACAAATTTTGCTGATTTGCTTTTTACATCAGGGCTGCAACAGATTCGGCTACTACTCAGTTTTTTGATTGGGTATAGTCATCCAAATCTTGATTTGCTGAGTGGTTTTGCTTTTTACAGCTTGACCACTGTTCCACTTTGTTTGCAGCCCTGTTGCTTACTGAACAATCTGTATTTGGAAGTCCTATTTGATGAAGGTGATGGGTTACAGCTAAGTGTTCATTCATTAAGAAATTGATGGATCGGTTCATGTTATTCACCATTGGCCCTTTGCTTCTGTCTGTAAAAGGGATTTTTGATCTAGCCCCGATGCCTCCAACTATCCTGTTGCCTCATCCTGGGGGAACAGGTACTCCCACTATGGAACGGCCAACCGCCTACCTCCCTGGACCTCAGCCCCCTTTCCCTCCTAGAGCTTTCAACCCACCTTCCATATCGCCAGGTGAGGATCCCTCCCTCCCTTCCTTCCTCCCCCTGTTCCTACACCTTCTCTTCCCTTGTCTTTCTTGCCACGATGTTTCCTCACACTCGGTAAGAATGCAGCTGTGCACTGGTCCAATTTGTCACAGATCAGTGTTGCCAAACTCATACCAGGAACAGCTGTTCAGATGTTACGTGACTGTTCGTTTTAGTGATTCGTTTTTCATTTTTACAAGCGGATATTGGAAAAATGAAAAAAAAAAGGACAGTTTATTTGTTTATAATTTCATACTCCAAAAACTGGAAAAGGAAATTAATAAAAAAATACAGGCGGCAGTTCGTTAGTTACAGAAAAGCAAAAGTAATTAGGTAGCATCTATTTATTTGCAAAGCAGCTGCCTGTCCTTAAATTTTAAACAGCTCCACCTTAAATGATCTGACAACAAACTCCTGGTGCAATAAAAATAAAACGACAGCCGTTTTCCTGGTTTTGGAGTAAAAATAAATAAATAAATAACCCTCTGTTTTTTGATTTACAATAACTGTTTTTAAAATAAAAATCAAATTGAAATACACGGACCCAGTGTCTGGAGCACCTTAAAAAATTTATTTGAATTGTTTGTTTGTTTTCCATCTTCTTTTTTTTTGCATTTTTCTAATTTCCATTTGTCTGAAAGTGACTCTTTAAAACACGTGGATTATTAAATATGATTTAATAAGTTTGTAAATCCTTTTGCTGAGCATGCCTTAACAAACAGCAGTACTTCAGAACAGATGTAGGTGTGTAAAAATGGACACTTTTTCAAATGTGATCATTTTTGTTGCTGGAGAACAAGAACTCAGCAGCATGGCCAAGGTTTCTAACACTAATGTGGCTTGTGCAGTGAGGATACTGACCAACTGACTGATGAGCTAATTAAACCTATTTTACAAATTATATCAATACCACTGAGATAGTCCAAAGGTAGACATATATTTGTTTTTAAGTTTAAGCCCTTTTTTTTCCCTTAAAAAATTTAGCAAAACATCATGGTAACTTCACTCTTATTTATTTATTTTATTGTGAAATGTGTCTTACGATCAAAGTGTCCTGAGAGATGTTTTTTTATTTCCACTAAGGGAACAAAATTAAGTAACGGTAAATAAAAAAACAAGTGTTTTTAATGAGCTGGGTTTGAGCTTCATGTACTTTTGATCATCACACACCAAAAAGTAAAGGGAAGGCAAGCTAACTCATATTTAAAATGCCTGGCAGCCATTCAAGGATATTTCTTTGTCCTTCGCTATTAATTGTTCATGGTATAAAACTAAACTAATTACCCAGATCCAGTGACAGAAGCAGAAAAAAATAAATAAATAAAGGAAGACTTTCAGCAGGAGCAGTCTAATAAGATTTATTTTTGCTGATAGGAAGTGAAAACGTCAATGAACAAATGTTTTAGTTTATTTTTGCTGACACAGGTCGATAGTTTCATGCAGGAGTCACTAAGCCTGATAGGTTCTGATAGGCTAACATGGGAACTGAAGTGGAAAGAAACCCTCATGTAACTCAGACACAACACAGCTGGTGTAAAACCAAACAAGCAGTGCGTTCCTGAGCTTTGCGTGCATGTTGTCCCCTGTTCCGCTCAGGCCATCCAGCCCATCACGCTGCAGAGAGAGAACGGGAGAGGGAGCAGCAAGAGAAGGAACGGGAAAAGGAAAGGGAGCAGCAGCAGAGGGAGAGGGAACGGGAAATGCGAGAACGAGAACGGGAGCGGGAGCGAACCAATGAATACATACGTGGAGGTAAGTCTTCTTGCTGCCATTCAGAACTACATCAATCTTTTTAAAATCAGACTTCAAACTTTTCTTGTTTAATATAGGAAGTCATGCTCTTGAACTTCATTTTGAAACTATGCTTTTGCTTTCATCATTGTTAAAGGTGCTCTAGAGCAGCCTGGCCGGCCAGGTTTTCAGCTCTCCCCATCGCCCTCGCTAAGGACTCAGGACGTGGTAGTTCCACATCGGCCGAGCGTCTTTTCAGGAAAGAGTGTCATCACTTCTCTAATGTAAGATTAAAACTGCTCCATCTTACATCACTAACCAGTTCTCCTGATAAGGAAAACAGCATTTACAGGAAAATCACTACCACATTTATGTGTGTATAATACAGGAAATTTAACCCCTAAAATTATCCAACAAACACGTTCACAAGTGTGTGCCCCAAATAATGTTTCCCCACCAGAGGGCACACTGCAAGGGCTGAAAAGTCCTGAAGTCTGATTGAAGTTAGTGGTAGCAATGCACATGAACATATATTAAAGTGTGACTTATAGTCCTGAAAATACAGTAGTTACATTAACATTAAGCTGCACTAAGGGACAACCCAGAGATCTATTCGTTCATTAGTTTTACAATATTTGAGGAAAACTTGTTGATGTCCTCATATCTCCATTTCCTCCCAGGCCTCATCCTCCTGCAGCATCATCGGCTTCACAAAACAGCTTCCGCCACGGCACAGCAGCTGATGCTCTGGCTGCTTTGGTGGACGCCGCAGTCGTTGCTCCTCAGATAGAGCTCCCAAAGATGAAGGAGAACAAGCACGAGAGGGACGAGGAAATGTCGTCATCAGGTGCGGTGCGGCGAGCTCCAGTCCTGTCCGAGCACCAGCAGGAGGCGGAAAGGCGCTGTGTCATGTCTCTGCCAGGTGGTAAACCCCACCCAGGTTACACAGAGGGTCCATGCGTCGGGCTGAAGGACAACGTCCCTCAAACAAAGTCCCGCTACGTGGAGGAGCTTCGAACTCACGGAAGGACAACCATCACAGCCGCTAACTTCATCGACGTCATCATCAAACGTCATATAGCTTCAGAGAAAGACTCCCAGGAACGAGGTTCTCAGAGCTCCGACTCTTCGAGCAGCTGTAAGTGTTTTGGACAAAAAGAGATTATTATTCAAGCTGGTAAAAAACATCAACAACAGTTAAAACTGCAAGCAGTGGAAGATAAAACTAATATAAGTAAAAATAATATTGGTTTATTTGTGTTAAATATGAGGCATAATGTGTTGTTCATGTTTTTAAATATTGTTCTAATTGCACTACTTTTATTACATAGGGTTCTGTAAGTTTTATTCATGATTAAATGCAGAAAAATAAACTAAGTAAAAGGCAACATACCAAGTATTTACAAAATGACTAATTGCAGGATTTTTGCAGCTGTTGGTCTAATGCAAACATGCAGAACCTGGGTTTGAACCCAGGCCAACCCTTACAGTGCAAAAAGGCCAAAATAGGAGTAAATTGTGTTTTCAATACCACAAACCCATCATCATGCCTTGTTTAGTTCTGTGTGAATGTACACCCTCTTTTTTATTATTGTCTTGCAGTGTCGTCTAATCGATACGACAATACTGCTGGAGGAGCCATAGAGGTGATCAGCCCTGCCAGTTCTCCTGTCCAGCCTCAGCAGGACAAACCAGAGGAGGGGCAACAACAAGCAGCAGGTATGAAGATGGAGACTTTAAGAATAATACCTTTAAGGCTGATTTGTTACAGTAGCGAGGTACACGCTGCAGTGAAGGCTTAGTTGAGAGTGCATACCATGACTTGGATGACTTGACCCACTGACACTTGAGGCCTTCAGCCAGCTTTTCAGTTATTCTTATCACCTGATGTAGACCAGATGCTTTTGGCACGGAGTCTGTTGGCTCATTGCTGTCTCGTCACTTCTAACTTCACCCTGACTATTTTAATGAGACCAAGCTGTCCTCGGTCGACCTTACAGTTGGCATGCGGCCGTTTGAGATGAGTCGTTACCAGCCGCCAGGGGAGCCGCCCCCGCCGCCTTCCTCCCAGGCAGACAGCTACTCGCAGGTCCCCAAAACTCACAGAGTCATGACCTTGGCGGACCACATTTCGGTGAGAAATACTGTTCAACATTTTATAGCAGAAGAAGTAACGCAGCATCCGTCAGAATCATCAGGTGTTCTGGTCTGTCTTTAACCTTTTGTTGGGGGTTTCTGTTTCATTCAAATGCAGCATATAATAACCCAGGACTTTGCCCGGAATCAGGACCCCCCAGTCTCCTCAGCACCTTCCTCGTTCCAGAGCACCCTGCCACCAGCGTCTTCGTCAGGTCGAGTCAAAGCACCCAATCGTTACAGTCCCGAGAACCAGGTCCAGAACCCGCACCATCAGAGGCCCTCCAGCAGGGTTTCTCCAGAGAACGCCTCTGACAAGACCAGAGTCCGGTAAACAAGCAGAATCCTTACATAATCGTATTTTTAGACCCGCCTCTTATCTAAAACCTGTGCCTCATTCGTTCCTCCCAGACCTGGTAAGTCTCCAGAGCGAGGGGGCAGGCAGATGGAGACCTACGAGCCCATCTCTCCTCCACAAGGCTATCAGGGCATGGACAAACAAGAACCAGGGGGGGCTCCATCCCAGAGACGAGAGGCCGAGAACTCTGAGATGAGGTAGGACGTCTTCATTTTGACAGTCTGGCAAACTTGTACCTCTTAATTATGTATTCAGAATCCATTTTGAACTATTTATTAAACAATGTTGGTTAACGTTCGACACTTTGAGCTTGCTTGAATCGACTGTACAGCAGTTCCTTGTTTAGATTCTTGCAGTTGGATTGTTCTCTGCGTTGGTTTGATATCCTGTCAAAAGTTTGTGGTCCTGAAAAGTTTTGCTCTCTGTCGGTCCTTTGTTTGGTTCAAGGAGTGACTCGCGATCCCCGGGGAGCGTCAGCTACCTGCCTTCCTTCTTTACCAAGTTGGAGAACACCTCCCCGATGGTGCAATCCAAGAAGCAGGAAATCTTTCGTAAGTTGAACTCCACCTCTGGTGTTGGTGATTCTGATGTTGGTAAGTGGGTCTTCTCTTATCCTTTTGAGTTTCATTCATGAATTCTCACTAATTCTTCTCACTCAATAAGCATGTAATAACACTGGAACAGCACGGCTTCTTAACTCAGCAACAACTTGAGTTCTTGTCCTGTATTTTTGTTTGGTTTCTCAAAAGTTAATAATTAATTTTGCAGGAAATGCGCAGCCTGGGACTGAAATTTTCAACTTGCCTGCCGTTACAACCTCCAGTAAGTAGAAGTGACTCCAGGTCAGACATTTTGGTTTCATTCAAGATTAGAGTTCCTCTCTCATTGTCTGTTTTCCGGGTTGTGATTTGTAGGCAGCATCAACACCAGGAATCAGTCCTTCAGTGACCCAACAAGTAACCTGGGCTTGGAGGACATCATCCGCAAAGCTTTAATGGGCAACTTGGAGGACAGACATGAGGAGCACCAGGGCGGAGGGACTGTGGCCATGAACAACACATCAGGCACAGGCAGTGATACCCGGCAGGAGGCCACCTCATCTCCTATTATGGGTTCGTAGTTTCTACAACGTGTAAATGCAGAATTTTCAGTAAAATTCATGTATAATACTAGAAATTTAACCCTTAAAATCATCAATAAAGTGGGGTGGTAGTATTATACACAGCTTATTGATAATTAGATTTTTATTGCTTTTTAAGCTCAAAAAATGATAATCATATAAAACTTGATCGTATTATACATGAATAAATACGGTACGTGGAAATGAAAATAAAAACATTGGAAATTGGGAGAAAAATAAAATGGAATTAGGTAAAAGGTAGAACAAAATGTTCTGAACAAGTGATTCACACAAAATGCCTGTTTGAATCTGCAGGAAAACAAAAACAGGGCAGAGCGACCAGCCGGAAATCCAAGTCCCCTAACCTGGGTCAGGCCTACGCTGGAGGGGAGCGTCCTTCGTCAGTGTCTTCTGTCCACTCTGAGGGCGATTATCACCGACCAACTCAACCCCAGTGGAGCTGGGACGACCGACCCTCGTCCACAGGTGTTTAGCAGTTTTCTTTTCCCAGGACATGAATTATCATAGTATTATCATAACCAACAAAACAAATAAAGTCATATATTTGGATTTACTCATATCAGAATGTTTTAGGTATCAAAATGTAGCTTTTAAAGCCAGAAATCTCAAAATATAATTAGGTCATTTTGAACAAATTTGACTTAATCCTCATTTGGATGTGATGGCTCACATTTATTTTGTAACCTCTGTAGCACCTAAAAAAAACCGTTGACTGTTCTTTCCCTGTTATTTTCTTTTCTAAGGTCCCATCCAGTTTCCCTACAACCCTCTGACCATGCGTATGATGAGCACGGCTCCACCCACCGCCATCTCCGCGCCGTCTATACAGAGCCAGCAGCATCAGCCGCCTCCAACCGGAGCTCCTGTGGCCCAGCAGCGAGTGTGGCAGTCCCTGCTGTCAGAACAATACGAGACCCTCTCCGACAGTGACGACTGAGCGCCGCTACCTACAGCCACCAGGTCCCAGAGAAAGCCCCCCCCAACGCTGAGGCTGGCCTGTCCACCCCACCCCCCCTCCCCTCTCTGCTACAACTAACCTCACTCTTTGGCAAAGTGTAACAAGTGGATGGGGGTAGAAGTGGAGTTTTCTTTTTCTTTTTGGTGCTACAGTGCCCGCCCCCCCGACTGGCATTTTTGCTTCGGAGGATCTCGCCCCCCCAACCTGTCAGAGAACTTTACAGTCAAGCTGAAGAACTGAACCTGTAAAAACAAACATAAGAAGCTATTTCTGAATTTTATGTCTGATTTCTGTAAAGGTTGACCTTGTCTTTAGGAAAATCATTGTATGTAAATAGAGTAACCTTTTTGCAGTGTTTTTCTTAACTTGATTATTTCTTATTTTAATGTCGCTTTTAAATCGATCCACTTTAAAGGAGAAGAGCGGAGGTGTAATCTTTAATATTGCAGGTGCAGCCCCAAACAAAACCACCCACTCAAACATTTGTTTTTCTTTTATTTACGCCACACTTAGAGAGACCGGACCTGTGGTTTGTACTTGACCCTTAGCGGATCTCAAACGATGCCACGCTGCCCGTCATCCACCACGGACGCCGAGAGGGCAAAAAAAACAAAAAACTGATGTCTGACGATGAACAGATTGTAACGAACGGACGGTAGAGACAACTTCTCACCCTATTTGTCGTCGCAGCAAGTTGAGAACACTGGTGTCATAGCAGAAAGGTGAAAAGTCTGAAATAAGCTTTCCAGAAAATGATCTCGTCATGACTACTTCTGGACCCCGCCTGATTTAATGAAAGTGAGCCAATTTTATTATTTTTTTCTCTATTTTTCATTTAAGAGAGTGTCACATCTCAGTAGTTTCACTTTTCAAGATGTCCAGCACAACTAGGTCTGGACGTTTTTTTGTTTTGGTTTTGTTTTTTTCTTAGGAGGGATGCTTTTGCCTTGTGATTTGAGAGAGAAGGCAGCTTTAACACATTTTCTCAGAGATATATGTTGTTTGTATCTGTAGTTCCTTGCTTTTTGTTTACTGTCCTGACAAAAAAGAGAGAAAAAAAAAGAACTTTGTTATATGTTTTCTTTTCTTCCCATGACACAATAAGATGAAACTAACCAAACCTAAAGAATGGTCTGCACCATTGTTGCACTTTTGATTGTTTTTTTGTGGCTTTTCGACAAGAGAAAGCATCCTACCTGCTGTGTAACTTATTCAACCTCCAGCCCAGGACTATACGAAGATGTGCTTTTACTTTTCCCACCTCTCACAAAAAGACAAAGAAAAAAAAAATACCTGTATGGTTTTTATCTTCCTGTCTTTTCTTACCGCTGGTACATTATATTTTTTAGCGTCGACATGCATCAGAGTTACCGTTTAAAGTGCATGGTACCATTAAATGTTTAGGACTTAAGCCTCGATCACATAATCTCTGCTTTCAATGTGTCAGTCAGCGTATAGCTTTTAATAGGTCAGCATCATAAACTGCATCAGCTTTGTTCTCAAAATCCTCTTTTCTTTCTAAGACAACAATGCCATGCTCTAACTTTCACACTGCTCAGTTAACAGGTTCTTTCTGCTCTAACGGGGATATTTCCTCGCTACGTTTTAATTTTGATTTGCATATTTTTTGTCCTAGCACGCGCTCAGATTTAGATTTTGTCAGTTTTGTTCGTCCCGTTTCGACGGGATGTTGTGTTTACAGACGTAACGAGATAAAAAAAAAAAAAAACCTTTACAAACTTGAATCCTTAAGGAATCCGACATGAAGCAGAAAAGATAAAATAAATAAAATTGGAGCGTTTTTCAGCTCTTCACTAAACAAAATGTTGACTTTTATTTTTATTTTTCAAATTCAGACTTGAAACTCCTTGTATCCTATGATGTTGAAATGCAATGTTTGTATCGCACAATGTCTCTTAGTAGGCTTTTACGAGAGTTCAGACCAATCAAATAAAGTGGATCAGTTATCCACCTCTGAAAAGTTCTAAGTGTAAAGGTGTTCTATTATTCACTCATTGCATTTTCTTTTCTTTTTTTTGACTGCACAGTCCTGATGCTTGGTCTCTGAGCTGTACTGCAACTATCCACTAGGACTTTTATTGGCAAATTGATGAATATTAAATGAGAAATATGTCATAATTTGCAATCTAATAAATAGTATGTAATATAATTTGGCAGTCTGTTTATTATATTGTAATAAATAGACTAACTGCCTAAGTTACTGTGCATTTCTTTTTCATGCACATTCTCACACATAAGGAAGAGTCATCTTAGTGTTGTCCAGATGGCCACTTGTTACACCGACACAACTAAAACACCTCAGGACGTATTAGATCCTGTTTATTTTTGTTGTAAAGTTTGTTTGTTACAAACTGACTTATTATAGCTTATGTATAAAGCTATTCAATCAGTTCCACTCCCTATTGAGTCTCATTTAAATGTTTAAATGTAATGTGAAGTTAAATCTGTGCACACAGCGCCCCCTGCTGGTAAACCTTCAGTATTGTTGAAAGAATTTCACGCAAGCCATAACATCATGTATTTTTAATTTACCAGCAGAAACCCCTTCTACACTTTTATAATGTGTGTTTGTCATGGGATGTATAGTACCAAAGTACATGTTGAGGTAATTCTTTTGTAAATCTGTAATTTTTACTATTATTTCTGTACTTTAAAATGAATCAGATTAATCATCCTGTTTCGCTACAAATTTAAATATGACCAGAACTCATCATGCACAAAATGCAAAAATGGAAGTGTTGAGTTATGACAACTGGTTCTGCTAAACAGTTGAGCAAGGAATAAATTGCTTTATATTCACTTTATTGTATGTATTTGCATGTTAACATAATCCTGACAATCTGAGCCGTCCTGTCAGTCATCTGTCTTGAAGTACTAACTTATAAAAAGGTAATCCCATGTGATCTGCTTTAAAAACTGTGCAGATTATTGCACCAAATAGTCGTTTGCTCTGGTGCTGCTTAGAGCAGAGGTATATAGACTACAGACTGGGATCCCAGGACCCCCAGGGGTCCACAAGCCATTATCTGGGGGTCCTTGAGACATTTCAATAAATTGTTAATTTGTTTTTTTTTTCAATAGATAATCCATATGGGGAATAATGCACTACACACTAAACTAAACAAAATACTATTGCCATGGCATTTAGGGGTTAAAATAACTAAATATTTTTGCATTAACAGCATGAGATTTATGGGATGTTTTCATCCTTATAATAAGGATAAGGTCCCCAGACCCAAAGTTTGAGAACCCCTGGCCTAGAGTGAGGAGAGACCCTTTCAATATGGCGGCGGCGCCATATTGAATGGGTAATGGATTCTAGTTCCTGTGCATAGACACATGCGACTCGAGCACACCCGGAAGCAGTCGCTGTTTAAAATGCGCTCTCTTTTGCCAGCTGTGGCGGAGCAGCTTTTCCAAGACATCCAGAAAACATATCAAGAAACGTCTCAAAGTAAGTCAAGAGTTAGCAGTGAAGATACATGTGGATAAACACTGCTTCTAGCATGTTTAATTAGCGTTAAATGACTGTACTAGCAACTAGTCGGCTAACATAACAATTTTACGTCGTGTTGATGTAATACCAGAGTTTGCCTGTAGATGATGCTGTTGTATTAGAAAATATTCTCTTAAATTGTCCACATTTTGTGTTCTACTGTAAAGTAAATGTTTACACAGCTGACAAAGGAGAACTTCAAACGTGTTGTACTTGGAAACGTGCTGTTTATATTCCCCTTTTAACTAAAACAGAAGAAGCTGAATTCATTTCTATAAATGTAGATTTTTTAAATGCACTTTTTTTTTTTATTACATTACACACTCATGCAGTAAAAAGTGCTTGTTGTGTTTTCTCGGTCACTTAAATAAGTAACAGACACATTCAAATAAAACTCGAACATTAAGTATTTTAAAAGGGAAATTGTTCTTAATATGTACATTTTAATTTAAACTAACATCCCAATCCCGTTTATTTGTTCCAATAAATAACAATAATGCTTCATTTTTTTGGTTTTTGTTACGAGACAGAAAATATCAGTAGGTAAACAGTCGGTTTAATATTTCTTTATTATTTTTTAGCATGCCACCATCTATTATTGCACCTTTATTAAATTGATTAACTGTGACTTGCAGTTTTCTAAAATCTAACAGAATATTTATATTTAGCTTCAAAATCTGTGCACTCAAGTCTTATCCAAAACATCTTAAACTGAATTTTAAATTTCAATTGGTAACCTCTTATTTATGTGTTTCCAGTTCCTGATGATCTGCTTATTGCGTAAGTAGATATTTTCTAAATACATTTTATTTTTTGTTTCTCTTTTCTTTGGAAAGTATTAGTTATGTTAATCCGCTGACTCATTAGATTTTCAGTAAGCACTAGTCATGCCGAGTGATCTGAGGTGAAATGCCACAGAAAGGTCTTGCACACTGCTCAGTTTGAATGATTTGGAAGAGCTGAAACCACACTGGAGAACGCTGAGACATTTTTAGTGACGCTGCACGAAGACACGAGGTCATGATGCTGTTCTGTCTTAGAAGAAACATTTCCTGGCTTAGAGACAGTTGGGTTGTGGTCAGAGAAGGGCTGTTCACTAAGTCCATGTACTCATATCCTGTTGGTTCATCAGAACACATCTCTGCTTTTAGACATCGTCTCACTTTGTGTAGTTTCTTTTCCGAATGAGTTAAAACAAGAAAATCTTAGATTAGGAAATTTTACTTTCCCATGATATTGACAGCAACCAAAAAAAAAGTCATAGGTTTCTCCCAGTCCCATGCTTACTGCAGTAAACACTGGCTCTGAGCCTATTTTAATCAATCAGGAGCTTAACTGATGAAGAAATTCTGTGTTTTCTGTGATAAATAAAATAAAAATAATGTAAAGGAATGAATAATTTGCTACAGCTCTAGCTGTATTACCTATTGGCATAATGGCTTTCTTTGGTTCTTGTCCTTTTCTCCTCTTGTCCTACAGGTTGAAATTTGTCTTCGGCTCTTGTGCGCTACAGGCTTTGGACCTGGTTGACCAGCGTTCTGTCACCTGTCTGACCTCCCCCAGTGGACGCAAGGCTTTCCAGGTCTGTCAGCACTTTGCAATCAGCAGTCCTACCCACACAAATTATATTCTGTCTGTTCATGACTTGTATACATCTCTACAAAGGTCAAGATCATTGTGTGCAGGATTATATGTAATCACACATACAGTTTCACATCTCTGCTATTAAAACCCTCCACTCTGAAACCTGAATTAAAAAAACACAAACAGCTGAACTGCAGCAGGAATTTTTAATTTCAGTAGTTTTTTTATTAAAACTGGTTTAGTCTTTCTTGTATTTTGTGAAAGATCTTTGTTGATTCAGCTTTTCATTTCAGTATTTCAAAAGCATTTTTTTATTCAAACAATCAAAGTCCTCAGAGCCTGGAGTGAACCTCAGGAGGACGAAGCTTTATGCATTGTGGGAAAAACAAGGCCGTCCACTGAGGTTGTGGTCATTGTGCCCCAAATTTCCTGTAAATTCCTTCAGGCTTCTGTAAAAATAGTTTTATAGAGAAATATCTGTGGGTTACAATAGAGCTAAGGAGGAACATGGGCTTTGTTCTGTTGGGACATTTTCACCTCTGCTGTGGAGTCATGATTGTTTCATTTGATTCCCCTCAAGGCTGTCTGACATTTTCTGATCAACGTCATTTATTTTTTTTATCCATGCAGGAAACGTGTGTTCAATACAGAATATGAACATTACACTCCCTTCTTTGTTTGTTAGACTTTTATTTGATGAAAATTATTATTCCTGTTATTCTTAGCACTCAGAATAAATCATCTTGTTTGTACAAATATAAGTTTTATTGCATCTATTTTGACTTCAAGCAGCCGTGATGAAATTATTGACAGATTTAATAAAAAAAGAAAGAAAAATTCAGCTTCATGTGTAAGATTTTTTAAAGATTTTTTTTGTATCTTTATTAGAATCTGGATCAAACACTGAAATAAACGTTGACAAATTAACTAAGTCATTTCTTGTTATATCTTTTTTTATTAGACTTGGTTAAATTTCATACGTTGCTGTGGTTGTTCAGTCTGCTGTTTTCACAAAAGGAACAAATATTTCATGAGAACTTGGCATTTCACTGCTGGGATTTTTCACCTTATCTCATTTCTTACATCCTCTGACCTTTACATAAAGAATGATGCACAGACGCCTGGAAACATGCGTCTGAACAGAAATGCTGCATTCTCAGTCTTAGAAAATCTAATAGACAAAACCCAAACTGTACAAAGATGAAAACAGCTCTTGTTTTTACTTTAGCTTATTCTGAACTTTTTTGGTTACTTCCATCATTGAGGCTTCTTTCCTGAAATCTAAAATAAATGGCAATGTCTAACTAGTCACCATCAAATACCGTCATTTTCTTTGCTTTATTTTTTTATTAAGACAATTGTTGCTGCTGTGTGGGGGAAATAGGTGGAGCTTCGTGTGAGCAAATTTCTGCACAATGTTATTTTTAATATTTGACCAATATAATCTTAAGATTAGATTTTCCTATTTTAAAGTTTGACATGAAAGGCAGCAGGTGATTCCTTCAAGGAAATCTAGACCTTCAATTTAAAAACAATGTTTTAACTTTTTGAATCTAGTGTTTTCTGTGTAGGTCAGAGTTCCAGCTAACTGTATTGCTGTGTCTCATGTTAATATTAGCTGCCAGCTTCGCTGTAGCAGAGCCACCGAATCTTTGATGCAGAAAAGAAAAGAACCAAAGTGTGAGCTGGTTTTCAATCAACCTGTTTAGAAAGTGTAGCACTTCTTGTTTTGGCCAGAGTTACTCCTCCTACTCCAGTCCTCCTCATCATGGCGTTTTATTCATCTTCTCTGCTGCTTTAAGCCCACATATTTGTCTCTCTCGTGTCTTATTTGTAACAAAGTGTCACATTGAACAGATGGGGTGTTTTTACTTTTGTAGGTCATAGGGAAAGGTAATTTATTAAAACCCTGCAGAATAATGGAGCCAGCTCTGAGGAGCATTACTTATTGTGTTAATCCACCAATGTAATGTCCTCATGTCACCTTATGTCCCTCTTATTAAATCACTGTCCAAATGTGGGAGGGAATGCGGACATGGTGGATGGTGACGCTCTGTCAGCCGAGTCCATTAGACACATCACACAGATTGTTACAATATGCAAAATAAATGCTAAATCATCTATTCAATTTACAAATACCTTGCATGAAAAGATTGGGTTAATATTTTAGCAGCATCATATAAAAACTATTTTTAGCTTATTTATTGACATTTTACACAACATTGCAACCTTTTAAAAATTAGGGTTTATATTTTGGCTGTAGGCAGAGTAACTGAGATACATTTTTTAATATACAAGTATTCTAACTAGTTTAGACATTATTTGATTCTGGGCTTTGTGCTTTTACAGTCAGAATAATATGTTTGACTTGACAGTTTACAGATGTGAATTACACCCCAGTGAAGTTTAATATCAGCTGTCAGGGTGTGAACTGTGAAACAACTGCAGGGCTCCTCTGTTCATGAGATCATTGTCATCTTATCAGCTAAATGTCAGATTTTATTCACAGTGGAAATTAATACCCTTTCATTCCTTAAAGGACTGCGGATCGTCTGCGGCCTTTCATCTCACTGACTTTTCAAATCAAAGGTTTGGCTTATTGTGTGTAAAATCTGACCTTTAGTTCTTTTTTGTTCAGTTTCCGTCGTGGCCGTCTTCAATTGGTTTGACTTCAAAAGATTATTTGTAGAAGAATCAGTGATTTATGAAAGTTCATTAAAGTCCATTTAGTGTTTCATAAGATATTTTGCGAACAGACAAGTAGAGCTTTAAGTGTGTGTTTTGAAAAATTACCATAAATTGCCCCGTCTCAGTCGTTATTATTATTATTATTATTATTATTATTATTATTGTTGTTGTTGTTGTTGTTGTTGTTGTTGTTGTTGTTGTTGTGTGATGATGATGTTTGTTGCAGGTGATTGGAGGCTCGGGGCATCTTTACACCTGTTTCTTGTCCTGCCACTACTGTCCATGCCCGGCGTTTGCTTATGCGGTTCTACGCAGAAACCAAGACCTGCTGGTGAGTTCCACACTTACTGCTCAAATATTCTATGTAACTGTACACATTATGTCATGTTAAGCTATCATTCTAGTTCCAAATCATTTTGGAGCATCTTCTGTATTAGTGCTGAGGCGACCTTTAGAATAAAAATGATGGCTGGAAGGATCAAGGAAGTAGAATCATACAAAAACGAGATGAACAAAGATTTAATAAAGGAAACTATAACTCGATATGGCAGCAAACACACAAGGATAATCAAGAAACACCAATAAGACGGACTGAGAGTCTAAACGCTGGTTTATACTTAAACAAGACGTGAGACAGAGGATCAGTGATTGCATTGTTTCAGATGTCTTTTTCTTTCTACTCCTTACATTTAAATCTAACATCTCATTTTAAATCAATACTTTTACTTTTAATACTTAAGTACAAAAAATATCAGATACTTTAAGACTTTTATTTAAGTAATATTCCTAAAGGAGACTTTAACTTTTACTAAAGTATTTTTTTGGTAAGATACTTGTACTTTTACTCAAGTATCACTTTGTAGTACTTTATACAACACAGTGGGTAACACTGGGAAACAAAGCTTTAAAAAAACATTAATAGAATTAATAACATGTTAATTAATAACATTAATTTTAATTAACATTAAAATAAAACAAGACACAAAAAACAGCTGAAGACAGATAATTTACAAAATGTCTAAACAAATTAAAGAGCCGACAATAATTAGTATTTTAGCTTTTTGAATAAACTGTTAAATAATAATGTGTAGTTTTACTGAATTAGAGTTGTGTTTTACTGCCATTAAAATGTGTGACTGTGACTCTTATTTAAGCTTTAAAAGAAAGAAAATGTGAAAAAAAAACAAAAAAAAACAAAGAAATAAAAACACCTGGAACAATTTAGAATACTGTATCTTCAATTAGTGACCCCAGCAGATAATACCAAGAGTGCAAGTTTCAAAAAAACATTTTAAACTCTTTTTTTTCTAAGGTGAAGAGGACATGTTTTCAATCCCCAGTGGAAATGAAAGCTTTGATGGTATAAAAGTAATAAAAAAGAAAAGGTCAGTTCATGACCAAGCATATAAAGAGGGCTTTAAAGTTTGTGAAGCTGTTTCAGCATAGATAAATAATCATCAACTTATTAAACATCTTCTTTATGTAGTTTAATAAAACCCTATTAAACAAATAAGATAAAATATTTTACTTGACTTTATTTATTGAGGAAAAACATTAACTATCCAGTTCTATGTGTCTTATTTTTACTTTTTGTATCTTAAGTTCTACACACCACCTTAGAACAATGTGAGGCTGCTTAATTATGGAAAACATCCTAACCACGATTATTTTCTGCTGCTGCTCAGCATAACATATTATTACATGTTAAACCCAACAGCTGAAAGAAGGTAGACTTTACTGAGAGATTTTACAGAAAGCACCTAATAGAGCTGATCAATCCTGAGTTCTGTTGGTGGACTTAATCTTTGTTGCTCAGCAGATTAGGATTAGAGCACTGAAATAGAGAGAGAGTAGAATGATCAACCTCAGCACAGACTGTGCTAATGAGGACAGAATTAGTGCTGCTATCTTGCAGGTATTTCAGGGGTGTCCTTAGTTAATACCAGAATGGAAAATACAAATGTAGAAGAACTGCACTCAGCCAAAGAGCTGAGGAGGAATTATCAGAACCCACTCTAGTTTTCTTTAAATTATGTCATATTAGTTCATAAATTATTTGAAGTTTTTGTCTGCCCTGTCCAGTGTGCATGCTGTTGGAAAGTCATTCATATATCAGTGCTTCCAGAAACATGAATAATTAAAATAACCTGTTTTCTCAGAAACAACACTTTGTATATCTATACTGTATGGTTAAAACAACATAATGTGAGTAAAGTTCTGCTATAGTGGCTTTAATTAGTTTACTGTCATACATTATGTACATTTGTGTTTTTCTAAAGTTTTTGAAAACAACACAGAGGCTATCGTGTCCCATTAAGCATAATCATTTAACTACACATCACTCTGTAGCACATATTTTATATTACAGCTTTATTTACTGACAGGCAGAAAGTTTGTTTCGCAGCCATTATGTTTTTTCAGCCAAGCGTGAATCCCAGAGAAAACCTTTGCCCTGTGACAAAACACACATTTGAGTGTGTGTACAGATGTGTGGTGGTTATGATGTGTTTGTGTTTGCTCACTGATGGGCGTCTCCCCTCCAGTCTCTCTTTATATATATCTTGAAACAACCAAGTATTGAAGAGATAACTATGTCTCCCTTGGGGATGCTGCTAAAACCAGTGTGAGAAACGAAGAACTGCATTCGACCATGGAGACTCCCCAGGAGCACATCAGTACCATTCCCCATGAAAACGTGCAGAAAAACCTACAAGGATCTCTTCGTCGTGACACAGCTCAGCCGCTTCTGGAGTTTCTTGGATGTGGGGATAGTGAATCCGTTTGTAACATTCTGCTGATTGAAAAGTGAAAAACTGAACAGCCCTCCTGGGAGTCCATGCAGGACTCTGTCCAGCTGCAGCCTCTTGTTTCCATTCAGAGATCTGCAGTTTTCTGCTTGGCCCGGAGTACTGGGTCCATTTTGTTCTGAGAAGTGGGTCAGGCGGCCGAGAACTGAGCTATCGCACTAATAGCTACGGTATCTGTAGCTAACAGCTGTGTGCTAATAAACAGTAAACAGCAGAGGTTATAAAAATAACTCACTTTCTCCTTTAGAGTTTTTATGTAAAACAGAGTGAAGGAGGACTCATACCTGCAGTAAGTTAAGTCAGTGATGAAGTTGCTGCAGGGCTGTTTCTCTCCCAACCATCAGGCTCCTGATGTTCCATCTATCTGAAAATTAATAAACTCATAACCCCTGTCTTCATACGCTCCATTGATTTACATAAACGTTCAGAAATATGATTGATATGGAAAATTGCTCAGGCATTTGCTCCGTGACTAATACTCTTGGAGAGGAGACTTCTCAGTGGAATATTACTAACGGGTCAGAGCCGAGGGTCTCCCCCCCCCCAACGTCTCTTCATATCCGTGGCATTAATCATTGTGTTTCCGGTGTCTCTGTGATGAATCTGCTGTCTTTTCTCCCAGTGCAAACACATCCTGGCGGTCTACCTGAGCCAGGCCATGGCTGTGACTCAACAGGAGAGCGTGTCGGATCAGCAGATGTCCACGCTGCTCGGCAGGACCGGGACTCTGTAACGGCAGGTGGACCAGGACGAACGCTGGGGTTTGGTTCACTGCAGAGAAGACCAGAACACGGGAGGGCCGACAGACTACAGATGTTTTATTTTTTTGTTGTTTGAGTCTGGATCTGCATAGTGATGTCATGAGTTTTTCTCTATATTTTGTAATTACTTGAAATAATAATAAAAAAAGACCTTAACCAATATAAACGTTGCTTTTATTACCAAAATAACCCACCATACATACAAATTGCATCATGTTAAATAGCTACATCAGTTGTAGTTTTGTTGAATGAAGAAAAGAATTGTCCACAGTGGAAGTTGTTTTGTTTTTTTCCTGATTAGAAACAAGACAGCACACGGACAAACAGGGAACTTTGGAATAAAAGGCAGGAATGTTGAACTTTTCCGTCTGTTTGAAGTGAAAAATAAAAAAACGAAAGAGAGAGAGAGAAGGCAGCTTGACATCAAGCAACAGCTTGCAGAAAGCTTGACACCTACAGTACTTATTCTTTTACACATGAGTCAACGGAGACGATAATAGAACGTTACAGTGCAGTTACAGTATAAATGTCTCCATTGGAATGTACTAAAACGTTGGCACACTCCTGTGTTTTAGCCCTTAAAGTCAGTCGGAGGTGGAGCGCAGGACCGGATCAACAAACGCAGCGGGGGCAAGTGCTTGCCTTGATAACACCCCCACTAAATCCAACAGGATGTTTAAATATCAGTGCTATGCTCTGTAGTGTAGTGATGGTTTTCAGCTGACCAAAACAAAATGTAAAATATCAAAAACACACAGTCAGTTCTTTCACAGGCACTGAGCCTTATTTAAAATTTACCTAATATATTTTGCTGATCCCACTCTATTAATTCCAGATGTGCTGTGAGATGTCAATCTAATTTAAAATAATAATGCCACACTATGAATTACAGGTTTAATTTCAAACAATATTCCCAGCATTGTCTGCTTCCTGGACCATCTTTTTGTTTGTTGTTGTTGAGCTCAGTTAAAGTAGTTCATCATAACCACGCTTTAGTGCAACATATTTATCATTTTTGGCTTATTGGGGTTTTAGACTGACTGCCGGGGTGAGCTGGACTCCTAAAGCAGGTGAGATTCATTAGTAGTTTGTGTAAGTCACTAAAGCTGCATCCACTCTGTAAATAATGTGTCGACTGGCTCAGTGTGATGCAGCTGAAAACTGGAGAATTTATTTTACTTCCTGAGTTTTTCATTCATTTTATTTAAAAAAAAAAGACATTAAGATTGAGACCTTGTTTTAAAAGGGGAACTTTTTCATATAAGGATAATTCAGTCGTTTGAAAATTTCCCTGTGGAAAAGTTAGAAACCATCAATGTTTTCTTGATAAACAGAGTTTCCATCAGACAGGACTCAGGAACTAACTGCTAGTGTCAAAAAAGCTAAGACCACAGTAAAATGCTGTCTTAAATCCAATCTCCAACAGACATTCATCTGAATGCAGAGTTTGCATTGAATGATTACTCTCATGGTTATTTGAAATAGAGATGAATGAATTTAATCATGTTTCTGATAACAGTAATGGTAATAATGGTGTTGGGGGCAGAAAGTCACAAGTTCAATTCCCCACAACGCCAGCATTTCTTGTTCTTGAGCAAGACACATAATTCCTAACTACTTCAATAGCTGCCTAATGCTCCACTCAGGTGTGTCTTACACATGATAAGTTAAATGCATGGCACAGATATAGTATGGGAACATGCAATGATGATATCTAAAGTACATTTACACAAACTGCTATGAAATGTGGAGGATTTGCTGCAAAATCTGCTTTGGGGGTCGATCTGTTGGGACCAGGGTTGAATCGTCAGAAAACCAGTCACTGATTAATACTTGCCACTAGGGTTGGGCAATATTGGCAAAAAAAATAACACGATTAATTGGGGTATTTACCCAATATAATGATTAATATGATGATTAATCCCTCCCTGGACATCTGCATGTCCTAGTCACATGACCATTTTAAATCTCTCTAGTGGGAAATATTTCCTCTCTGTAAATCTGTTCCAAACTGTGTCAAAAGTACAGACTTCAGGCTTTACATCAATGTTTAAAGTGTGTTGATAAACCAAGTAAAACTGGAGTTATGATAAATTAATAACTTTATTTTCTGAGCGGACAGACCGGGGAACTCTCCAGTCAGTCTGCCTGGCGACATTAATCCTATTAATCGTCAAGATGGAAGTTTTTCTGACGATTACTGTAATTGCACACAATACAATTTTGGAAACAAATCTACTGAGCTGAGAATCCACGATGCTCTCAGTCAGTCTGTCCCTTACAAAGCAAATTAAGCACTGGAAGGAGATAATGCAGGGCGGGCTGTGGCATATTGCATTACTAAAGATATGCTGCCACTACAACGTTGTGGAAAAACTGGGTTTCAATTCACAGCTTATTATTTTAACCTGTTAGCTTCACTGATTCAGAGTCAAAAACATGCAAGTGCAATTGTCATCTTCTAATCATTATTGGCTAAATGACCCAATTACCCCTGATTAATTAGCACCCATATCACCCTGAACACAGCTGATCTTGGAAGCTAAGCAGGGTCTGGTTAGTACTTGGATGGGAAACCAGAGTTGTGCCCACTAACAACAGAAACTGTTGTCTTTATCAAAGGATGACAAAAAAACAACTTTTTCTTTATATCGCCCAACCTTAGTCCCAACTCGCCATTAATAATTCATAAATCTAATCCAAATGAACCCGCTACTAAAGCAGAATTTGCAGCTGTCAGCTCATCAATCCTGCAGGATTTAAACTCTTGTTTCTGTTGTTCAAAACGTTTTCTAGAACAGGTAAGATGTCCATTATTTGTAACCCTGAAGAAACCCACTTTAAAATGGCTGAACTGTCCCTTTAACATAAAGGCATGAGTCATGGCTGCAGGTGAGTTTTGAGCTTCTTTTTTTCTTTCTGAGATTGAATCTAATCACGATGTTTGTGTCCGAGCCACATCCTGGTGGTGGGCTCACAATGGGTTTGTGACCCCTGCGGTTACAAAATGATACACGGGGAAGGAAATGTTTTGTTTTTTTCTGTATTTTTTAAAGTAATTCTAATAAAAAGCTGTTTTTTTAGCTCTGTGCATACATTCTTTCTGCCATATCTTATCCTACAAACACTGGCACTTAGTAATAGGAACAATTTGATTTAAAAAAAGATTTTTCTCTGATATGTAAAGTTTCATTCTTCCTCTTCTTATATCCTCCTAATTAAGCCTCATAAATAAATACAGAAGTATTGTCCTTCTCTGTATATGAAGGCAGTGATGGGTTTAAATTAATTTTAAAGGTTTATGAGCCAAAATAAAAATAACCACAGATGAAGAAACCTCCTACTGTACCTTTTTAAACTCTACAAGTACAGATCTATTCACAAATACTTATTTTGATCATTACGTTCTCAAAGACAAGGTCTTTTAATAAAATAATTATTTAACACTGGCACTGAATGTCGACAATGTACACCAACAGGGCAGAAAAGAGTAGTGTTTGTAACAAAGTCGTTTCAGAATGATAGTTTCTTCAGTTTGGATCCTCTTCACGGTCCTACAAATCCAGTTAGCTTCAACTCTTTTTAAATTAAAGGCTTCACAACCCAAAGGTTTCGTAAGACTTGCTGTATAACGTTGATCCCCCCACCTTCAACTCCCGTCACGATTTATAAATAAATCTCCACATTCAAGGCGTGATTGACATCTTCTTCACATATCATCATACCCTTGTTCTGTAAACATTAAAAACCTCAGTAAAAAGCAAAAGTCCAGCCTCAACAGCTGGACCCAGATCCCAGTCCTCCCCGCGGCGTGTCTCTATAGCAGCGGGTCGACGGTCATGTGGATCTGGTCTCTGTGGCGTCTGCTGCCGTTGGAGCTGAGGTAAAGCTCCTCCTTGCGGCAGAGAAAGTGCTGGGCCAGGATCTTCCGGAAGGTGTTCCTGAAGTCCTGGATGCGGTACGCGTAAATGATGGGGTTGATGGCCGAGTTGGCGTGGGACAGGATGATGGCCATGTACATGACGCCGTCCGGCCTCTTCAGGTCCTTGTAGAACAGGCCCAGGCAGTTGAGGATGTGGACGGGCAGCCAGCAGACGGCGAACAGTCCCACGATGATGGAGAGGGATTTGGCCGCTCGGATCTCCTTCTGCAGCAGCCCCTGGTTCTGGCTGTCCCCGTTGCCCACGCATTTGAGCTCGATCTGTCTCAGCTGCTTCCTGGCCACGGTGAAGATCTTCACGTAGATGCCCAGCATGATGAGCAGCGGCAGCAGCACGCACACGAAGAAGTTGAAGTAGACCATGTACTGCATGTCCACCACGCTCTCAAACTGACAGTTGAGCTTGCAGCTCTGGGGTAAGCTTCCTCGGTGTTTGTAGTCTGTAGTGTTGCTGCAACTCAAGTACTTTGAGTTCCATCCAAAGAAGGGAATAAGGCCGATAACAAAAGAAAGGATCCATAAAATTGCTATGATTTCTCTGGCAGTTTTCCCCGTCATCAACTCCTTGTACCTGGAAGAAACAAAGAAATAATACAGATGTTACTGCCTTCATCGTGTTTGCACAGGTCAAAGGTCACCATGATCTCAAAAACTCCTTTTTTTTCATTCCAGAGTTCATCTTAACAGTAACATCATGCACTGCAAAAAATATCCATCTAACCAAGTTTTAAAACCTTATATCCAGCCACTCTATCAAGAAAACTTTTCATCAAAACAAAAGTGAACGGCAGCTGCTTTTCTTCCGCTCACTCATGCACACACAAACATTTAGCATTTACTCTGTCTGTGCAGTATAACTGACATCAATTTTTTGTAATAAATGTGAATGTGTTTTTGGCAAGAGAGCATTGATAACATGATAAGCATGTCACAGGTCCTTCACCTGGCTGTACAACAACAGAAATACAAATTCAGATCAACAACAATGTTCAAAATAATACACAATGTTACAGTTTAATTAGCAAAATCAATCCAATGTAGAGCAATGTGTAAACTAAATACATTCTTGCTGCTTTATATGCTTTATGTAAAGTAAGAGAAAAATCTCAAGGTAACCTAAAATATTTTTTTAATTCCCAAATATTTGAGAGTTTAAAGAGTTGTCTCTTTTTGGTGAGCTTAGTCAAATGATTTAAGCTTTCACTAAACTCCAGCAAGATGTGAGTCGACTGTTCTGTCATTATGTACTTTGAGACAGTGTTCTTCTCACAGAGTGTTCACCGTCAAGGAGAAAACGTGGGGGGAGAAATCCTTATAAGTCCTCCCACTGCAGCACATGTAGGGGGGGCACAAACACCAGCGAGGTTGTCAGACTGGATGTTTATTTTCAGGTTGTCTCTGGGTTCAGATGAGTTTTTATTCTCCCAAGTGACAAACATCTTTAAAAAAATCTCCTTCCTTCAGAACCATAAATGCTGTGTTGATGTTTATCAGTCTGTCCACACAGATACTTGCTGTTTAGGTGTTTTCTCATGGAGTTTAGTCCACTTTTACACCCACAGTACTCAATGGTTTCACCTGATCTGCTCCTTTCTGTTCTTGGCAGTTCTACTTGAAACTAACTGTCTTCCACCACACAACCAAATCCTATTAAGATAAATCGCAGCCAGTTGCTGCTTATTAAGTGCGCTTGATTAGCTCATTAACAACAAGCTTTTGCACCTCGGAAAAGCAGGAGTTTTGTCGGCTTTGCTGCTCTGCATCGTTCAGGTGTGTGTTACCACAAAGAGGAAAGACATCAGCAACAACCTGAGAGAAGCAGCTGTTCCTGCCAATCAGTCTGAGAAGGGTTAAAGGTCACTTCCAAACTGTTTGGAGTCCATCGCTCTACAGTTAAAAAGGTTCACAAAATATTCAGGACAGCTGATGTCAGCAATGAACCTTAAAGTGCCTGTGACATGCATATTCTGCAAATACAAAAAGTCAAAGAAAACAGGTTGATTTAGGGTTGTTTTGCAGCAGGAGGACTTGGACTCTGCAGCCACTGAGTCAACCATAAACTCTGCAGACCAGCGTTCACACTGCAGGTGAATGCCACACAAATCCCCTTTTTTTGCCTCTCTGTGACCCTTATCAGATTTTTTCCTGACATTCTAAAAGTGACAAATCAGATTTTTTCAAACTCGACCCAGGTCTTTTCATTATGTGGCACTAACTCAAATACATATCTGATGTTTTTCAAAGCAACTAAATTCTGAATGATCATGGGGGTATACGGATCAATCCCAGTAATAATAATGAGTCTAACCTTGAGTCATGCAGTTTAAATCTTGCTTCGTCTTTGTTCTTTTCATTTTCCATGTCCCGACCGAGAATCCGCATGTCTCGGAGCGGATAGATACTTTACTTCCAGCACGTTACTCCTGTTCCAAACATAAAACACTGCACCAGAGCAGCTGGGAAGAGGACGCTTCAAATGTAAACACTGAGCTAAACAAGCAGGTCAGGTAATTATTTAATGGGCTCTGATTGCACAATAACCTGCGTGATGATGCAACAGAACAATAATCAGAAACAAAGCAACAAATCGACCACAGAACAACTGAGAGAGAAAAGAGAAGAGCTAAACACAAGTTCTCAAATGTGAGAGAGTTTAAAGTTTTTATCGAAGCAAAGAGTTGTTGTTGCTAGTTCAAATTGTATGAATGACCTAATTTTTTATCTGCATTTTGACCTTAATTTTGTTCAGTTTGATTAAGTGTATCAGAGTATTCTATATCCTTATAAATAAAACCTTAAAAACGAAAAGGGCTCTCCTTTTTTTGCATTACTTTCATGCATAATCATAAACACATACATAAAAAATAAAAACCCTCTCAGGCCACAGAGGTACATCCTATCCTGTTTTATAAAAGCAGAGCATTATTGCTTCTGTATTATTATGGAAATGAAGGAGGGGCTTATAGAAAAAGCTATACAGAAAGGCTATAAATGACTGGAGCCACATCATTTCATTCTCCATACAATTACAATCTGACTGAAGCATCAAGCCTCGTGCTTATGTTCCTCCTGAGGACACTTTTAGTTTCAAAATGAAAATGTTCTGTTACTGCATCACAAACTGCTCCTCACATCCTCCTTCACTTAGACTCAAAGCATGTGTGAGTCTGGTTCACAGGCGTGTGGTTCACACACAGCACACCGACACAAAGCACCTGCTAGGAAAATGAACCAATACAATTACACTGAAAGCCTGATCTGCATAAAAAAAAATGAGCTTTTCGCAGCTACATCACACAGGAAATGTGCTCCACTTCAACTTTCTATGTGATATTACAGCAAAACGTTTGATCGACAATTTGCTGGCTCAGCACGCTGCCATAAAACCACAGGCAGGCTGACAGCAGGAGCACACGGAGGCTTCAGATCGAGAAGCAAAAGGTGAGTCACCCCCGTGCTGACCTGACTGTCCCCATCATGTGAAGAGCGCTGGAGGCAAAACACACAGTTTCCTCAATGATTCAGACGCGTGGCCGCATGCTAATGACTCATAAACACACACACACACACACACACACACACACACACACACACACACACACACTGGAGTGAGCCTACAGTGAAAAGTGACAATGCATCTGATAACTGCTGCACAGGACAAGAATACATCACATCCAGTACTTATATTCTCACAAATCACCATGATGCTTGCAGACATTCTGGTTTAAAACTTTGCACATTTTCACCCCTTTTACCATCTGACTGTTCTTCAGCTTTTTCCTGCACAAAGATTGATATGATGAAAACCATTTAAATGATAAACATGAGGACTATTTTTTTAAAGCCACTTCAGTAGAAAACAGAACTGAATAATAATAGTTTCTTCATCATCAGTGACTTTATTTATATTATAAGAGAGAAGAAGAAAAAGGAGAAATGTAATGGGGTAGATTAAAAGAGAGATTAGAGAAGATATGTGAAATATAAAACAAGAAAACACAACACACCCAACCTCTGTCTGCACACCTACAGTTTTACCTGTTCACTGAAACATATTCAAGTTCTAGTTATATAATGTACATGGACATAAAGCCCAGACATTCAGCTTTCATTTGAGGGGATCCACATTAAAATTGGATGAAGGGTTTAGGAGGTTCAGCTCCTTAACATTTATTAATGGTACCTTCATGGTCTGTCCATGTGCAGAATGACAAAATGCAAAATTATTTACTAAAACCTCTGTAACTTTGCTCCAGTTCATTTTAGCAACACTAATCTTTGCACAGGTAATGTCCACAAGTGGATTCATGGTTTCCAAGAGTTTTTAGCCTGATTCATTATGGTTTTAAATGGGTTATATACTGTCAAATGCAGAAATTATTTAGACAGGAGGGGGAAAATACATGTTCCATCCTCAGTATCTCTAAAACCAAAGCAGCTGTTTCAATACTTACACTTCTAATAAAATCTCCCAAGTGTTAGTTTTATTTTGATAAAATAGTATTTAAGGAGAATTTGTAAATGCTGAGATACACTCAGTTACATTTCAGCATGGAATTTTGAGAAAAAACACCAAGAAAACCCCTTATAACTGCAGACACATTGAAGTTAGTCTTATTCTTTAGTTATTTCAACACAACTAGTGTACAGCAGCTATTTATCTAAGGCTTAATTCCTACTCTGAATTCCTGTCTGCCTGTCTTATTAAAAGTGCTGACTGTAAGTGACAGGCGTATATGTTTACCACACTGTGCAATGACAGTAAAAAGGTTTTAGGTGAAAAACTACCACCATAACCCCCTCCCTGCCTAAATTAAAAGCCAGCCCTGCCCTTATAGAGCCTAGTTCTGGTAAAAACATAAATAAATGTTCATTTCTATTTACAAACCTTTTTCCTGCCAGCGCCAGCAGCTCCAGCTGTGCATCAGCTTGTGTACTTTGTGCGACCAGACACACTGTAAATAACTGAGTGTAATTATAGCAACTTTAATATCCAGAAAAAAAAAAGGAAACATGTCACCAAGTCCAAACTCATCTCTCTTTTTAATGTCATTTTGATGGAATATTAGGCTTTTGCTACTCAGGCGTTGTTCGTTCTGGTCTCCTCACTGGATTTATGGGTGGAAACGTGATAAATTAACAACCAACTGGGTCTGTAAAAGGCTGTAAAGCAGCGAGTGATGAGGAAGTGGGTTCAGTCTGACACTCAGGAAGTCAGTGCTATAAAGGTCCACTTTCAGAGGGAATTTACCAGTAAAAAAGAAGTCTGGTTACCATATCAACACATATTAATTCTTAATCATTAGCCAAGTCTGCCTCTGTTTATATAAACGTCTGTTCTGAAGTGGTGGGCAAGCCCCCCACGTGACCCCTGCAGGGGTCATGGCGAGCCGGCTGGGGAGCCATGAATCTTCCAGTTTGGTGCTCAGAGAAGCAGCGGAGGAAACAGCGGCGCTCATCACAAGCTGCATTTGTCCTCTCATTACCACCACTTCCTGCTGTTCGCCTCCATCATCTGCTCCCCCCTTTCTTTTAATCACAGAGTCCAAACGTGCAGGAGCTGTTTCCCACCGGGCCCATCTCCCGAACATCGCTCCCTCCTCCGCAGAGACACGGGGACGAACAAGCGGCTGAATGGATTAGCTCCAGCATGACGACAGCACGCTGGCATCTATCTTTATTCTGCTTTCCTCTCCTGCTTCATTCTGTGCCGCTGAGCATCTGCCCCGGGGCCACTGACCTATGCCACACTCAAACACACACACACACACACACACCAACTAAACACCCACAACATCCACTTTGATGTCCGGCTCTGTCCCCAGAACAACTATCCAACAGGTGGCCGCTCAAGCTGACAACAAAGTCCTCATGTGCTGTGTGTGCAAACACAATTGTTTGGTCAGAAACCATATTTAGAATGAGTTTCTCTACAAAACAACAAGGCGAAAGGTGAGGGAAGGTAGAAAAAACATCTAAAAACAAAGCATCATCATGTAATTTTCTGTCTTTATGACTAATTTACTACTAAACACTTTCTCTCCCGGTTCCACTTAGTTTGAAACACACCCTCGGGTTTTTAATTAAGTAAGAAATAATTTTCACTTTGCAAATTCCAAGAAAAAAAACACAGCTTTGGAGCAATCACATTTATCAAAAAAGTTTTTATTTCCTTCTAAATCTGGGCCAGCTTCTTATTAAAACAATAATTTACTGATAGAAAATTTATCAAGAAAAGTTAAAGGGTGCCAGATTAGCTAACGCCTGAAACATTCAGAATTATTTTTTATTTAGCAAACCCTGGAGGTATTTGAAACTCACTTTTCTTTGACAGAGGCAGACTCTTATTTTGAAGGGTATCTAAGAACTTTATTCTCTTTTTATTTACCAGTGTTGTGTAAAGTACCACAAAGTGATACTTGCAAGTATCTTACCAAAAAATTACTTTGGTAAAAGTTAAAGTCTCCTTTAGGAATATTACTTGAGTCTTAAAGTATCTGATATTTTTTGTACATAAGTATTAAATGAGCAGTTAGATTTTCTGTAATGACATTTATTAGAAGGTTACCAAATAATAGTGTTTACATGAACAGCTATGAAGTTTTAAGGACAAGGTTTATTTAGACACAATCTGCTTTGGATGTGGATCTAACAGGTAAGATATTGACTGTTTGAGATCCATACTTGTAATTGTCTGAAACATCTTTTTTCTTTTTTAAATGATGAAGCTGACGTCTGTTTCCAGCAGGATCCTGAGGGGGAAACGAGGAGCTGCTGATGGAGATGCAGTCGCTCCTCAGAGCTCCATCAGCTCCAGTTCATTTCAGGACGCCAGCAGCTCAGAGGGAGAAAGTAGCCAGAGAGTTTTTTTATTTTTATTTATTTTTCAATCAGAATTATGAGGCCAGAGTCTTGAGGGGAGCATCGAGTGGGTCTGTGGCTCGGTTATCTCGAGAGAATTCAAACATCTGGCCTTCCTCTTCCACTTAAAAACATCCGCAGAACACTTTTATCTGAGACTGAATTGTGGCTTCAGAGGCCTCACACACACACACTCACACACACACACTGATCATGTCATCACATGTACAGTGTGTGTTGTCAGGTTGGGTGAAAACTCTTTATATTAACACAGAAAACGTTACATGACTCTATTTTCTGTGTAAAAAGGAGAGAAAACGAGGCGTGCTACTGTTTGTTTGTTTTTTTATCCAGAGGTCAAAAATAGACGTGAAAATTCAGACTTTATCATCCGTGTGGTCTGTAGCGTGCAGCTTTTACCCCAAACTAATGTCAAACTGTCCTTTTGTGTCACGGCGTTGGAGCGTAATGGAAATGACAGGCGCAGCACGAACAGCCCCAACAACTGCAGCCTTAAAATAAAAACAAAACAATAATAATAAAAGAAACCTGACAGCTCTCTAACACGACACGAGTCCAGAAAAACACCACCACCTGCAGACAGACACTTCCCGCCTGATAACCCCGCCGCTGCTCCTGGGTTCATGGAAACGTCAAGGCTGCTCTGTGCCAGCACCGCCCGGTTCTGTTTCCACCCAGGAGCTCCGAGACTCCAGGTCCTGTGGCAGAAACTGATCCAGATGTGGCCAATCACACGGCCCCGTTTCCAGAAGGTGGCACGGTGCTGAGAATGTGGGAAAACTAATAAAAAAACTCCAACATAGTGTTTGTTAAAAGCGCGTTAAAGCTATATTTACAATAAAATCTTCCCAGGTTTTTTTACAGCTGTAACAGCTTCAGTACATTATGAAATGACCTGTTCATGATTGGATTTATAAAAACAGGATTTAACTGTGTACAGGTGAAAATATGTGTTGAACAGTTTGCAGGAAACGGGCTGAAGCTACAGACTGGTGTTGAATGGTTCTGATCTTTGGGCCTGGAGGCGGGCCAGCATTAAACCCACACTGGATGCTTTAGTGGAAATCACTGCTGGGTTTCAGGGCTGCTGCTAAAACGGCCCTCTGGGCCAATCCACTGCTGAAAACACAGGTTGAATGACTGATCTGAGCTCAACAACAAACAGCCGAGAAAATGAATGTTGACTTTTGGTTGTTTCTGAATTTAAAAAAAAAAAAAATCAGCTTGTTCTCAGAGAGGATGAGGAGTTTTGCACATTTACTCAACAGCAAATAGTTTTTATCCCAATTCTGGAGCAAATCAACTCAAACGTATCCATCTACACTACAAAAACTGTCCATCTAACCAAGTTTTAAAACCTTATATTCAGCCAAAAAGTCTTTTTGATCTTGTTTTAAAACTGATTTACTAAACAAGAACTGATTGTGTCAGAATAATAATCTTCTTTTCAGAATATGTCAGATTATTTGTCTTGTTAGCCTTAAAATTTGACTCAAATTAAGTAAAAAATTTCTGCCAATGAAATAAGAAAAATTTACTTGGTAAGATTCTTGAAATAAGAAAAAATTGAGTCAAATCAAGTATTTCAATATAGTTTAAAAACAAGATCAAAAAGTTTTTGGCTGATAAAAGGTTTTAAAACTTGGTTAGATGGACAGTTTTTGCAGTGTAAAAACAAGTTTATAAATACTAGATTATATTCTGAATCTTCTAAGAACTAATCTGTCAGCAGTGAGACCAGTGTTTCATTTAAACTGAAATCTGCTGGAATTGTTGCAGCTGTGTGACGAAAATGACGTCATTTTGTTCTCTGCTTTGAGTTTCCCCATCCCTTCTCGTCAACGTGAGAACTAAACTGTGATTGGTCAGAAGTTTGTGGGCGTGTTGATGGAAGCAGACGTTTCTAAAGAGGGTCAAACAGCCAAAAACTCATTGATGGAGATAAAACAGTGTTTCGTACGGAGGAATCTTTCTGCCAAAAACTGTGGCGCTTTAACCAGGACAGATTTGTGGACAAAGTAAAGTCAGGTATTGGAGGACAGTGACATGTACCATAATGGGAGGGGTCTCCCAGGAGCTCGGCGTGGCGTGGAGGTGTGTGCGACCATGAATCAACGGGTCGAGTAAACTGAGTAACTTCTCCAGGCTAACAAGATTAACAATCTAAAACATGATTTTAAGACTCAGTTAGATGGACAGGTTCTGCTGCTCAGGTAAAACTTTCACTCTCGCTTTTGACTTGGGGTCCCAAAATGGCGGCTGCTGGCCTGGATCTGGACAGAAATGAGTCTAATGTGGACCCAAAGCTGTTGTTAAAATTTAACTAATTATTTATTTCCCTCATTATTTTAGACATCATAATCATTTCTGCAACCTGGTCAGACGTTTGGTTATTTTTAACTTTAGGCGTAAAAAACAAGATTTAAAAGCTCTGCAGTGATATGTTTATTTTACATTAACCAGTTTATTATCAATGTATTGTCTATTTCATGTAATTAGATTTACACAATTACATTAGAAAAATTAATTTAGGTGGACCTTGATGAGATTTAAAGAGAAATTGTTGCTTTTTCAACAACATTTTGCACAAACTAAGCAGCCACTGAAACCATTTTTTAACTGATATATCACATCGGTCAAGAAAACTATATATTTTTTAAATCTGCACTTTCAGCAGACTTTATAAATGTTTGAAATGTTCTGTTGTGTTGAATTCAGCAAAGATTTGCCACAAACTGCACAGTCAGAAACTTATTTTCTGACTCGTTTTCACTTTTATGTTGAATATTTGCCTGCTGATCTGCTCACCTTTGAACAAACTGCAGCAGATAGGAGATAAAACACACAGGCTGCTGAGTGACTGAAGGAATTTCCATGACTCAGATGTTTCACACTGTTGTTGCTGCAGCTCATTTACAACCAAATTGCACAGAAAAAAAAGAAAAAACTCCTCAAACCAAAGCTCTAAAACAACAATTTTGAAGTCTATAAGTGCAGGTTTTAATCATGTTAAGAAAAGTTTGATCTGATTATGATTCTAATTTTAGATAGAGATTTTTTCCTGGTAATAAGCTTCAGAGCAGAACAGCTGGATCAACACATCTGTTGGATCAACTCTTACAGACTTTTAATTAGTTACAGCCTGATCAGAGTGAAGACAGGCTGTGTTTATTTTACTGCTTTCACATTAAGGTGCCACTCACCTCAGTGGGATCTTCACAGCCAGGTATCTGTCGATGGCGATGGCCAGCAGGCTGAAGATGGAGCTCTGCGTCAGGACCAGGACGAAACAGGCGAGGAAGAGGCATCCATAAAAGTCCAGGGGCAAGCCGATGCTGATGATGATGGCGAAGGGGATGGCGAGGCAGCCCACCAGGATGTCGGCCACGGCCAGGGACACCAGGAAGTAGAAGGTGGCGTTCTTCAGGGTGCTGTTGATCGCCACAGCCCAGCACACCAGCACGTTGCCGAAGATGGAGAGAATCGCGATGACTACTTCGATCACGATGTAGTAGTACACCTTCATGTCAGCAAAGTCTGGACTGCCAACCTGCAGGTTACATGGGTCACACTCATCCGCAACACCTTCTAGTCCCAGAGGAGTAAATAACAACAACAAGTCTCTGCACTGTAGTCCAGGAATCCTCCACAAGTGGCTGCGCGATCTGCCATCTGTTGGAAAGTCAGCGCATCAGTTTTGGGAGTTGGAGTTTGAATGGGGTAAAAAAAAAAAAAAGCTTTACATTTGTTTTAATCTGTATTTTTAATTTGTCTCCTTGATGAGAACAGGAGTGGGACTCACCTTAACGAGTCTGCGCATCTCTTCAGGAGGATTTCAGTCCTTCTGTCCTGCAGCGACCGGAGAGCGCAGCGTCTGAGCGGCATCTGCTCCCATCCACACAGGCTGACGCACAAGTTCCCTCAGAGAGCAGGGAGGGGAGGGGGGGGGGGGTTACTCTGAAGCCACGCCCCGATATGCACACACATACACACACACACACACACCCGCATATGCCCGTGCGTTTAGAAGTGCAGTGGAACAGTGGAATCCCGAGCGCGCGTCACCGTGCGTAATTACGCGCCAATTAACTCTTAATTGGCACGGTTACCCCTAGAAAAAAGTAGTACATGCAAATATTATTTAAATATAATAAGTTTAAACTAAAAATAAAAGAGTATACTTCCAGTTTATTTTTTATCTACTTATCTGATACCAAGTTTATCTTACACTATACTTGACTTGTACTGAAACTATACTAAAAGTTTAAGTACTTAATCTATACTAATGTTTAAACTTTTGGCCAATATAAACTTTAGTAGTACACTGAAAGTACATTTTAACATAGACTGGTTTATTTGTAGAATATTTCAAGATTAAACTAAAAGTATACTAAGAAGATTACTTTGAGTATACTTTCTTAAATTTCTTGTGGGCCAATTTAGTCCTAGAAGTACACTTGTTAGTAAACTGATACCAGTATATCAGTGTCCATGGTAAAAAAAAAAAGTACATTTAGGGAAATACACTTTTATATAATTTAATATTTTAATGACATGGACTTAAAGTATACTTCTTTTTGTAAGTTTATAAACTTAAAAACACATTATAACAGCATTTTTAAAGTACTTTTAATAAACTAAAAAGCCCCAGTTTAGTACGAACAAGTATTAAACCAGTATACTTTCTAGTACACTACAAGTACATGGTGCTTAGTACTTGATATACTTACACTTATACTCAACAACTTAATACAAGTTCAAGCTGCAAAAACTCTCAGCAGCTCTTCTACTTAAATAAATAAAACTTTACAATGCAGACGGCTTCACGTCACACAGATACTCACAGAAGCTCAGATAGTGGCAGCGGCAGCTGGCTGTAGCATTTCCAGTGCTGCTTTGATCACTGGCAGGAAAATCCCAATCTGCTCCAATAAATGTGAAAGTTCATATAAAAAGGCTTTTGCACAGCCTGTTCAGAAATGTTGAAATGTATTTGAAGGCAGCAGCAATCAGGTGGGTTTATTGTGATGAGCCAGAGTCATAATCACTTCTAAAGAAATGTAACAATCAGAAAATGGCTTCACTCTGCAAGATTTTATAGCATTTTCTGAAAATATTCCCATCACCGTCAGTTTTGTAAAAATATAATTATTTCTTTAGGAAGTGGGCCAGGCTTCATCTGAAGTGCTACAGTTAGCTGCTGCTGCCATTACTTATTGTGACATAGCAACCTTTGCATGAACTGCTGTAAAATAATCAAGAGAAAATTAATTTGAAAACAGCAGCAGGTCACTAGAAACTGATGTATTCACTAGACATAACCTCACTGAGTTAAATCTGTTCTGTTTTTTCAGCAAGTTATCTGCAACAGGTAAGATATTTAACCTTTACACAGAACCCTACTTCCAAATGACTGAATTGTCCCTTTAAGTTTCGCTCGATGGGAACCCACAGAACCGTGTTCCAGCAAAACAAAAAGGTGTGTTGTGGAAAGCAGCAGCTCAATGTTTCACTGAAAGCTTTTCCAGTTCTGGCACTGAGCTTTAATGGCACAGTGGGAACGCTATTCAGCACTGATGGAGCAGAAATGTGTCTAAAACACACACACACACACACAGCTCAGCCGTTCCAACACAAACCAACTCCACATCCAAACATCAGAAATAAACAGCAACGGTGGTTTAAAGAAAATCTCCACATTCTTTATTAAGTAAAACTCAACATTTCTGACATCCTCAAAGCTCAGTAAATAAATAAATACATCTTTTTTTATTCCCCAAAATAATCAGGTGTCTGCAAACTGGAGTGTGTCCAAACGTTAGCACACAGAAACCTCCTCCTCCTCCTCCTCCATGACTCATGTTGAACACAAACGTTCTGCAGCTTCAGAGAAAGTCGATGGGATGTGGAGAAACAGCCCAGCGTGAGCGTAAAGATCATCCCCGGTTTCATAAGAGTATTTCTGGGAAACTGTTATTTCACTTTTACATCCTCAGGTTTCAAGTGGCTCGACTCGACAGACGGCGACGGCTTCTTCCCTCGAAGACGATCCAGCTGAACTTTTACTGTAAACATCTCCTGCTCTCAAACACAACTCCGGCTCGTTCAGGAAGTTCTGGAGATTTTACACAACTCTCTCTTCAAACAGCTTTACTCCTGCTGACTGAGAAGAAACGTCACATCTTTATCATGCATAGATGGTTCCAGTTGCATTTTGGCAGAAGACTTTGGCACTTTTTTTAAAAAGGTTCAAACATTTTCAGGATCCATGAATGATGGTAATTTTTTTTGTAGAATTTTTAGAAAAGTGTTAGCAGCAGGTGAGGAAAAAAAAGATTTTGTCAAAAAAATTGGACCAATGAAGTATCTCTTCATCTAAAGTTTCTCTTCAAATCAGTTTGTGGATAAGATGCTCTGTGGCTGTTTTTCACCCTGACTTCGACTCCTCCGTCTTTCCTTGAGCGTTAGATAAAGGAGCAGTCAACATGACAGCTTTCAGTCAGTGTGGAAAGAAGATTTAGTGCAGATAGATGGGGCTGAAGAGAGCTGCGGTGCTGCTGGTCCACGGGTCCAGCCTGGTCCCTCGTCAGGTCTCAAAGTACTTGTAGATCTGAGAGACGTACTGCATCACGCTCTGCCAGTCCGGCCGGTCCGTCTTCATCAGCTCCTCCATGTCCTGTTAGGAACAGAAAAGGTTAGAGGGTAAGAATCTGGTATTATTTGTAGATGAAACTATTTACCAAATAGTTTCTAAACTCTGGGTAAAGCTCTATCGTGTCAATGAGAAGCCGTATGTGAACACCTTGACGTCTTATCAGAGCCAATACTGATCCGGGGTCAGACAAAATGAAACTTGAAATTCATTTTTGGAAACAATGAACAGCACATCCTCACTACTAGAGAGAGGAGAGGAAGCATCCAGCCAATCAGGGCTCAGTTCAAAAGCCTGCCTCTCTGATGATATGGGGATGTATTAATGCTGATGACATGTCCGGTGTTAGAATGTGTGTCACATGGGTTTATGGATTTTACATTCTGTTTTTATTTACAATTCAACCTGGAGAGACTGACACAAAGACAGACTGAAATTAGGAAGTTTATTGACATGACTGACAGAGTTCGGCGCTCAGACCCTGGCAGAGGATGTGAGCTCAGATGAGCTGCTTAAGATGAGGGGTAGAGCTTTTTCTTCCACTGGTGGTGGAGGTCGAAGGAGAGGGAAGCCCTTGGAAGCCAGAAGATGAAGGGTGGAGGAGGGGCGGTGGAGGAGGGGAGGTGGAGGAGGGGAGGTGGAAGGTTGACGTTCAGACAGAGAGATTGGAGAGAACACTTTTATCCACTGACTGTCAGACGCTGATTGGACGAAGCTGCGCTCGAGACGCGGCGGCTGAATGGAGCAGGTGAGATTGATTAGTCTTCCAGAGATTAACTTTGGTCTGAACTCCAGATGTCCAGATGAGAGTCAGAGTTCAAACAAACTAAAACTTCTCATCGAGTCCAGTATGGTCTGCTTTCCTCGGCAGGTGGAGAGCTGATTTCTGATGTGAAGAGACAAGAATCACACCTGCAGGGCATATTTGTATGGATTTGCATATTTGAATAGAGGTGTGTCAGAGCGAGGGCTCTGTATTCTTTCATGAGCGCTCAGTTCCAGATTGATCAGGACAAACAAAATAAATAAGTTTATATTAACGTGCAACAACTCTTTCATACATCTGGATTTGTTCATGATGTTTACTCAGTTTAAGTGTACGCCATGATGTTTCAGTATGTCCATACGAGTCTGTGTACACGAGGCTACTGGTGTCTCGTCCTCTACAGGACTATTGTCCTCTTTCCCCTCATCTCACTAACTGAGCTGAAGTCAACACTGTCTGACAGATGATATTTACAGAAAAAACATGTAAAAGCTCAAACTTTAGTGTCTTTGATAGCTGTAGGTGTCTATATTTATTCATCAGCATCAACATTAATGTTTTAAAACTGACCAACTCCAGTATTCAAACCAGATTACCGTGCAGATTAATCTTACTCCCATTGGAGATTTGTTCGGCTCTTTGTCTGTCCGAGAATGGTTGCCTTTAAAATGCCAAATACATAATGTTTGTTGTGAAAGTTCATCCAAGTGTCTTTGGAAATATTCTCCCAGTCTTATCTGATGATTCACCTCTCACTGCACACATGATGCATTTGTTTCCAACTATTTGTTCTCCATCTTCAGCCGTTTAGTCGTTCTTGAATTGTAGAAGTAATAGATCCATGAGCAAAATCCAGATATAAATACAAATAACCTTTTCCAAATGATGGTTTATGTAGCATTCAGAAGATGTATTAACCTAACAGCTAAAGACAAATATATCATTAGTACTCATTTTATACGGCTTACTCTTCAACAACAATTTAATTTATTATTTCTTAAAGATCCATTTTATCCCCAAAACCAACAAATCATATAAACAAAGAAAATTCTCACTAAAAATCCAATTATTTGACTTAAATGCACTAAATCCAGAAACCATAAAACTATTTCACTTGGGGGTTGGATAAAATGTTAAAAGGGGCCAGATCTGGCCTAACATTTGACACATGAACTGTAAGTGTAGGGTGACAATCAACTAGAATATTGTCCTGTAATGAAACATTGGTTTCAGCATCAGACCTCTCAGATCTGTCCAACTTTGTTTTCCTAACGCTGGTCAGAAATAGTTTCTTTGCAGAGATAATATTGTGTCAAGCAGGAGAAAAAAAAAACTGTTGTGGTTTTATCTTTCCTCCCTCTCTGTTTGTTGCACTGCAGACCTCTTTCCTGAAGGCTCACAAAGTTTGGTAACATCTGGCGGATTTTGCTGAAAATAAATGTTTTTCCTCCTCGGTCCCTCAAATTATCGGCCATATTTTCAGGATTTATCTTCAGCGCGGCTGTCTGACGAAACAAACACTTCAGGATGTTTTAGTGGAAGTCAAACTTGTGAAAGAAACCAAACGCATTTTCCCAAATGAGTTCTTCACAGGAAATAAAGAACAGAAAAACTGTTGAAACATAAATCAAATAAAGTGCAACTGATGTGATGAAACAGAAATGTGTGTCCACTCTACTCATCTGTGTCAGACAGAAACCAGGAACTAAAAATCACCTCATTATCACCACCCAAGACTGCTGATTCCATACTTTTTGACAGGGGTTGTAGAAGACCACAGACTGCAGTGTTGGACTTACTTTCTGGAATGTCATGTGACCCGTCTTCATGATTTTTATTATCAAAGGGAGGATAAAAAAAAGTCAGCTTGCAGTAATTTTATTTGTTTCGTGTTTTTAAGTCACAAACGTGGGAACGACTTGGCAGAATCCAGTCCTACAACCACAAAGCCATAATGGGGAATAATAAGAGATCAAAATGTGAACTCTGGTCTAAGTCAAACATTTAGGTTGAACTCACTTTACTCTAAATCTGGAAGCTTAACCACAGCAGTAAAGTGATGGTAAATAGATTCTTGTACTTTTAAAGTCACATCTGAGGTAATTTAGAGTTTTAAAGTGTAGCCCCAGTCATCTGCTTCTAATATATTCCTTTAAATCGTAAAACTGTCAGAGGGGATTTTGTTGCGCAGATGAAACTTTAATTTGCTGAAATTTTTACCACAATAATTATGTTCTTGATGAAATCGCAAACCTGGGCTGGAGCAGAGTCTCATCAAGCACCAGTATTGAACGTTAGGTGATTCCTGACAGAGGAATTAAATTGAAAGGACTTGACTGATGCTGTTAGGAAAGTGACAGAAAATCAATAAGGCAACTGTAATCTCGAAGTCCATCAATGGTTCACATTGACAGAACTGTATTTGTTCACTTTATAATAAAACACGATTGATTTAAAGATATTTTTTCCAACTTATTACAACAATTGAATTGTTCACTGACAAAAAAAAGAAGTATAATCACCCAATGCCAATGGTCCAATTTGGAGCTAATTGGTTTTACATTCAGATCAGTGATGAGTTTGTCGATGATTTGATTGATGGGGGTCTCACTGTGGGTCTGCATGATGCTGGGCTGAACTGTCCAGAATGTGGGCAGTGCCGATGTTACCTGATGCTGGAAGCGATGGGTACGGGAAGGTTTCTACATCATGAAGGTTCTAATCACCCAAATCAGACCACACCAAGGGATGATCATCAAATTAAGCATCAAGCACAAGGTAATAAAGATGGTGTGGACATGTCCAGAGGAGGGACAGTGGGTATATTGGTAGAGAAATGAGGAAACAAAAGAAGAAGGTGCCTGAAACCTGAAGCCTGTGGTTGAATGAGAAGTATAAATATAAAATTTTGATACTGTATTAGTTTGCAAAACCATTGTAATTTGTTGCGTTGTTCAGATTATATGTTATTATTTAATTAAAACATGCAATAACACGGCATCATGTGAATGGTGTTAGTATTTGTATAACAGCAGAGTTCAGATCTCTGAATGTGTTTATCTCATCCTGAAATTGTCCAAGCCTACTGTCTTTCTCCACTGGAAGTAAACATGAAAGTAACTTTGTTTTCTTTTCTGCGTAAACAAACACGAATGGATTCCGTCGACGCTCCCACAGTCTAAATATTGTGCCATCAGCCGGCCGCCAGTCAGACGTTTGAGGAGTTGTGAAGACGTCCAGAAGTTATCTGAACTCATCAAAACCAGACGACTGTACAGTTTCAGAGTGCAGCAGGAAACTGTAGCTGATGAAAAACTTTGTTTTAAACTGGAAGAAACAGGTCTAAAGGCAACAAAAGCTTCGTATTGTGACATTTATGTTGTACCATTTTTAGTTTGTCTAATTAAAGAGTTTCTGAGTGTATATGTGTGTGTGTGTGTGGGAAGGGGTGGGGGTGTGAGGTCAGCAGCAGCTCAGCTCACCAGGGAGGGTTTGATGCCGATGCTCTCCGCAGCCTGGAAAGCTAGGGTCAAATTCCGGACCTGAACATACAAAACAAAATAATAATAATAATAAAAATCAAGCAACTATCAAGTGATGAGAAGATGCAAAACGTTCACTGAACAACAATCATAAAATACATCCATAAACAATACAAACTCAATTTAAATCCATGTGTGGCTTTGATTATGCTAAGATTTGTTTCTTCTTTCTGCTGCCTTCCATGTATTTATGATTTGTATGTTTTTGTGTATAGTCCTATAGTATTTATTTCGTTTTTTCAAAGAAATGAATAAAGTTACGCCCTTTAGTTCAACTCTAAAGCATTTTTATTTTACAAAAGGATAATGTTTTAAATGTAAGTTTCTACGTTTTGCACATAAAAAATGTTGTTTGTTTTAAAAAAAAGACAGGTAAACACTTTTAAATACCTGTCCTGATAAACCACAGCAGTTTATTCTATCTAAGAAAATAAAATGTTAAATAATTTTTCAGTTTTTTTATATTTACATACATTTAGGTTAGTAAATATGGTTAGAAAAAAATGTAGAATTAAGGAAAAATAATGGAAAAAGCGGAGTTTCTGATTAAAATGAAACTTATTTTATGGGGTCCAACACTTTGTTTCATGGTGGTCTCCATTTCTATCTTTTGAAGATTATACCACTTGGTTTGCTTTCCTTTACAGCATGTATGACAAAAGGCGAAGGAGGGCAGTAATGGGATTATTGGAAGGACAGATTACACTGGGAGGAGGTTTGGTGTTTGTGCCTCAGGGAAAGTCACTCAGAGAGAGTTATTAAAGCCAACACACGTCTATTGAATTATTCAGAGAGATGGGCCACATGGTGTCTCTGTCACCAGCTCCATGTTACACATCTACTCTGACACGCCGGTGTGTCCCCACGCCCACATTACTAATTCATCACGTAGGATGCGTCAGCCCTGCTCCGAGGTGTTTATTTATTGTTGTAATGCTGGAGCACGGAGACAGGCCCGCGCTCCCCGGAGAGGAAGCATATTGTTCGTTACGTCACCGTCTACACCACCTGCTTTTCTACATTACAGAGCTGTCAGCCGCGAGCTACATCACAACTACACAAACGTCCATCTTCATGCTGTATCTGAACGCTGTGGACATAATAGAGGACTTATAAAAACACACACAACTCAGGAGCTACAGGAAGTCTGTAATGGAGTCAAAGCAATAAAATATATTTTTCCCTCCATCTTGGCAAACAGGCATAACTCTGACTGGATAAGATGACTATTTTCACTGCTGACGAGCTCACAGTTTCCACAAACAACTTCATGAGCCGTGTTTAAAACAGGCGCAGTTAAGTCTGAGTTGGCAGAGGACAACAAGAGGCTGAAGGTGTACTTTCACTCACCTAACAAAACAAACATTTCTCCAACAAATATTAAAAAGGGGGGAAAAACTTATATTAAGTAAGTTTTTAAAAATTAAAAATGCAAAGGCTTCTCTGTGAGAAGAATCCAGTGTGGTGCAGTTGATCTGAGGGAGGATAGGTGAACTGATGCAAACTGACAAGAAGCTGCAGATGAACAATGAGTCACGAGAGCTTCTGCAGTTTCTGCACAGGCCTATGTCCTCTGCTAACATGTCACAACCGGTAGCTTATCACTCACGTGCAAAACACACCTAAAGTAAGAAATATTACTTTAATTATTAAGACATGTGTAAGATTGTATCCTGTCCCAAACATGATGAATCCATCAAACGATTTTTATGCTAATGTATTTTAGTGAAAGGATGCAGTGAAGAATATGAGAAGAAGGAGAGGAAGCATTAAACGTGTTGAAGGAACTGTGTGTGCGTCCAATAAATGCATTGATTTCCAATCGCTTTACGTTGATTAGTTGAGTCCGTGATTACGTCCTGATGAAACACTAACCCACTTATTGAGTGGGTCAGTACAGCAATAAAATCAGCTTAGAAAAAAATATATCTGGGACATCATGTCACTGTGTCAGAATAAAGAAAAGGACTGATAGAGTGCAATGTTCTGCAAATCAAATAAAGGCAATAATGATCAAATTAAATAAATATTTTTTAATTTTATTAACTTTTTAAAAAAATTTATATACATTTTAGTGATTGGATAAGTGGCTCTTTGAAGCAATCCGGATCTTGGGGAGCCGTTTGTTTCATAGAGCCATTGAACGAGTTATGTCATCATGTAGGGAAATAGATCATCACATACGATGATGTGATGACATCATCACATATGTGGGTGGAACCATGTGTTTTGTCAAGCAGAAACCCCTCTCCCCCTTTCCTGTGAGCTTCTGTACTCCACAGCTCTGCCTGTTTTCCATGAAAAAACAAAGCGGGAGCAATTTAAGAATGAAAAATAAAGATTATATGAGGAATAAAATAAATAACACTACAAACGACTCATCACTGCCCGCGACTCGGCTCCTTCCGTTCGTTGTAAAGCGTCTTTCAAAAGATTTGGATCGTTTGTGAAAGTCACATCACTAATACATTTTACATATTTACTGTTAGACACTTTTAGATTATTTTAGTCATTTTAACACTCAGAAAGTGAGCTAGATAATGAAAATGTCTTAGTGACATTTTTTTCACATTTTATTTTACATTTGGCGCTTCATATAGTCAGCATTCTGTTTTATTTTTTGTTTTGTTTTGTTTTGTTTTTTAGAAACAGGACTGTTTTTCCTCAGTGTGTAGGTGAGTGCTGGCTCTTCCTGGAGTTTTTTTTTTACCTTATCTTGACTGACGAGTTCCTGGTAGGGGATGTGTGCAGGCAGATACGTGTGCAGCAGGGCACAGAAAGCCAGGCCGTCGCTCCAGCTGCTGCTGAAGTTGGTCACATCGATATTCTGTTAACAGAGGATAATATTTATTCACCAATATATATTTATTATAAGATGACGAGTAGAACAAAATAAGATGAAAGTAAAATCACAGTCTAAAGTGTCTCTAACTTGGAGGATGGAGCTAAATGCCTCTTGGCAACAAAAAACAGACCATGAAAAAAAAACCCATTAAGTCATAGAAACAGGGAAAAAAAACACAAAATTAAAATTTAATGCTATTAAGTCTGCTCTTAAGAGTCCATTTATGGCTGTCCATGTTTTCAAGGGGGTAAAAGGATCTTTTTGGTTTTGCCTTCGATGGGGACTCTGATCTCCCCTCAGGGTGAAGAACGTGTCCAGCAGCACATCCAGCTCCTTGTTGTTGGTTTGTGTGTGTGTGTGTGTGTGTGTGCGTTTGTTGAATTCACAGAGAATTGTCACCTTGTACGCTGACATTGCAGAGCATTCTGGGTCTGAAAAGAATCAGAGTTTGGAGGAAAGACTTCCTGCGGGCCTATTGTTCGACGGCTGCACACTTCCCATTGGAGAGATAAAGTTATTTACGGGAATCTTCCCGTTTCATCCCTCTCTGGAGTTTTGGGAACGAGCCTCGGCAGACGTTCTTCCATACATTCCAGAGAGCGGTTCAACGCCAGTCACAACATTTTATCTTATTAGTAACAAGCAGCACAAACCACCACTGGCACGTGAGATAATCTGAGCTACAGTTTAAGCTGCTTCCACATGAAACTAAAACCCTTGTTTCCACAATAGAAAAAAAGCAGAAAACAAGAAAGTTGAACGTATTGTGCTAAAAGACATGCTGTTTGGGATAAAACACCACATTAGAAATCTCCCGCTCCATCTGTGTGTGTGTATACACAGTATTGGCTCCAGTGGGATGCTAAAGACGTGACATGCTGCCTTGTATTTGTTTACCATTGCTCGAAGCCAGTGGTCTTCAGACCTGGCCCCGAGGACAAGAGCTGCTGCTGATTTTCATTCTGCAAATCTAATCAGCCACTGATCCATATATGTGACGCCAGGTGAATGCAATTAACTGCCTGATAGGACAGAAAAACAGCACAACTCCGAGTCCCCAGGACAAAAAATTTAAATCACCAAGCCGTGGCAATAATGAATATCCCCTGAGCTCTAAAGAATTGTTGACAAATGTGCCGTTTCTTGTTGTCTTCATTTGTCCTGATGCTCATTAGTTTAACTGAAAACCAGGTGCAGTTTTAAGGTGAAATGGAACAAGTAGTCAAAAAGAGAGTAAAACTCCAGAAATCCTTTTTAAAATCGACTAATGTTTGTCATAACTGTTCTGTTGTTTAATTAGAATATTAACAATATATGTTTACTTCAGTCAGTGGGGATTGATGTCAGTAACAGTCATTTTGTGGGTTTGAAGCTGAAAAACTACAGGACCCACTAATCTTGACCTTTATCCATATTTAATCTTTTTAATCCAGTCTTTTACTCCCAAGTTTCGTCATGGTGTCTGGGGTTGCTGAGTTTATGTGCTAAAGTTAAATAAAAAATTAACTATTACAGACTTATCAGTCTTAAACTAAAGAAAAATGCACACTGTTGTTGAATGTCACAAACCGATGTTCAATCTGTACACAAGCAGTTTTTTCTGAACTTGACAAGCAACAAGAACTCATCCTGATTTGAATATATTTAGAAAATAAATAATTGATCTTCAGTAATTTGTGTTTTAGAGGGTTTGTAAAACCTCATTTTGTAATAATGCATTTTGTAATAATGTAATAAAATCAGGCTTCAAAATGTAATAAACATGCGCTAAAACTGCATTTTATAATAATGTTATTACATTTTGCGGCAATTATTGCAAAATGTGGTGGTGTAATAATCTGGTGCATTATGTAATAAACAGTTCCCAATCTCAAGTTCAGACCATGCAGTGCTCCATCTGAGAGTCTACAGGCCTCAGTGAGCAGGTTAGAGGTCAAAGTTCATGACATGACCGTTAGAAAAGGACTGAACAAGTGTGGCTTTCACTTTTTTAGATGTTATATCTTGATAAGTGAAACCCTAAAATAAAAAAATAAAAACTTAAAGTTTCTTTTTCCCACGATGTCAGAACCATCAGGTTCTAAACTTTGCAGCATGAGTTGTGTGGTTTTCTCGCCTGTTGTGGTCAGAGGACAGACCTGTGCAGTCACGTCAACTCACAGTCCTTGAGCAACGCTGCCTCCTGTCTCACCACTGGCTCAGCAGATCTGAGTGTGTGATGTGTGTGTGCACACTCACAGACACAAGAAAAACACACACAAACATGAAGCATGTTAGGGGAGCAACAGGTCAGGCACACTCCAAGATCAAAACAGACACAGAAAAAGCTGATGGTGGACTAGAGGTCTGCAGGACTGAAGGGCTACGGGTCTACAGGGGACAGTCTGGGATTGTAGGGGTAGGAGAATGTCTTATTTATCGGGCGCCGGGTAGGACTTAAATTATGTTTTCTGTCTCACACACTACTAAAGACTCTGTCACACACGCTCACAAGACTATATTTGCTCATACAAACTATTAATATATCACACAAGCACACTCTAATAAGCTGTCTGGACGTCAATAAGTCTAGACGTCTGTCTGGACGTCTGTCTGTCTGTCTGTCTGGACATCTGTCTGTCTGGACATCTCTCTGTCTGTCTGGATGTCTTTCTGGACGTCTGACTGTCTGTCTGGACGTCTGTCTGTCTGGACGTCTGTCTGTCTATCTGGACATCTGTCTGTATGTACTGGATGTCTGTCTGGACGTCTCTCTGGATGTCTGTCTGGACGTCTGTCTGTCTATCTGTCTGTCTGGACGTTTGTATGACTGGACGTATGTCTGGACATCTGTCTGGACGTCTGGACGTATGTCTGTCTGTCTGTCTGTCTGTGTAGACATCTGTCTGGACGTCTGTCTGTCTGGACGTCTGTCTGTCTGGACGTCTCTCTGTCTGTCTGTCTGTCTAACTGGACATCTGTCTGTCCATCTGGACAACTGTCTGTCTGTCTGTCTGTCTGGACGTCTATCTATCTGGACGTCTGCCTGTATGTCTGGACGTGTGTCTGGATGTCTGTCTGTATGTCCGTCTGGACAACTGTCTGTCTGTTCGTCTGGACAACTGTCTGTCTGTCTGTCAGTCTGTCTCACTGTCTGTCTGGTTGTCTGGACGTCTGTCTGGACATCTGTCTGGACGTCTGTCTGTCTGGACGTCTGTCTGGAAGTCTGTCTGGACATCTGTCTGGATGTCTGTCTGGTTGTCTGGACGTCTGTCTGGACATCTGTCTGGACGGCTGTCTGTCTGGATGGCTGTCTGGAAGTCTGTCGGGACATCTGTCTGGACATCTGTCTGGATGTTTGTCTGTCTGTCTTGACGTCTGTCTGTCTGGACGTCTGTCAGGATGTCTGTCTGTCTGGACGTCTGTCTGTCTGGACGTCTCTCTGTCTGTCTGGACATCTGTCTGTCTGGACATCTCTCTGTCTGTGTGGATGTCTGTCTGGACGTCTGTCTGTCTGGTTGTCGGAACGTCTGTCTTTCTGGACGTCTGACTGTCTGTCTGGACGTCTGTCTGTCTGGACATCTGTCTGTCTATCTGGACATCTGTCTGGACATCTGTCTGGATGTCTGTCTGTCTTGACGTCTGTCTGTCTGGACGTCTGTCAGGATGTCTGTCTGTCTGTCTGGACGTCTCTCTGTCTGTCTGGACATCTGTCTAACTGGACATCTGTCTGTCTGTCTGGACGACTGTCTGGACATCTGTCTGTCTGTCTGGACGACTGTCTGGACATCTGTCTGTCTGTACATCTGTCTGTCTGGACATCTCTCTGTCTGTGTGGATGTCTGTCTGGACGTCTGTCTGTCTGGTTGTCTGAACGTCTGTCTTTCTGGACGTCTGACTGTCTGACTGGACGTCTGTCTGTCTGGACGTCTGTCTGTCTATCTGGACGTCTGTAAGTCTGGACATCTGTCTGTCTGGATTACTGGATGTCTGTCTGTCTGTCTGGACGTTTCTCTGGACATCTGTCTGGACGTCTGTCTGTCTATCTGTCTGTCTGGACGTTTGTATGACTGGACGTATGTCTGGACGTCTGTCTGTCTGTCTGTGTGGAAATCTGTCAGGACATCTGTCTGTCTGTCTGTCTGTGTAGACATCTGTCTGGATGTCTGCCTGTCTGTCTGGACATCTGTCTGTCTGGATGTCTCTCTGTCTGTCTGGACGTCTGTCTAACTGGACATCTGTCTGTCCATCTGGACAACTGTCTGTCTGTCTGGACAACTGTCTGTCTGTCTGTCTGTACATCTATCTATCTGGACGTCTGTCTGTATGTCTGGACGTCTGTCTGTCTGTCTGGCTGTCTGGACATCTGTCTGTCTGTCTGGACAACTGTCTGTCTTGTCTGGTTGTCTGGACGTCTATTGATCTGGACGTCTGTGTGGACGTCTGTCTGGACATCTGTCTGACTGGACGTCTATCTGGAAGTCTGTCTGGACATCTGTCTGTCTGTCTTGACGTCTGTCTGTCTGTCTGGACGTCTGTCTGTCTGTCTGGACGTCTGTCTGTCTGGACGTCTCTCTGTCTGTCTGGACGCCTGTCTAACTGGACATCTGTCTGTCTGTCTGGACGACTGTCTGGACATCTGTCTGTCTGGACGTCTGTCTGTCCGTCTGGAGAACTGTCTGTCTGTCTGTCTGTCTATCTGGACGTCTGTCTGTATGTATGGACGTGTGTCTGGATGTCTGTCTGTCTGTCTGTCTTTCTGTCTGGACGTCTATCGATCTCGACGTCTGGACGTCTATCTGTCTGTCTGGAAGTCTGGCTGGAAGTCTGTCTGGACATATGTCTGGACGTCTGTCTGTCGGGACATTTGTCTGTCTTTCTGAATGTCTGTCTGTCTGTCTGTCTGGATATCTAGACGTCTGTATGTCTGTCTGGACGTCTAGACCTCTGTCTGTCTGTCTGGACATCTAGATGTCTGTCTGTCTGTCTGTCTGGACGTCTAGATGTGTAGACGTCTGTCTGTATGTCTGGACGTCTAGACGTCCGTCTGTCTGTCTAGACATCTGTCTGTACGTCTGTACGTCTAGATGTCTGTCTGTCTGGATGTCTAGACGTCTGTCTGTCTGTCTAGACGTCTAGACATCTGTCTGTCAAGACGTCCAGACGTCTGTCTGTCTGTCTGGACGTCTAGACGTCTGTCTGTCTGTCTGGACGTCTAAATGTCTGTCTATCTGTCTGGATGTCTAGACCTCTGTCTGTCTGTCTGTCTGGACGTCTAGATGTCTTTCTGTCTGTCTGGACGTCTAGACGTGTAGATGTCTGTCTGTCTGTCTGTCTGTCTGTCTGGATGTCTAGACGTCCGTCTGTCTGTCTAGACGTCTGTCTGTCTGTCTGGACGTGTAGACGTCTGTCTGTCTGTCTAGACGTCTGTCTTTCTAGACATCTAGACATCTGTCTGTCTGGACGTCTAGACGTCTGTCTGTCTGTCTGGACGTCTAGACGTCTGTCTGTCTGTCTGGACGTCTAGACGTCTGTCTGTCTGTCTGGACGTCCGTCTGTCTGTCTGGATAACTAGACGTCCGTCTGTCTGTCTAGACGTCTGTCTGTCTGTCTGTCTGGACCTCTAGATGTCTGTCTATCTGTATCGATGTCAAGACGTCTGTCTGTCTTTCTAGACGTCTAGACATCTGTCTGTCTGTCTGGACGTCTAGATGTCTGTCTGTCTGGATGTCTAGATGTCCGTCTGTCTGTCTAGACGTCTGTCTGTCTGTCTAGACGTCTAGACGTCTGTCTGACTGTCTAGACGTCTAGACGTCTGTCTGTCTGTTTAGATGTCTAGACGTCTGTCTGTCTGTCTAGACGTCTGTCTGTCTGTCTAGACATCCAGACGTCTGTCTGTCTGTCTGGACGTCTAGACGTCTGTCTGTCTGTCTGTCTGTCTAGACGTCCAGACCTCTGTCTGCCTGTCTGGACGTCCAGACCTCTGTCTGTCTGTCTGGACGTCTAGACGTCTGTCTGTCTTTATGGACATCTAGATGTCTGTCTATCTGTCTGGATGTCTAGATGTCTGTCTGTCTGTCTGGACGTCTAGATGTCTGTCTGTCTGTCTGGACGTCAAGACGTGTAGACATCTGTCTGTCTGTCTGGATGTCTAGACGTCCGTCTGTCTGTATGGATGTCTAGACGTCTGTCTATTTGTATGGATGTCTAGACATCTGTCTGTCTGTCTGTCTGTCTGGACATCTAGACGTGTAGACATCTGTCTGTCTCTCTGGATGTGTAGACGTCTGTCTGTCTGTAAGACTAGATGTCTGGACATCAGTCTAGATGTCCGGACGTCTGTCTGGACATCTAGACGTCTGTGTGTCTTGACATCTAGATGTCTGCCTGTCTGTCTGTCTGTACGTGTAGACATCTGTCTGTCTGTCTGGATGTCTAGATGTCCGTCTGTCTGTTTGGACATCTGTCTGTCTGTCTGGACATCTAGTCGTCTGTCTGTCTGTACGTCTAGACTTCTGTCTGTCTGTACGTCTAGACTTCTGTCTGTCTGTACGTCTAGATGTCTGTCTGTCTGTCTGGACGTCTAGACGTCTGTCTGGCTGTCTAGACGTCCGTCTTTCTGTCTATACATCTGTCTGTCTGTCTTTCTATCAGTCTGTCTGGATGTCTAGACGTCTGTCTGACTGGACGTCTGGACGTCTGTCTGTCTGTCTGTCTGTCTTTCTGGACGTCTAGACGCTTGTCTGGCTGGCTGTCTAGACGTCCGTCTTTCTGTCTAGATGTCTGTCTGTCTGTCTGTCTTTCTATCTGTCTGTCTGGATGTCTAGACGTCTGTCTGTCTAGACGTCTACATGTCTAGACGTTTGTCTGTCTGTCTGGACGTCTAGACGCTTGTCTGTCTGGCTGTCTAGACGTCCGTCTTTCTGTCTAGACGTCTAGACGTCTGTCTGTCTGTCTGAATGTCTAGACATCTTTTAGTCTGTCTGGACATCTAGATGTCTGTCTAGACATCTAGATGTCTGTCTGTCTGGAAGTCTAGACATCTAGATATCTTTCTGTCTGTCTGGACATCTAGATGTCTGTCTGTCTGTCTAGATGTCTGTCTGTCCGTCTAGATGTCTAGACGTCTGTTTGTCTGTGACTTCTAAACGTCTAGACGTCTGTCTGTCTGGACGTCTAGACATCTGTCTGTCTGCCTGTCTGGATGTCTAGACGTCTGTCTGTCTTCCTGTCTGGACGTCTAGACGTCTAGACATCTGTCTGTCTGTCTTGACGTCTGTCTGTCTGTCTGGCGTCTGGACGTGTAGACGTCTGTCTGTCTGTCTGTCTGGACGTCTAGACTTCTGTCTGTCTGTCTAAACGTCTAGACATCTGTGTCTGTCTAGACGTCAGTCTGTCTGTCTGGACGTCCAGACATCTGTCTGTTTGGACATCTAGACGTCTGTGTCTGTCTAGACTTCTGACAGTTTGTCTGGACATCTAGACGTCCAGACAGACGTCTAGACGTCCAGAAAGACAGACATCTAGAAAGACATACGTCTAGACATCTAGAAAGACAGACGGACGTCTAGACGTCCAGACAGACATCTAGACGTCCTGACAGACAGACAGGCGTCTAAACATCCTGAAAGGGAGACAGACATCTGGACGTCAAGACAGACAGACACGCGTCTAGACGTCCAAACAGACAGACAGACATCTAGACGTCCAGACAGACAGACATCTAGACGTCCAGACAGACAGACATCTAGACGTCCTGACAGACAGACAGGCGTCTAGACGTCCTGAAAGGGAGACAGACATCTGGACGTCAAGACAGACAGACATATGTCTAGACTTCTAGACGTCCAGACAGACAGACACAGACAGGCGTCTAGACGTCCAAACAGACAGACAGACGTCTAGACAGACAGACAGGCGTCTAGACGTCCAAACAGACAGACAGACGTCTAGACGTCCAAACAGACAGACAGACGTCTAGACGTCCAAACAGACAGACATACGTCTAGACGTCTAGACAGACAGACAGGCGTCTAGACGTCCAAACAGACAGACAGACATCTGGACGTCAAGACAGACAGACATACGTCTAGACTTCTAGACGTCCAGACAAACAGACAGGCGTCTAGACGTCCAAACAGACAGACAGACATCTAGATGTCTAGACAGACAGACAGACGTCTAGACGTCTAGACAGACAGACAGGCGTCTAGACGTCCAAACAGACAGACAGGCGTCTAGACGTCCAGACAGACAGACAGGCGTCTAGACATCCAAACAGACAGACAGGCGTCTAGACAGACAGACAGACGTCTAGACGTCTAGACAGACAGACGTCTAGACATCTAGACTTCCAGACAGACAGACGTCTAGACGTCCAGACAGATGTCCAGACAGACAGACAGACAGACAAGCATCTAAATGTCCAGACGTCTAGAAAGACAGATGTCTAGACGTCCAGACAGACAGACGGGCGTCTAGACGTCCAGACAGACAGACAGACATCTAGACGTCCAGACAGACATCTAGACGTCCAGACAGACAGACGGGCGTCTAGACGTTCAGACAGACAGACAGACAGACATCTAGACGTCCAGACGTCCAGACAGACATCTAGACGTCCAGACAGACATCTAGACGTCCAGACAGACAGACAGACATCTAGACGTCCAGACAGACAGACAGACAACTAGACATCTAGACAGACAGACGTAAAGACGTCCAGACAGACAGACAGACAGGCGTCTAGATGTCCAGACAGACAGAAAGATGTGTAGATGTCCAGACAGACAGACAGACAGACAGACAGACAGACAGACAGACAGACAGACGTCTAGACGTCCAGACAGACAGGCGTCTAGATGTCCAGACAGACAGACAGAAATGCGTCTGGACGTCTAGCCAGCCAGACAGACGTCTAGGCGTCTAGACGTCCAGACAGACTGACAGACGTCTAGACGTTTAGACAGACTGACAGACGTTTAGACATCTAGACAGACAGACGGACATCTAGATGTCCAGACAGACAGACAGACGTCTAGACGTCCAGACAGACAGACCAACGTCCAGACAGACAGACGTCCAGATGTCCAGACAGACAGACAGACGTCCAGACATCCAGACAGATGTCACAAACGGCCATTTAGAGCCCAGACCACAGAGGGTTAAAATGAATGTTGTCATCCTGTGGTCAAACACAGAAACTACAGCTGATTCAGTTTAAAAAAAAAAAAAAGTTTACACTACAGAGTCTCATTATTGTTAAAAGAAAATGTTCGTTAAATATATTTGTGAATTTTATAGTGAATAAATTAATATTTTTTCTACTCAGATTTTGTTTTTTTGTGATATTTGGTCCATTGTGACAAGGAACTGTGTCAAAATGAAACAAACACTCTAAAATCATAAAGGTGAGGTTGTGCTGAAAAGATTGATACCAAACATGGCAGGGTAAATAGTTTTTAAAGTGAAAATATAGAGATAAAATTCAAAGTTTAATCAAAAACGGCCATTTAAACGCCAGACCTCAGAGGGTTAAGCTTAATGTCGCCCTCCTGTGGTGAAACACAGGAATTACAGCTGATGCAGTTTAAAATTAAGAAAATATTTAATTAAAAATTAAAACTTTAAAAACTATTTACCCTGCCTTGTTTGGTATTATTACTTTCAGCACAACCTCAACTTTATGATTTTAGAGTGTTTGTTTCATTTTTACATAGTTTGTCACAATAGACCAAAATATTACAAAAAAACAAAAAATCCGAGTAGAAAAAATATTGAATTATTCACTATACAATTCACAAATATATTTTACGAACATTTTCTTTTAACAATAATGAGACTCTGTAGTGTACACTTTCAAAAAACATATTACATTTTGATGTTGGACAGAATTTGTGGTGGAGTCAATGTGAACAATTTTGCAAATGTAAAAAATGCCTGGGAATTTTTCCAATATTTGATGTAAAAACACAAATATAATTTATTTTTTGATACATTTTTATATATATTTTGAAAGTTTACACTACAGAGTCTCATTATTGTTAAAAGAAAATGTTCGTTAAATATATTTGTGAATTTT
>JARVGW010000161.1:12541727-12559042 GCA_031762495.1 Anablepsoides rubrolineatus
CGAGAGCGAGAGAGAGAGAGCGAGAGAGAGAGAGAGAGATGAATGCTAAAACAACAGCTCTCTGGGAGCCGGCTCAGAAAAGCAAACACAGCATCAAGCGACAGGAAGTGTCTCGCCCAGCACAAAAGGCAGAGCTGTCGCTTTCAGGGGCCTCAGAGAAAGAGAGCACAAGAGAGAAGCAGGGGCCGGTACAGGACCAGAGCAGAGCAGAGGGGGAAAAAAAAAAGGACAGAACATTTAGTTGGACTGTGTCCTTCTTTAATCCACCACCGCGCAGGAAGCAGATTTATACAACCTGCTGTAATAAAAACCTGGAAATTATAGAAAAAATGAACTAAAACACATTATTAAATCCTGTTTGCATTAAAACTGAACTGTGAAATGTGATTGTATGAACCTGTTATATGATTAGAAAAAAGTCTTAACTCTTGAAATAAATTCACTGCAGTAAAGTCAGGTAATGAAGTGATGAATTGTCACAATATATGATATAATTGTCATGTTAGTACAATTTTTTAAATAAGAGAAGTGGAGACTCTGCTGCTGCTCTTCTGACAAGTTTAGCACTGCTGCCATGTTTTAGTGACACTCGACACGCTAATGTCATCATGTCGTTACTGCAACACTGAGCACTTAGTCACAGGTCAAGAGTTAAAAAACCTCCACAAAAAAGGAGGCAACAGGACAATGGCAGGGACCGGCAAAAACAAGATTGTGTCTCAAAGGAAAGAAACAGTCAAATAAAAACAAGTTACACAAGGATGCAAAAACTACTCTGCAGCAAATCAAGGGTTTATAATAGATGTCCTGCAAGTCCAAAGCAGGACTGAGGAGATGATAAAAAGGACGAATCAGTTGTGGCAAACTCTGACATTAGAAAGGTGGGGAGGGTCACAGCAGGATAAAATGTACACACACACACACACACACACACACACACACACACACACACACACACACACACACGCACACACACACAGAGAGAGACAGACACACACTTCTGCTGTGCATCATCAGCCAAATATCTCCAGACTCAGGTTCTGCAAACTGTTTTTCTCTGACATCCAGACCTTCTTTGACCTTTCCTAACTCTGTTTCCTCACTGAAAAAAAAAATTCTAACAAGCTTATTTCCAAAAAAATGTCAGCGTGGTCTTTAAAACAAGACTCTTCAACACTTCCTTCTATTGTTATCTGAAGTATATTTAGCTGCACCTGCGTAAAACACTCACTTATCCTGAAATACTGTTTTTTTTTTATATAAACCTTTAGTTTAAACTGACAAAATTGACAGTGATTACTGTTAATAATAAAAATATAAATGTTCCTATATTCTGGCAATCGTTTAAATACTTTGTCAGAAATGTATATTTTAATTATAAGCATATGCAATCAATATTTTACAGGGGAAAAAAAGGACTTTGTAATCTCCAAACTTTGTCTGATTTAAATCAGGGTCTTTATTTAGTATTTATTATGCTCTGGTTGTAGACAAAATATTTGATTGTCTTTTGGTTCATCAACCAAACGACTTCCTGAGAGAATACCAAACAAATTAATCAGCAATAAAAGTAATAATCAGCTGCAGCTGTGACGTTCTTCCTGCATTATTTCAACTTTGTGATGTCTACTGAACTCCTCTTCCTGTCCTCGATGTCTGACCTCCAATCCACGCTCTTCTGGGAGGTCTGTTCTTGTCTTTTAGGGACTCATTGTGTGTGTGTGTGTGTGTGTGAGTTTCCCAGATGAGGCCGGATAAGCTCTGCTCCTTCAGGCCCAGCTGAGCCCGATGTTCAGAGCCTTTGCTCATTGTTCCCATCTTGAGCAAACAGCACATTTATTTTTGTACGACTTCTATGGTTAATTGAGAAAAAAAAAAGTTAAAAGTGTCCAGTGCCGTCCTAATTTAAGACATCAAAGAACATGATAAATACACAGCGCGAGGCTAGACTGTTGCTCTAAAAAGGCCAAATCCTCAAGAAAGTTATGGTTTCTGAATTTGAGAGAAAACTACCAGCAGGGGCAACTTTAGGACCTGAAGACATCTGTTTTACTGCATTTATATTTACGTCTGACACTGTGGAAAAACCAAACTGAAGTCCTCTTTATGGCCCCGTCACACATTCATTTTGATCTCAAAGGATTTTTCAGAGATAAAGTCTTAATAAAAATGTTTACCAGGCTGTAAACCGATAATTATACAGCGTTTTATAACAAAAACAAACAAAATGGAAACATTAGCAGCTTTATTAAAGTGGTTCATTAAATTAACACTTTCAGATGGAATCAGTTTGCAGATTCAGATCCCACAATCTGTTCACAGAAGTTACATAAAAGCAGTCGTGTGTTTCTCGTGCAGAGCTGACGTGCACAGGGATCCCTGGTGAATACTAATTTCCTGTGAGAGGCCGTTTGACTCGGTCCCACAGGGCAGAGTCAATCAGAGCCTGCTTTTAAGGTCCTCGCTCATCGATCTGAGCTTCCCAGAATCTGACAATCGAGGTGACAGAACCTGTCTGGGCTCTAATCTCCTCCTCCTCCCCCGAGCGTTTACAGCTCGTCAGCCGCTCCTCGGAGCGTTGCGTTGCTGGGGTTTGGATAAGCGCACCTTTTTCCACCCCCCCCACTCTCCCCTCTGGAGCTGATGGGGGTCTTATGCAGGCCATGTTTTCTGTGTGTTTTCTCCACACTACTTGCTAACACCTGAATGTTCAGCGATGTATGACAGACAAACAGGTGGCGGTGAGGGATATTCTCCCAACAGACAGAAACTTGTGCAAACACCCTGCTTAATATTAAAGGATCTACGATTACTTCTAACATTAGATATTATCTGTGTTGTATAAAGTACCACAAAGTGATACTTGAGTAAAAGTACAAGTATCTTACCAAAAAGTTACTTTGGTAAAAGTTAAAGTCTCCTTTAGGAATATACTACTCTCTGCACTCGCAACTGTGTTGACACAGGTGTGATGGTGTAACTGACAACAGGATGGTAGAGGGTAAATTTCTACTGTAGGACAACATATCATTTCTACCATTTAACACATATACCTCGCAGCCCTAATATATACATATATGTGGTAACATAGCATTAGCGCCCCAGGTAAAATTGTGAGGTCAGGAACTAATAATAAAAATGTGGTGTTATTTAATGGTTTAGCTATGAAAATGACTGTTTTCCCACAGTTACCCTGCCTCACTAAAGAAAACAATTTTCATGAAACATAGCAACTAATTAATATTGCAAATATCATAAATCCTTTGTGAATGCATGTAAGTTCATTGGCATATAGTTTTACAATAAATAAATAAATAATAAAGGAAATGAAATGATGAGCTGCTCTGAATCAATGATCTTTCAATTTGAACATTAATTGTAGTAAATGAAACTGATTGACTATATTGCAAATTTTTGTGTTAAATGATCAACCATTATAATTCCAATAGCATATATTACCAACTGAAATGGTTATGTGGGTTAGCTATAATGTAGCCGAATTAAAGGTTTTGCAGACGTCTGCTCCCGTTCCCAGACTGCTCACTTTCTTGGAGTGTTGCGTGCGATGGGGATGGATGACAGCAGCAACAAAAATACATGAAGAGCAATGAGTCATGCTTGAATTCGAATCAGTCAGTTTTACAGCCAATGAAAGCAAGGATGCTTTTGACGAGTCCTCAATGTCTGAGACTGAGAAAATACCGAGTACAAATGCAGTCAAGTCCAAGACGAGACCATCAAAAGACCAAGAGCAGTCTCAAGTACTAACTGAGGTAACATCATACATCCAATAACTCCTGGTGATGATTAGTCCTCATTCTCTTATTGATTACAGTAAAGAGGCAAAGCGTGACATCAGGCTTTGTGTCCTGCTACAATCGCACAGATTTACTGTACCCTCAGCTGCCATAAAACATCAAGTCATCTCCCTCAGAGCTAACAATAGCACCCGGGTGCCGTTTCACTTTAATTAGGTTGCCGTTTGACCACAAAACCTGCCAACAAAAGAGCCGTAATAACAAATGGCACGGGGCTGACCCTCCCATCAGCTTTTGTCTTCCACTCACACAACAGCTCCTCTGACTCGGAGCTGGCAGATGATGTAAGAGCTCATTTCCTGCCTGAACGCAGCTCAGAAACACACAGCAGTGGCTAAAGCTGCTTCTTTTCACTGACCAATATTTATGTGGCCCGAAAAGGCAAATTAGAACTTGCTGACTCTTTACTAAAACACTAATTAGTACTGAGTTATGAGTTCAGCTTTAGACAGAGAGGAACTGTAAAGGTGGATGTATTAATTAAAGAAAAAACTCATATCTTTCTCTTTTTCCCTACAGCTGAACACAATCTTAACACACACAAAAATAAATAAATAAAAACAGACAAAAGCTGCATGAGGTTGTATTTTTAACGGTGACCTCTGAGCAGATGTTGACACATCAGTCAGTCTCTCTGGACACTAAGTCTGTAATAAGTTACGTCCTTATAGCTGCCTACATTAACCTTTAGTCAGCCATAAGAAGCTCCACACATCTCACAGGAATGTTTTGTCATGATCTGGACTGATGCAGCAGACTGATCTGGGTTACATTTAAAGTAACAGCTGCACACCCACCCACACACACACAGTACCCTATCCATACATCCACAAAAACGGGGAGGGCTCAAGGGTCAGTTCTTGGAAATCTCTGATTGTCCTTCCTTATTGCAATCACATCCAGAACAGCATGTTCTCCTTTTTTACTGTTTTTTACGTTGAGACTTTTGTTGGAAACATGATCTGAGAAACCGGTGTTTTTTAAAAACAAACAAACATATTTTTGGACATTTATTCCAAACAGTAAAATTGCTTAAAAGTGTTGATAATCCAATCAGAGTCCAGTCACACGGTGCACGTGCAGGAAATGGAGGATCACAGATCAAATGGAGAACAGTTTCTCAGGAGGGAACTGATTATGTTACAAATCTTCTTATTGCATTCCTGATTCTTGCAAATAATCACCTTGTGGCAATAAACCCTTTGAGAGAGACTCATGCCTTCCACATATAAATCAGAAGAATGAAACTCTGATGAAAGTTTGAATGTCATTTAATCTGGTACAGTTACGCTGGATTATATGTAATCCAGCGTAACTATAAAGCATGTGAGAAGCACATGGCCCAAAAACCAGATAGACCTCTTGATTATTTACATCTGGTCCTAAAAGGCCTTGTATAACAAAGCATATGGATAAACATGCAACACATGCAGGAATTCATTTGCATCTGTTTAACATATGTTAATGAAGGTGTGTCAGGGGAGGTGTCTCACATGCGCTCGTTAATTGTGATGTACAAAAGAAATGTGCGTGGATTCACGCACAGTTTGATACATTTGGATTTTTTTGTGCGTGCACAGTTTTCTGGATTTGACCGTACGCCACGTTTCAGTAAGAAATTTACGCAAGTCTTTGTACATCAGGCCCCTGGTCTTTGAAGAGCCTCAAGCACCTAAAAGATCCATTTCTTATCCCTTTTATCTAATCTGTCTTAGTGTTTTTAACCATAGGAAAGCTGCCGTGTGCTTCCCCAACATGTACGATGTGAGACCACCAAGCCCCCCAGCCTCATCTGAAGGGAGGCCGACTCAAAGTTCATCAAGCAGCATTGTGTTTGAGAAATAAGAACTATTGATCTGACAGCTTGTTCAATAACTCCATTTATCACTGACCAGGTTGGCTCTATATTTAGGACTTTTCATATTCCCTCAAAAAGCTTACAAAAGGTACTTTTGACCCCGAACCATCTTGTATCAGCATTAGCCCACTGGCATGCAAATATAATGATTATTACACAGAATAATCTCTAATCCTGCTGGGCTCAATGGGCTGCTTAAACTGGACGTTATAGGGAAGCAAATAAGCAAGTTAATTATCAATGTGTGGACAAAAGAAACACCGGTGGGAATACAACACAATAAAACATGCCCTGAAGGATGTGGAAATAAAGCAGGAGAGTTAAATAGATACAAAGAAATCCAGAGTGAGTGCTTTGCTCCACTGTTTCCATTACCTCTATAAAACTGTGATGACAGTTTGTTAAACGGTTTGTCTGCAAAACCAATGTGCCATTACAGTCCAACACCTCAGTAATGACTATAAAACAAGAAATAACTTGAGGGCAAACTGATCAATGTGGCGTTCATGCAGTAAAAAAAAGGGTCTGAAAGCTGTCAAGTAACTTCAAAATAAAAAAACATGGAGATGAGGAGGTTTAAAAATCAGATGTAGAGCAGAGCAGGGTGTGAAACTGAACCCAGCATGTTTTGTGTTTGAGAGAGGTCTCTGGCCTCTGATCCCTACCGGATAGCCTTCTGTTTTCTTCTGGCACCACTTCAGTAGAGCGTTCCTCTTAGATCCTCCGTACTCCCGGGCCAGAGCAGCCAAGGGGTCTTTTCTTTCCACACTGTCACCAGGGGAACACAGAGCGCGATTAGAGAGTCGCTGAAGGTTTCTGGAGTACAAAATGTGCAAAACGCCACACACAGACTTTGCTCCACAAAAAATACTTCACTTGTGTATTCAGTTAAAAATATGTTCAAAGAAAACATTCTCTTTGCAAAAATCTACTTTCATGATTCTTAAAGAAATATGTTTACTAGATATGGTTACGTTGATAAGTTACAAAGTGTGTACTGAAATGGAGTTTCAGGAATATTTTTATCATTTTAAGGTGGGGTTGTAGGAAAACATTATCAAGATTAAAATATTACCTGTTGTAAATGGTGTCTGAAAAAATATTCCCCATCTTGAATGTTTGATGCTTCTATTAATAAATCAATTAAAATAAAAACTAAATTATCTCTGCAAAGTAATACTAATTAAATCATTTTTTAAAATGTAAAATCAGTGATGGCACAAATATTAACCCTCATTAAAGGAGACATATTTTTAAATCCTATTTTTTCACATTTAAATCCTTCAGTTGGGGTCTATATCATGTGGAAATGCAATGCCCTTATTTTAACTCACAAAAGCCCCTCTTTCACCTCTTTTGAAGCGTGTCTCAGATCAACTCGTTTTGAGGTTGTGTCTTTAAATCCACACCCCGCCCCACTTCCAGACTGGTCCAGCCTTCCAGGTTAGACCCAGAGCTGGTAAGTCCAGACTTTATAGCAGTTCTATTGCAGCTCTTTAACATAATAGTTTATAAAACATCATAGAAAATAGAGAAAACTAAACATGTTCAAAAATACGACCCAAAAAGAATACAAAGGCATCAAGGTCAAAATAAAGGTATCATTTAACATTTAAATACAAATGCTGGACAAATGGACTCATGATTTATAGACCCAGATATGGGGTTTGTAGGGCAAGCTGTGTTTTTTATACTTCTGTGTTACTTAGAGTGGATTTCTCTGCTTTGTTCCTGAATAATTTTTAATGGTACAAAGGATATTCTGTGGTGTAAAGACCATACCATTGTGTAATCACGCACACCTGTTAATGGGCGGTTTATGTTATTGACGTGAAATGTGTACACACCTTTGCAAGAAGCACATTAAGTTAATATTGGAAACTAATTAGATTTTGTATCCAAATATCTGTCAAACCCTCCTCCGCTGCACCAGTGATTCACATGAATCATGTGATAAAAACACAGCATGATGCAGTCAACTCATGGTGCTCAGTGTGCAAAAAAGGATAATGCAGTTTTTTTTGGTATGAGATTCAACAAAGCTCAGCTTAAAGTCTAGTTGTAAGTCAGTGTTCTGCTTTTCTATTTTCTCTTGTGTCTCTGTGTCCGTTACATCGAAATGATCCCAAAAGAATTTCTGATAAAATTTAAATAAATCAAGTGGAGCATCATGGTGCAAACTATAATGCTCCGCTTGTGAAAGTAAAATTGTTGGGGCTAATTTTGGGAGTCTCAGACATTAAGAGTTTCACACTGCCGGACAGGACACAGTAAATAATAATAATAATAATAATAATAATAATAATAATAATAATAATAATAATAATAATAATAATAACAGTTCAAAATGCCAGAAATATCCATTAAAGCAAGGCTATTCAACTAAATTGCTCTGAAGGCCACAGTTCAGCTCAGGGGCCTAACATCCAGCAATTAAAGTCATTATGTAAATAAACCAAGTAATAAAAAGATCTGTTACCTTTGAAATAATTTATTTTGCTGCATTTAATCATGAATACAACATACAGAACCCTGTAAAGTGATAATAAAACAACAAAAAACAAAACAACACATTCTGCCTCTTATTTACCACAAATATTATTTTGACATCTTGGAATTGGCAACTTTTTAAACCAATTTTATTTTCAATTTCATAGTTTTATCTTCAACTGCTTGTAATTTTAACTGTCCTGGATGTTCATAGAAATGGTTTTTACCAGCCTGTAGCCAAGATTCTGACGTTTCTGTAGATACAGAACATTTCTATGTTTAACTAAAAGAACTTAGAGTAATTAAAGTAGAAACCCAGGGGTTTGGATGAATGAACCGATTGGCGGGCCAAACTTTGTGGCCCCCGGGCCTCCAGTTGAATAGCCCTGCATTAAAGTGTACAAATGGAGTATTTCTGACCTAAACATGTAGTTTCCAACAGATTAGGTGCTTATTCTAAAAGAAAGAAAATATATTTGTTGACATGTGGGGTATGCAGCTATGTAGAGAACATTAAAACTTCATAATTAAACTAATCTTCTTGTGCAACCTTTTTGTTTTTCTGTTTCCCAAGTTTTTCTGTGATGAAAAGTCCCTCCTGTTTCCAGGGTTTTCATTACTTGGGAGTTTTCTTATCTCATTGTACCTTATCATTTTGATACTGAACCTACTTTGTAGTTTAGTTTATTTGTTTTAGAGTTCAGAGCTGAGCCATGGTTACTTTGGAGTGGAACCAACTCCGTACAGTATCTGCAGGCTGACGTGTAGTACGTTTCTGGCATCCTTCCACCTCATGGTCTTTTTCTGAAACATTTACAGACATCATTATCTCCAGCTGCACTACTGTACAGAAAAAATAAAAAAATACATACATAACAAATTTGAGTGCTTATCTGTAGTATTTTTGAGGGGTTCGTTCCCTGGGGTTCAAGGCCATGGGAAGACCATGAGACACGGTGGCTGCTCTCAGTAAAAAATTTACACGTCACTGCAGCTCTGCTGGTAAATTCATTAATTTTAGGTCTGAAGCTTTCAAACCCCTAAAGCGTAAATGATCTGTCTAAAACAAATATTTCAGAGCTTTATTATAAAGCCAAAAATACCAAATATGGACACAAACTGTTTACTAAAAAGCTGTTTCTTCATAGTTTGGTCATTTAAAGAGCTATCTAGAACAGGTAAGATGCTGTTTAAAACCCCACTTCAAAAGTTCTGAACTATTCTTTCATTAGAAACTATCTGATGAGGAGAAGGTTGTCCAGTGTAAAGTATTACTGTGACCACACAAAGGTGAAATCTACCTTGAAAAACACCTGCTGCTGACTAGTGAGCGTGCACATTTCAGTGCATGGTACTATCATGTAATCATGTCTACAGTAGGAGGTGTTGTGGAAATATACAGCAACATATCAGTGAACTGGTTTAAATGCATACAGAGTGAGCACACCTGAGCCTGCTGTTGCCTCGGCTGAAGCCGAACAACGCAGTGCGGCTGCAGAGAGACGCTGGGCTTTTTAAAACACTCTCCAGAGACGGGCTTTTCCTCATGAGGCCGGTAAGTTTCAAGTCCTCCCCGAAGCTGGACAACTTATCTGTGGATTTAAAGGAAGGGGACACGGATGAATGTGACAAAAAACAAACCCAGAGCATATCCTGAAAATGTTTTCTTCCACTCAGGAAACAGAGTTTCTAAAGCTGTTCCTCTGGGACTTTTACAAACGTGACCCCTGTGAGTTGATAGAGAGCAGTTTATGACCTGGGTACCACCATTACACAATTAGTTTTTTTTTTTTTTAAATATCCCAACTTAACAAAGCCAGCTGGAGCTGGGTGTTTGCAGATCAAATTAATTTTTTTTATTCATTTTATGTTCAGAGCGGATACTGGCTCACAATAATATTTTGATAAAACCATTGTTTAATCACAAAACCAACAGGAGGCTCAGTGGTTCGCACCGTCCCCTCACTGAGCTGAAGTCTGCTGTTCTGTGTTGAGTTGGCATGTTCAACCTGCAGACCTCAATCTTCTCAGACTGAGGTCAAACTGGGACTTTTAAAAGACCAAATGAGTCCCTCTGTGGCTTTGTTTGAAGTGGTTACAATGTAGCTTACAATGATCAGTTTGTGGATAACTGAAGTGTAAAGCACTTTGGAGTCTGACGGAACTTGATAAGGTGCTATGTGTTCAATTAAATACATTTTAAAAATACATTTTTTTACTATTTCAACATGGCAGACAGTTGTCAAAACTAAAAAAAAAACTAACAGTGCACCACATCTTCTGTTTGATTTAAAGCTCCATTCTGAGCAGGCAGAAGGTGAGGGTTAGACAGTTGTCAGTAGACGTCCCTTTGAACAGGAAGAGACGTCCTGTAGGACCAGACTCAGGAAGGACGGATGGGGAGGTGAGAGGCAGGATGCTACATATTGTCTGAAGCACTGGTATTTCAAACATTTTAGCTTCCAGCCCATATATAACAGGAAAAAATGAAATAAAAATAATAACTTTCTACTTCTTGCGTTTAAAAAAAATGAAAGGAGTAGAAATTACAGATAATTGTGTGAAAATGGAAGGAGTAGAAGTAAAAAGTAGTCTGAAAAAGAATTACTTAAGTACAGATAATCAAAATTTCTACTTAAGTAAAGTAACGAAGTATTTGTACTTAGTTACTTTACAACTGTGGCGGGGGTCATATATGCTACTGCAATGTGGTATCTAGTTATTATTGGATATTGTGGTTTCTTTTGCAATAGATATGGTAAAATATTCACTTTATTTGCATTTAACATGATATCTGGAAAGCATCTGGGGACCCTCATTTGACGTTTCATGTCCCACAGAGGGGTCCTGACCCCAACTTTGGGAACCACTAGTCTAAAGCATTAATGTCCAACCCTGGGAGCCACTATGGTGATCTGAACAATAATAATATTATGACCTGTATAGAAACATCTAAAACATGTAGGGTAGTGGTCCTCGAGGAGCAGGACTGGACACCACTGATCTAAAGTCTTCAGAAACCAGGTCACCTCTGCGGGGTGAAGCAGCAAAGACCACGTACCACGAGGAAGAGAGAACTCTCCGTGGTTGATTCTTTTTTCCAGCGTCTTTGGAAGTGGCTTTATGCACGTGTGCCTCTGAAAGAAACCAAAAGAAATGCACCTCATCAGAACGTGAAACACTTTCCTCTCGCTCACAGCTTGAGGAGCAAAACTGAGTGGGTGAATACCTGGATGGGGGAGACGGCAGCAGCTGGAGCCGTGCGCACAGGAATCCCACTCAGCGGGCTCCTGAGTGAGGAATGCATTTGAAGTGTGTGGGTGGGGCCATCTGCAACATCCAGCAAACAGTTGCTGCATCACATCTTACATGAGCAATGTATTCTTGTAAAAACTCTGTGACATCCAAGCAAAGACATCAGAAAAGTTTCATGTAAGGTGGGTCTGATCAGAGGTTTATATAGGAAACAGCTAGAATAAAACAAATCTATATGCACCACTAATAAAAACGAATGTAGAGTGTGTCAAACATCAAAAAGGCATGGCAGCATCAGAATTCAACAAGTCATCTTGCTTACTTGTGCTTAATATTTAGAAGAAAAGAGAAGCTTTATGCAGGTGAACATGTTGCTGCCATCAAATTTAAAATAAGCATTTCTTTCCTGAACAGTGGTACATTTTGTTAGTGTCAACATCTGATATGTTTACTGTTTTATTGTAAATAAAATATGATTTAATGAGATTAAAAAAACTGAATAATTTTTTTATTGACATTTTATGCAAAATTCCAGCTTTTTCAGAATTGGAGCAGAAAAATCTCTAGCTATGACAATTATGTAATCAAACAATTTAAACTTAAGGCAATAGATGATCGTTTAAAATGCATTGTTGAAATAGATCTACACTTTCAGAAAACATCATAATGAATTTTGAGCTTATGTTACAAGAGAGAACATCAACATCATTGCAGGACTAAAGCTCCAAACACCTCATTACATCACCCCCCTCTCCCCGGGTCAAACCCGACTCGGGTCAGCTCAGGTGAGACATTCAGTACACGGGAAGAGGCCTTTGCTGCAGAGGAAATGGCAAATATGTATTTATGCTGGATGTTGCATCAGCTGTTCTGCTCTACGGTTACCCTGATGTGAGGAGATGTGTGTGTGTGTGTGTGTGTGTGTGTGTGTGTGTGTGTGTGTGTGTGTTTACTTGTTTCTGCTACAGAGGACCACTTGCAAAATAGTTACCATCAAAGGGAGGTCTTTGGTGTTAAGTGAGGACCTTTTCCCAAGCCTCACTTTTGTTGCAGCTCTACTAATTAGGTTTAGAGGTAAAGTGGAATTTAGGTTTAGGGTTAGGGTTAGGAATAGACTAATAATGGTTAGTTTTAGGGAAAATGTCTGGTTTAGGCATAAATGCAGTTACAAAAAACAATGTCCTCAGTTTGATGCAAGAACATCGAGGTGTGTGTGTGTGTGTGTGTGTGGGGAGGTGCTCGCTGCTCACTCTGCTCAACAGTATCAAAGGACTTTATGAGGGATTTGACGGTAGCTCCTGGCTCGGAGCTGGCATCTCCGCTGGCGTCTGTGGCTGAGGTGGGGATCATGGAGATTCCACACCAGTGACCAGTGCTGTCGGAGTCTGGCACTCTCCCCTCGTCACCTTGAGACCTGGCAGACACAAACAGGGTTGCTGGATACACACACACACACACACATAAAAAATAATCACAATGATGGTGTGTGACAGGGGATCAGTCAGGCAGCATGTGATGTGGTGATTGGACTGTCCAAACCCCTCACTTTATATCTTATCACGTCTTTAAGAATGGTTAGAATAAAATGGGGAGATTGATCAATTTATTGATAAGATCACATGATGCGTGTTTTAATTAAAACCTGATGATAAGAAGTTAAAGATAAAAACTCATTTGGAAACAAAAATAAGAGCAATCAAGTCATGTTTACAGTAACTGCTCCAGGTGAATGTTGACAGAAAGATTCACACAAATACTACAGTGCTGAGTTGTTTCATTTATTTTTTTTACCTAATAAACAACAATTAGATACTTTGGATTTAATCCACATACAGCAGAGAATAAATTAAAACAAACTCTGTACTGTTCTTGAAAAGATTCATCACATACATTTCATGTGTCCTCATGTTAACTTGAGCACCAGTATCTGATTTTCTGGCAGAATAATATGGCTTTTAAAATGTGAAAGGTAAGTATAAGCTGATATTTTACAACAGCCTTTTCATCTGAGTGTATACTTTTTCAGATTTGGTTCAAAATATGAATTAAATACAGATAAATTACAGAAGGTTGATGGAGAAACATCAGAATCTCATCTCATCTCTTGTGTCAGAAAGCTTAGATTCAATAAGGTCTGTTGTTCTTTCTATTCCTTATTATGCAGGTAGAAGTTGAATTATCTAGAAGAAAATCATTAGTTGACAGTGTTGTGTTCAGGAAAAAAAAAAATAGTAAAAGACACAGTTTTCTTGGTCAAAATTGCAAATAAATCACCAATATTTTGGTTTGGGTTCACAAAAAAAAGAAAGAAAAAAAAAAGAGAAATGTAGCCCTGAGGTTTGCTTTTAAAGTTTTCTTAAGTCTAAAATTGGCAATACAATGTTAAAAATGCAAAATAAATATAATTTCTTTGTTTAAAAGTAGACAACAACATGAAACAGAGAGGTTAATACCTGTATGCTGATAGTTTTAAAGAGGTTTAGAAAAGATGTGTTCAACATTGCCATCTCATGGACAAAAATAAAAGTAACACTGTTTCTGTAGACTGATGTAAACAGAGTCAACAAGATGAAATCAGAAAGAGTCAGATGATTAGATCAGCACACAAATGTGTACCAACTACATTATCATCAGTACAAATTGGTCATTTTGTGTTGATCTTCCATTAATGAGTGGATTTTCTGATGCTTTATTTTATTATTTTTAGGCCAAACATTGAGAATTTTCAGCATGCAGTTCTTGTCATATTTCTTACAGTTTTAACTAAATTTGGTCCTAAAGTGGGTAACAAAAGTATTCCCTCCTCCTGGTATCCCTCCCCCACCCATTCTGTTGCCTTCCACACTGCTATTTAAACTGATTTTAAGTTTCATCATGAGAAAACTTTACTTGATAAGATTCTTGAAATAAGAAAAACTTGAGTCAAATCAAGTATTTCAAGAATCTTACCAAGTAAAATTTTCTTACTCCATTGGCAGAAAAGACAAATAGTCTGACACATTCTGAAAACAAGATTATTATTCTGACACAATCAGTTCTTGTTTAGTAAATCAGTCTCTAAACAAGATCAAAAAGACATTTTGGCTAAATATAAGGCTTTAAAACTTGGTTAGATGGACAGTTTTTGCAGTGTACTTCATTATGTGTTTAAACTTTATTTGTTGTTGTTGTCCTATAATATAAAGCTGAGGCACATTCAGTGCTTTTTTCAGGCTTGTTCTATTCCATTGACCCTTAGAAATCCCCAATTTGAAGTAGAGTTATCTTAGATTTTGTAAACATGCAAAATGAGAGGAAATCCTAAACCTAACACCTTTCATCACACTGAGACCATTCCAACAGTGAAGCATGGTGGTGGCCGCATCATGATGTGGGGACATCTTTCCATCCAGGTTTTCCCATCAAGGCAACAAATCAAAGAGGATACCAAGAGGTGGATAACTTTACAACCCGTTTGTTCTTTTTCAATCATCTCAATTTTCTGTAAGGCACCAAATGTTTTTTCACACATTGTCGTCTGTAAAATACTGTGGCACGTCCACGTCACAAGAGAATTACAGTACATACACAAAGAGTACATTCACTGAGAACCTAACCTGGGTCTTCTTATTAAAAATCCTTCATATTATTATGGAATAGTCATGAAAATTCCTTTGTGTACTGCATCCATCTTATACAGTGACTTACAATAAAACAAATTCTTTTTTTTTTTTACAAAACATAAGTGCAACAATAACACCGTCTTCACGTGATGCAGAGTTGACTCTTCATTAGTGGCCTTCGACTGCTGTCTTGGTATCAAAAGTGGCTCCAGTGTTTATCCTGAGAAGAAAACAAAAGATGTTACAACATCAGTACACAGCTGTTACACAAAATGTCTTCAAAACAAACCAAACTTGCATTTTTACTTAACATCGTCATATTAAATCTAGTCCAGTCATTTTCTTTTCTTTGACTCTGTTCCATGCACACCTCAGATTAACAGTCACTCATACTGTTAAATCACCCTGCGATGAAGACGCTTTGGAAATGTATTTGTTTCAAATACCACAAAGCATGAGTTCAATCCGGTCATGCCAGTGCAGCCATCTCATCCTGCTTTTTTAAATAAAAGTAGGAAGATTTTTTACCCGATTCACCAGCAGGTGGCACCAGATACATCTAATTGAGCTACAGGATTTTAGAGCCAGGAAAAGCAAACCAAAAAGTTGATTAAAGTCCTAAGGGTGCAGTCAGCCAGCGCATGGAAACAACAGATGGAGTCAGACAGGCTGAAGCAGCAACAAGAAGCCAAACAGAAAGAGGGAGGTCAGAGAGCAGCAGCAGCACACAGGGCAGGGAGAGGCAGGCTGTCTGGGAACTCACCTGGACTGGATACAGGGACGCTTGTCAGACGGACATCTACAGAGACATCACAGGGGGCTGATGGAGGTGGGGAGCGAACACAGCTTATCTCGTGTGAAAGTCTGGTAGTTTAGACAGGGTCTAAGACCAGGACGGAAACTAAATATACAAGTCCTGCTGGTAATCCTGAGTAAAACAGAACTGGTCCTTAAAGGTTCTGTGAGTTTAATTATTTGGAGACCTGCTTGCTTAAAGAATAGGTGGCTTAAACAAACTCAGTGCTATAAGTGGGAAAATATAAGTGCTGGTACTCCCATAATATTATGGAATAGAGACATATGTAATGTTTTTATATAGATCTATCTATAGATATGGAGTTTTATTGTGCAAAAATGACAAAGAACAAAAGCCAGTTCTAAATCAAATCCACAAGAGTAAAATTCATCACTGTTTGTGTCTGTGTACTCAATTACATTTTAAGTAAGGTTTAGAAAAAAAATACTTTTTGCAGTAGCATTAATGAATCTTACTTTTTATTCTTACTGAATATTGTTTCCTATCATGATCAGTGTTTTTATTTCTCTTCAGATCATGTAGTTTGCTGTTTGTCTCCTGAATTAATTATTGCTCATAAGGTCTTGCCATAACCCTGCTGGTTTGTTCATTATTCAGTTTCTTAGTTTATTCTTGCATTTTGTTCTTCATGCATTTCTGTGTAGTTTGACATTGGCAAAAAGTAAAACATTAAAATCACTTGGCATTTCTGTGTTTAACATACACTATGTGGACCAAAGTACTTGGCCACACTTAAGCTTGGATAGAGGAGGGTAGAGATGTTACAGCTTCAGTAGCTGCTGTTGTGTGTTGTTTTCACAAACTCTGCTCCCGGTCTGTCTGTAACTTTACAAAAAGTTTGTAAACTTCTGTAAATTTTGTTAGCAGCGTGCGGGTGATCACGGTTATTTTGTGAAGCCAGAGGAAGACATGTACAGAAGGAATTGTGTCTGCATTTATTGCAATCATTTTTGAGACAATTTATCTTCCAGTAAAATTTGTTTTCATCACAGGCCTACTTCACAGTCCTTTGTGCACTGGGACACAGAAAAGTGTCTTCCTGAATGTGTTCTCATAAATTTGGATCCATATTTTGTCCAACTGATCTAGTTATGCTTAATAATTAAAACTGCTTTAACCCAAACCCTCACTGAAACGCTTAAAATCAACAATTAACAGATGTGGACAACCACCTTTTTTCCATATATGTATTTTTTTTAATTTTATTTTATTTTAACACAACAAAAATTCTTTTGGTTTGATCCAAATTCTTGCATTTGGATCAAACCAAAATCTGTGACTCAAGTAGTTTGGCAAAGTTCAAGCCTGTTTTTTAAAATAAAAATGTGTCAGATGAGTTTATTGTAATAAACTGCATGTTGACTGTGAGGCTTACAGACCACTGCTACGTGTACCAGGAGGAAACAGAGAGGGCAGCAGCTCAAAGGAGAAGAAGACACGGAGGAAAATACTGCAGGAGACCAACAGAGTCTGCC
>JARVGW010000161.1:12678619-12713258 GCA_031762495.1 Anablepsoides rubrolineatus
CAAGTTATTTTTCATTTCGGGGGGGCACCACAAAGCAGTTGCGCTTAGGGCACCCAGATGACTAGCACCAGCCCTGAGGATCCTTTTGAAGCTAAGTGGAAAATGTTTATATGTGGTAGTGTTTTGAATGGGGTTTCTGTGAACCTACACAATGAATCTGACCTTGCTGCAGAAGATTAGGAGATTTCTATCAAAACAGAAGTGACTGCTGTGATAAGAGACAATGCCAGGATGATGACTGATGAACTTGAAAGAGTACAAGGCCATTTTACAAGATGTGTGCTAGCACTTTACACGCACACACTACAACTATTACTTCAAGTTTTAGCTTATTTCTCTGTTTCTCTAATGTCAAAGAGCCAATCAGGTTGGAGATCTTTGGACCCCAGACAGACAGACAACATACAGAGACCAGCAGGCTACAGCTTACAGGGGCAATTAATCTTTAATGACACACAAAAGCACATGTAAACAAAGACGCACCCACAAAGGAGACAATTAACTCTGGGTTAAGGGCATCTTGAGTTCAAAGATTATTCTACAAATGGATTAAAATTACAATCAAGAGTAAGGAACATGATCTGAGCTTATGTAAGGAAATCTGAGAGGATATACAGTAGGTCTGCTCACCTGAGTCTTGCTGGTTGACTGGTTGTTGCTCGAGTGCATCCATCAGTCCCAGCTCATAATGGCCTCATCTTGCCTTCCTGTCTGCCCCGTGCCTCCTCCCCCCCTCCTTCCCTCCTCTCTCTTCCGCTACACTAACCTGAATGCCTAATGATGGCCCCTGCCTTCCGGGAGCATGTAAACACACCGCACGCACCATTGGCTGAGGAAGAGGAGTCATTTTGAGCTGATTGGCTGAGATGAACGGGGCACGGATGGCAGAAGATGAAGAGGTTGGTGGTTACCATAGCCCTACAGCGCGTTTGTTGCCCGTGGTGTGGCACACACACACACACACACACACAGAGCTGCAGCCCCTTGGGGTATGATGAAGGTCCCCACAGACTCACAGAACACAAACACACAGAGACACATGACACACCCTCTAACATCAAGCACAACAAAAGGATTTCAGGGCTTTATTTATGCAAAGACATTTGACATTATTCAAACTTATATTCATAAAGATGCCTTGTTCTTTTTATTATTTCAATATTCAACACAATAGGATGTGGTTTTGGACTATTTCACAACTTTGCTTTTATTTTTGCAATCCTAAATCAGTTTAGGAACAAAAATAAAGTAGATGATTATGAACATAAAAAGGTTCTATGTATTTAATAATTTAAAACTAAAGTGTGATAATCAACAACAATGAAAAGAGCATTTAGTTCAGATTTATTAAATCAGATTTTTATTTTTTCCAGAACAACAAAAAAAAAAGAAACCGGTTTTAGCCACTCCGAACAGCACGTGATCATTGTTTATCTTGAGTAATAGATTAAAGTTCTGTTTATAATTCATAAGCTTGTCAGGCTGCCGTGGTACAGTAGGACCCCTGCAGGGATGCAAGCAACCAGTCAAGTCAGTGTTGTGACTGGATGTCAGACCTCTATTTGACTCCTTTCAGCTAGACTCACTTACTTGAAATGATGAGGAATTAGTCATTTTGTTGTTTTAAAGTGTCCTACAGCTGCATGTTATGAGTAAGACTTAGTAGAAACAGGCTGTAACAACAATGACCTACAGGTTTTTGTATAAATGTCGAGTCCTCCCAATGTTTAACATGGTCCTTAATGAAAAGTGACTGTATAGTTCCATTTGACTGGACCCCCTTTATACTGGATGACAAAGATTCTGCAACATTAAAATAACATTTTAAAAATTAGCCAGAGCATGGATTGTTTTTATTTGATCTCCATAAGACACTCAAGTTAAGAACACAGTGGTTTCTCCATTATGTGTGACAGAGCAACAATGATAGGCATGAAAGGTCTTGAATCTATGGCAGGACATCAAGGCTGTTGCAGCATGACTGGCTACACTGGCCTCATGTCTAGACAATGACCTCATCATGCCCACACCGGACTGGCAGTGATCCGAGTAAGTTATTGAAAATGCTCATGGTGGAACGGACTACATACATCAAGTCCTATCAATGTTCTCAAGACCAAAAATTTCAAAAGAAAGTCCCTTCATCTGCATCCTCTCATGCAGTTCCTCCTTTACAGAGAGGCTAAAAGTGATGGAGGCCTAGAAACACCCAATATACAGCGTTTACCCTAGCATTATTCTAAGAGTGTGTTCCACCTGCGACTGACACTACCTCCCATGGAGATCATGTCATGTAATGAATTAATAAATGTCTGTATGTGTTAGCATGTTATCAATTCACTGCTAGGGTAGATGCCAAAACATATACATCCTCATACCTCCTCTTCAGGACTATTATATCTGTGATGCATATGCACGCACTAATGTATCCAGAGCATTGATATTAGCATACAGACAAGTCTGACTTGCCGGTGACCAAATTCCCGCTAGCAGAGAGAGCGTGCATGATGGGAAATATGTTCAACCACACTCAAAACCAAAAATCTGAACACATGGCAGGTTTACAAATAAGCAGTCAATGACAGAGTCATTACAGAATGAGTTAATACACTGGAGGAAACCCTGAAGCTTGGTGAAGGTGCAAGGTAGTTTCTCCTCTTTGGCAAATATAGAAAGTGTTCCAAATGTATCACAGCCATCGTCTAGAACTGTGGTTTCCAACCTTTATAGCCTTGTGTACCCCCCTGATAAATAAATAAACCAGGTAATGGCAGGTGCAGAAAACAGCAGCATCCAAAATACATCAGAAACTTGCCATTTATTGTGGTTCAAGCCCAACAATAAAATATCAGTTCTTGATAGAAGATAGAATCAGTTAAACACGCCATCAGATTGTTCTCCATCAGCATTTTCACCATCTTCATTTGGGCAAACAAACGAAAAAAGCATTTACCTCAACAGCATCCTGCCTGTGGAGTGTTCTCAGAGAGATGAACTTGAAGTCTATTGCATAATCACGAACCCTTTAACAGGCCCAAAGGGAAGGCAATGCTTGAACACAAAGCAGAGAAGCATGGCACTAAAGATGCAGCAGAAGTGATTGCATTACATAACAACAGTGCTTAAGGCTGACTCAGATGACTGTGACGGGAGCTTTGAATGTCTGTTTCTATAGCTACAGTCCAGAGAAAGGAAGGAACACATTCATCTATTGATCAGCACAATGGAGGAGATTAAACGGTGGGAAGACAATGATTTAAGACATAACATGGCGCAAAGATTGAATTACACTACAGTTTCACTTTGACGAAGCAAAACCTTCACTCCTTCATTCAAACACACACTGCCAAAACTACAAGGCACCAACAGTACTAAACTAATAAACTCATAGCTTGAACAGACACTTTTGTAAACTGAGATTTAGGAAGCTCATCTGATTTATGGTCTTCTGTGGTTGAGAGACAACATGTTTGAGATTCCTTTGATTTGAGTTTGTTGCTTTTGAGTAGATTCAGAGAAAGTCAGGTCGCCAAAATAGATTTGTGGGGTGTGATAATGGATGTATCCCCTTGGTTGTATTAAACTCTGACTGCCTGGATGCCATCCAGAACTGTTGCGGGTTTGTTTGCTGAAGCAAGGCATGTGACAGCCAACTAATTCCAAACATTAAACACTTTAGGACAGATCTGGGACTGACTCAAAGCTGCTGGCCAACAATGACGTCCATCCTCTATTACAGTTCATGTGCTGCAACCAGTCAAATAAAACACATGCATAACTACTTCACACCTTATATAAATTCTTTTTGTGGTTTATTTCTGGACCAAAATGTGTCCGAAACGATTTTTGTAACATGTTTGTCAGGTCCAGACTGTTAAGAAAACTTTTTTTAATTTTTTCCAAAGGAAAAAAACTGTTTTTCATTGCCTCCTCAGAGCTGCACATAAAACTGATCATGCCTTACCATGAATCAGATTAGGGAAAATCCTCTTGGCATATGTTCAAGTGTAACATCTGCCCTGCTGTGCCAAAAGGACTGTTTTCTGGCTATTATGTAACTTGGCTTTCTTTTCATGTAATTTTAGATACACAAGGCATGAAGCTGGCCAGAGACTAAAGGTTACAGCCCAGGCCCTGCAGCCTGAGGCTACAGAGGCAGCACTGTAAGCACTACAGCAATGAGTTCACAGTCAGATTATTTTGTTTATTATTTGGACATTATTTTGCTTATTCTTCACAGGCATCCAGACTCTCAGCTGATAAAGCAGTGTGACAAGTCACCTCAGATCAAGGGGTTACATTTAAATAAAACTAAGATTAAAAGGTGGATTTCAAAGCCCAGAAAAGGCTTTTTCCTAATAAAATATTTCTAGTTAATGTAATTCTGTGGGCGACCTAAAGAAACACATTTTTATCAGTGAAAATGCAGATGTTCACAATTTCCTTGAGAATCAAACCACTCATGCAACAAAGACACAAGACAACCAGTCTGATGTGTAACACACTAAGCTGGACTATCTAATGAGGTGGGTGGGTTGGAAGAAAACTGAAACAGCACCTTTTAAAAAGCTTCCAAAATCAGATCATGAGTAAAAAACCTTTTACCCGGCAGAGATTTACTGATTAACTTTGTGAGCATGTGCGAGAAATACTCTTGAGACTCTGATCTCATTGTCCCAGACTGAGAAAATGAGAGAGAGCAAATGATAAGTAGTAAAATATGTTGTTTCTTTTGTGAAGTGAAGTAACACACACTGATTGCACGCACTAATTGCCATTTGGGAGTCAACTACTTAGGATGCTGACTGGACAAATGGTGCAGAAGATGACTGAGGATAAGTCTGGGCTGGGAATGTTTAGGAGTCTGATTGGGCTGAATATTCTGAAACCTCCCTAATGGATTTTGTTTTAGTATTTTTTATTAAGTGTACCAATGCACACTCTGGAGTACCCAGAGTGTCTCTAGGACTTGCAGTTTTGTCTCAAATCAGAGTCTATGGTGACATTCAAAACTCCCACTCACAGAGCAAGTACAGGGCAATTATTTACATATTCTATGACAAATTTCTATTAGTTGTGGGGCTAAACAGAACGACTTCAGTCTCTCAAGGGAACAGAGTCACTGTGGCTTTGAACATTTACTCCCACAGTTTGTGAGGAGTTCAGGATGTGTGGTCACTGCTTAACATACACAGAGCCATTATAACCCATCGTCAGGGGCTGGAGACGAGGGATGCAATTACACCCCTGTGTTAGTGATTCACGAGAACACAGAGAAAGCTTCAGTTGTGACGTGATGGGGTCAACGTACCACTTACAACCAGCTCTGAGTAAGCTTCCAGTTGTTGGTCTGTTATTCGTATGTCATGAGCTTTAAAAGAGCTACTTCAATATCTGTGTAGGAAGGAAATACACTTAACAGCAGTCCTGAAAACGTTCCCGTACATTTATAGTTTCCTGCGCAGAGGGAGGACACCTCAACAGCGCTACATACAACAGCTGATTTGAACATAACAAGCAAAGTGAAGCCTTATAAAATCCAGTTTTTTTCTTCCTCGCATCTTAATTTTTGTTTTCCCTATTTTATTTTTCTGAATAGTAAAGCAGAAATTTAAAAAAAAAAACAGGTATGTTTTTGTATAAAGACTAAATACTGTATAAAGTTTCAGCGCATCCCCATCATTTGAAGCCACTAATATTCTTAAGTAGAGCATGTGAATTTAGCTAAAGCTAAGCTGTTTTACCATCATGTCTTGTAATATATCTAGATATTGTTATATTTGTTTATATTGATATCGTTTAACGCCTGACTTATTTATTTTGCTCTGTCTAATGTTGAGTACTTATTTTTTTGTGAATTGTGAGTCAGGTTTTATGTCAAATGTAATGCAGTTTTTAAAATGTGAGTGCCTATTTTTATTTTATTTTTGTCTTATATTTCACTGAACATTGGTGTGCATCTGCACAACATTTTAAGATACTATTTCTAATGAACCTTTGAGTTTAGGGAGGAAATACACCTTGCTTTGCTAAAGACAGAGTTTTCTTTATTTATACGCACATCTCGACTCTTAATCATTACTGTGGAAATGAACAACAAAACGTAATGTTTTATTTTTACTTTCCAGTTACACATTGATATATTTTATAAGAATTTTAGCAATAGACATGCCATCATTACAATCTGTTTTTTGTTGTCGTTTTTCTGCACTAATTCATCTCCCTGTCGGGTTTATTCCCTCTCAGAAAATTACAGCATGATAACTGTGACTCCCGCGAGGCGGTGACATGTGCCCAAAACTCCCCGCAGACACAAAGCAGCTCAGTAACACACAGATGATCCCAGCTGCACCTCATCAAACGTGGCTTTTGTTGCAAAAAAAAAACCAAAACATCATACAGAAGAAGCTGAATTATAACAAGCAAAATGATTTTATTCTATTTGAAAATAAAATACAGCTAACAAAAAAAAAAAAAAAATGAATCGAGGTCATGCAGGATTTAGGTGGAGAAGTAAAAGCAGCTGCTTGTTTATTGAGTTTGCTCTTTTTAACCAGCGCTGCCAGTTGATCGTAAACTGAAACCGAGCAAAGTTTGGTGGGTTTGTCTGCAGCACAGCCTGAGGAAAATAATAAAACCCTGATTAAAAATTCAACATCAAACAGTTTGTGTCTTTAATGGATGGAACACAAAGTTCTAAGTTGAGCTTTTTAGCATGACTCAGAAACGTCTGGGCTCACTCCTGTTTCTGCACCCACAAGAAAAATAAATTATATATATATATATATTGCCTGAAAGCAGCCAACAGGAGTTGTTGTTGAAGACAGCATCAATGAGGCTTCCTAAATTGAAAGTCTTGAAAAAATGCCAAGTCCTCACATCATGTCCAAGTAAGCAGAATGCAAACTGGCATCACATGAGGAAGAGGAGAGATGGGATGCAGGATAAATGAGATACGACTAAACGATAAAGGAGGATGAGTGCAGATGAGTAAACAGATGGATGGAGAGAGATACGTACTGCTGTAGAGAGTGTCGATCCAGGAGAGCCGGGGCAAGCCGTGAGCACTGAGGGGCTCCATCCTTTACCCTCCCGATGTCAGTCTCTCTTCTGTCTTCCTTAAGCCTCTTTTCCTTTTCCTTTAATAAAGCCCTTTATCACACAGGACACAGCGAAAAGGAGCATTTGGGGGGGAAAAAATATCTAAACGTCTAACGGCACCCCGGGGTTCCAACAGGCTGACGGCGAGCGATCTGAACGAGTGTCAATGTGCTCGTCTGTGTGAGAGAGAAAACAAGAGGCTGGAGACGAACACCGCCAACCCGTTGCTAGGGGAAGGGAGAAGCACTCCCTCTCTCTTTGGCTTGCTGTTCAACTCCCATCCACCCCTCCTCTCCCTCTCAGTTCGGAGTGAACGCCTCATCTGCCTCGCTCTCTCGCAGCCTTTTAAGCAGAGGGAAGGAATTCAGAAGCCGAGCCGAACAGCTGTCAACTTAAAGGTTTCTGTCAAATCCTGCAGGAGAATAAAAGCTTTATCTTTCTGCTCTGAGGTAACCCAACTCAACTTTCTCTTTAAGGGAAGATCTCCAGATAAAACTTGAGTTTTATGTTCAATATAATCAAGCAAATCTAAGATTTATGATCCTTCTTTTTTTATCTTTTGCCATATTTAGGTCATGTAAATATTACTGAGGTTTTAACATCATCGATGCGTTAACTACCAAGAACAAGCAACACAGCTCCTTATAAACAAAACAACCCTCAGTTGCATTATTTATTTTTGAGTGATTCCATATTTTTTCCCTGTGCTTGGTCAATAAAAGTAACATTCACTGACTCTTCTCTTCATTTCTTTGAGTGTTCCTGAAAGCCAACAAGTTGCACTTTGGAATGATCTTATTATTGTATCATGATTTTGATCTGAGTTTGTTTTACAGAATGAAATGTCTGAATGAGTGCTCACACAAGACTGCTGATTCCAAACTTTTTGCCAGGGGTTGTATCTACAGCCAGCACAGAGTGTGAGCAGGTCTGCAACTTTTATATTCTCATCTCTGTAAATTTTGTAAACTTTCTGAGCAGTGAAGCCAGAGGAAGACGCATACAGAAGATATTCCGCCTGCTTGGAAAGAGGAGGCAGGTAGCGATTTTACAGCTTGTTATTCTGTGTTGTCACAATCTCCGGTCCCGCCATTTTTATTTCCCAATGCAAATTTTGTAAACTTCCTTAAGATATTATTAACTATCAACATTCTATAGAACGATCTAGGCTCTATTAAAATGATCACGTCTATCATGAGAAATGTCGTTATAATTTTAATCGCCCAGCCCCTCGTGTGTGCATCCATGACTCACAATGATTTAGTTACTGTCTTCCTTGTCTAACGGCACCCCGGGGTTCCAACAGGCTGGGCTTATGATAATGATAATGATGATGACATTGTACCCACAGATTCATAGCTGCAACATTGCCTTATTGTGCTTGAATATGGAGCAGCTTCCTTTATTATGATCCCAGTTGAATGGGATTAGATTTAAAGGAAAAAAAAAAAACTTCACTAACTTCTTTTTTGTTGCCTCAATATCTGGTTTAAGGGAGTTTTTTTTTTACTCAAACGTTTGTCCCCTTACTAATTTCCTTGAAAAAAGATAAAATTGAATTTGATACAACTGAGTAAGGCAGCAATGTCAGCGTGGCTCACATTAGGAATAAACTTTCTTAAGGTCGTTGCATTAAACACCATGGGCTGCAGATCACTGACACTTGAACTGGCCACCACACAATGAGGTGCTCTGTATGAAAACAGTCATTCATTCAGGAAGAGATAGAGAGAGTGACTATACGATTCATGTTTGAGCTAGTCCCATCCTCTCTGTTCCTGTGGCAACTCGATGTGGTCCACTCATCCACACACACACACACACACACACACACACACACACACACACACACACACACACACACAATGGAAGTGCATATAAGCGGGAAAAGTGGCTTAATGTTAATGTACTATAGCAGCTGTTCAATAAATATAGAACAGCTAATAAGCTCTTTTTATTTATTTATGTTTGCACATGTTCCATGTGAAAACCTGCCCTGGATTTTCCAGTTAAAGATTAGAAATCTTATTTAATTATATAAAACTGTCTGCATCAAAATCATAATAATAATTTCATTTTCAGTACAGCAAATTGGTCTAAAGGAATGGGCTCGTTAGTTGCCCATTACAGCCCGTTTCCAGAGAAAAAAAGTGCAGACAACACCACCCTGTTTCATCAGGTCAAACACTTAGTGTTTATGAACATGTGTTTTACAGAGGAGGGGGGGGGGGGCAGTGGCAGACGAGCACCATGCCACTGGCAACAAAAGCCTGACAAGAAACCTTCTCTTCAAACCTCACGTGGGCCCACTCCTCCCCCTTCATCCTCCTTTAACCAAGGATGGTGGGGTGGGAGGCGGAAGGGTTCAGAGAGAGAAGAACTTCAATTAGGACACAAAAGATGACAGGAGGAGCCCCACGAACGCTCGCACCCCCCCAGTTTTCTTCAACCTGCGGAGGCAGAGGGGCCTGAGCTCTGCTTTGTTTCGCTGCCAGCTGAGGGGCTGTGCATTCAGTCAATAATAGGGTGCTACGCAGAGGTTCACTCTGAAGCGGTATCTCTTCAGGCATTTAATGTGGGTTTGTTAGATAGAAATATGGTTGGAGATCAGTACCAGTTAGGTTTACACAGATGACTTAAGTGCCACCTTCTCAAAAATAGATTAATGACGTTTGTTTTTGTCCTAAATTCAGGACAAAAATAATTGTTTCACCACACGCAAAACCTGAAACCTAATTTAAGCTTTTGAAAGCAAAGCTGCCCATCTCTTTCTGCTAAATACCTCATCATTCAAGGACAACAGCCAAACAAAGAACACACACACACACACATGCACTTCTTGAATGTTGCTGACCTTTACGAAGAATGAACCATTTTAGATGTGTTGAATTCATTAAAAAAAAAAAAATACTGACCCCAAACCCCCCAGTATCTGCAACCAGATGATACTTTAGCTGTTTCTCTCAGTACCTGAGCCGATTGTTGTGGCCGTTGGTTTGTTGACATGGTGCCAAACTGTACAGACAGTTAATAATGACCCTTTTTATTTTGCAGCATGACCGCTTAATAATACTTGACAGATGTAGGTTTAGGACGCTCCTGGAAGACGAACCAGCACCTTGGTGTGTGTGTCTTTGTATTTGCTACCTCCTGGGGACCCAATGCTCCTTATGGGGACTAAAGCCCAGGTAAGGATGGTGCTTTTTGGGATTAGGACTAATATGTGATTTGAGTTTAGGTTAGGTTTAGGGTTAGCATATAGAAAATAAATAAAAGATTAACGGAAGTCAATGCAAAGTCCCAATGAGAATAGAGAAACAAACTGTGTGTTTGTGTGTGTGTGCTGGCATTAAAGCAGAGGAACTGGGATGGAAAAGATAAGTGAAAGAATAAGATCTCCACTTCAATAAACACTCAAAGACTTTCTAAAGGTCATCGTTACAAAATAGATTTTTTTTTCAAGAACAGAGGACGAGTTTTCTTGGATTAACTCGTTTCCGTTTAACGACACATCATCAAGATAAAGAAAAAGTCAATAAGTCATTCAACACAGCATGAAACACAAACCCCTTCTACACTACTTTGAATGTGTTTTTAAAAACAGATTTTCTGCTGGGTTTAGTCTTTAAACGAAAAAGCATACAGTTACCACTGCATTAAAATGAGGAATGTTGAGCTTGTCAAGTTGTTCTTTAGTATTGCTATAAATAAATAGTTAATCTTTTAGCACTATAGCATCAAATTATCAGTAGCAGAACTTGGAAATTGTGCAAACGACTATAAACTGAAGCCGTATTGTAATTAATGGATGCATTGACAGATTTAGTCATGTAGCTAATTTGGATGAGTGCATATTAATCCAACAGTGACCCAAGTCATTGTGGACTAATTTAAACAAAGACACATGGCTGTACACAGCAGGTGTGGGGAAAATAAAGAGGAAATGAAGAATGGAAAATGGACACGTCATGATTATGACTTTATTCTCATAAAATTACGACTTTAATCTCGTAATAATAATTTAAAAAATTTAATTGTGCGGCCCTAATACTCCAATATATCTTCTCTGTATTCTGAAATTACTAATATGGACATTCTCGCCACCTACTGGCACATCATGGGTACTTTCATATTTTTTGTTAGAATTGGGCAGACAGTAAAAATACATAGAAGAAAAACTATCCATTTAAAAATATATTGTTTAGAAAAACATATTTTAAAAAATCCAAAGAATTATGAACAGTAGTGGTGTTCTGATACCAATGCCCAATACCAGCATTTACTGTACTCAAACATCTCGATACTTGAACCAATATTGATACTGACATACTGGTATCGATAATCCATTGACTGTGTTACAGTTTATATTTCAAGTGACCTTTAATAAAAAATTGTTTGACCATTTATATGTTAATAATGCTTCAAAGGTGAGCTCTTAAATACAATAATCTCTATCACTGCTGATCTCATTAAGAGGAGATGCTAATCTTCTCCCATGGATTAAAAGATATGCACAGACAATAACACACACGCTACATGGTATTTATTTACACAATGTAAACCCTCTCACAAATACTCCTGGCTGATCCTTTTATTCACATTGGTCAGAAAAAAACACAAATACTTCAACAAAAATATATATGATTTTTTTATCCTGATGTTTCAAGAGCTAAAATGAAGATTGTTGTAAAAACCTGAAGGTGGCAGGGGTTAGAGTTCTCAGCCGTATGAATGTGTACATGTATAATTAGGCAGCACAGAATCCCACTAGCCAATCAAACGGCCCCCACACCACCCCTTCCACCCTGATCTACCCAGATACCCCTGTCCCACCTCGCTACACCAACCCCACCCACGTTCACTGCTTTCAGCCCTACATGTCATCCACAGCTACAGGCCTGGGGCATGATGGGTGATGGGCGGACTGGAGGGGGGTTGTTCATCTTTGAGAAGGGATGGCAGTGTGTGGGTGTGTGGGTTGTGTAGTTCTGCCTGCCCTCCCCCCCCTTATTTCCCCCCACTTTGCCATCACAGGAATATATGATGGATGGGAATAAACCAACATGTAAATTAAAATAAAGAAATGGTGCTGATACAACAATCTGCTTAACTTCTTCTGACACAAACAACCACCTCAAACACAGACAATTCAAAATCCATTTTAAGAAATACTGCTTCTAAGTGTATGTGTGTGTTTAAGTGTGTGTGTACATTTGAATAAGTGGGCTGTGCACACAGTAAGTAGACAGCTGTGTTTCCAGATGAGTGGCTTCCAAAAAGACCCAAAGAGCGCTGGAGTGAAACAGAATCTTCAAACACACCAAAATCCACAAAGGCTGTCATCTGAATAGAAACAGACCTCGCATTAAAAAAAGCAGTTTAGCAGATTTAAAATTGTTTGTATGTGAAGTACACAAAAATAGTTTTATGTTAATATTTCTCAGGGGTTGGTTATGCTTAATACCAGCCTTACTCATTTATGAAGAAGCGTAAATACACAAATACACAGGTGAATACTGGTTTGTTTTTCCCACACCTCCCTTTGTTTTGATTTGGGGTGGGTGGGGGGTGGCGGGGGGCAGCAGGGAGAAGCAACCAGCATACATTATTAAAAAGCCAGCAGAGCACCATTCATGAATGTCTGCATGTTAAATGGACATCCCTGAAATCATGTGGCACAGCTTTATTGTTTATTTAAGTGAAATCATACGACAAGGCTCGTGTTTGCTTTTATCCCAATTGCTTGTCGCAATCTTATTTTTTTTTACTTTTTACCTTTAAGGTGTGTTTTTAACTGTAATATACACTTGTTTTTTTCTTTCACTTTCTGTCCCATCTAAGCCAGACTCTCACCTGCTTTTCTCTCCAGTTTACAAACTCACAGATGAAACAATAGGAGAGCTTGTGGGCTTATGAGAACGATGATGATGTGTGTGTGTGTGTGGGTATGTGTGAGTGCGCACCGCAGCATATGCTCTGGCAGCAGAGATGTCCCCCACATCTCATATGCACAGAAGCTCCCCCTAAAACCCATCACCATCCAATTATATGGATCAGCCGTGCCTGTCTAGCAGACCATGGTGACATACGAGTGTATTTATATAAAGCCAGTCGCTGATGAATGATGAGATAAAGCTTCAGCACCAGATCTAACCAGTCTGTATCTCACTGGGTTACCATTGTTGGTGAACATCACTTGCAAGGGGGGGTTCCAAAATGTCTTGAAACCTTCTTACGTCCACCACCAGTCATGTCAGTATGCCACTCAAAACAAATTATTTGTCTAATGGTATGTCATAATTATGAGATACAAAATCATAATTATAAGATACAAAGTCATAATTATGAGATTAAAAGTGATAATTATGAGATTAAAAGTGATAATTATGACATACCATTAGACAATTGATTTCTTTAGAATGGCTGAATTGGGCTTCCATATGAGTGTTGGACAAAGATCCGTTTATGTTGAGAAGAGACAGTTAATATTTGCTGTTTTGCTCAAACCTTAGCATAACGTCATTTGTTGTTGTGCACAGTCTCCGGAAGTATTCTAAGATCTTGTGAAATGACTCAGAATGTGTCGATGATGACTGTTAGCTACTAGCGCACCAAATTTAGCTCAACATCTTTAACTTCTAATTATTGTTTGTGTTGGCTAAGGTCAGTTAGACATCAGATGTGTGTCTGATTTAGTACCAGGTTCTAATTGTAAAAATGTGTTTTTTATAATCTCTGTGTAATGTTTAAGTTCTAACTTAGTAAGTACTCGGTATCGGTACTCAGTAACGGCGAGTACTCAAACTAAAGTACTCGTATTCGGTTTGAGAAAATCCGATATCCAGAAAACCCCATTAAAAATGCTGCAAGTGCTTCTCTTGCAAAGTCTGATGAAAATGAAGCGGATGAGAACAAGGAAGCACCTGAAACAGTCAAGATGGCTGCATGAGAAAATTTGTATTTGTGTAAAATAATTCTTAATTAAAAGTTTTCTTGAGATTTTTTATCATTTTTATTGGAAAGGTAACCAAAAATGTTGGCAGACAACCAGATTTTATCACAAGTTGTCTGCTGGACAACCTGGAATATTTCCTTATGTCTACCCCTGGTTTGTGTGCGTGCGTGCGTGCGTGCGTGCGTGCGTTCAGCCTGTGCCAGCAGAATTTACTTTGATCTATTGAGGTCAACGTGGAAATCATCTAATTCCTGCTGTGATGGGACAAACACCAGATACGCATCATCCTGTCTCTTTCTCTCACACACACTTTAATGCAGCTGTGCACCCGTACAGTCTCATGTGGTTTACGCTGAGCGCCCATCTGTATGTTTCTGCTGTCCTCACAAAGACGGCCAAGATATAAGGGAGCTGTACACAAAAACACTTTGTTTTTACACAGATCATTTTACAATTTAAAAAGTGGCCATCAGGCTACAGAGGAAATCAGAAATATATAGTTAGCTGTGCTGTTCCCTCCATTCTAATGCTCTATAACAAATATACTGCCCTCTATTGTTCGTTTTAGGTTAATGCATGTTAAAATGTAGGAAAACTAAAATAAAAGTGATAATCTACAGAGATGATTTAAACATTTTGAAGTAGAGTTTTTTTCTAAAATTATTAAATGTTTTTATATATTAGGAATATTTGATTTGAACCATTTGTTTAATTCTGTTTACCTCTTAAATTTACAGTAAATTAAAACTAAAACTAGAATGCATTTATCATCTTTAATGTGCCTTTCTTAGACAAATTAGCAAAAACTTGTGTTGTTTTCCACTTTGACTTATTGCTCCTCCTTTGTTACTGGATAGTGACCAAAAATTAATTGTAATATTAGTTGGTTTTATATTAAAGGACTAGTTCTACTATTTTGAAGAGGATTCAGTGGAAAGTAAACTATTAAACTATCAAACTATTAGTTCCTTCTCTGTTGTAGAAAGTTCTTTATAAAAACTCAGTTTGAAGGAACAGAGTTTAATTTTGACGATTTACGATTTCCTAACATCATGACAACACATGCTTTTGACAAACACAATTATAATAGTTGTTGTTCCTCCAAACGTCAACAAGAGGGCGACATATCCCTATTTTAAACTTCTGGCAGAAACAATGAGTCTTCTCATGTCAGGGAGAGTTGCCATTATTATTGAACGTCTCATGAAGCATTCAGGAGCCTGGTCTGGGTACACGGTTTGACAAAGCAGCAGTGGTATTATTTATACATGAGCGCTGCAGAGGGACTGATTGTTGACCTGATACACTTCCTGAGGCAGGTTTTCAGTTTCATCAGGACACACTCGCTGACACAAGAGTCACTCAAAGCTTACAAAGAAAAGAAAACTACTGCCCAGCAGAGAAACAAATGTATGGCCTGTCTCTGAACCACACTGCTCTTTGAAAAAATAAAATAAAATTCTGCACGATACAAAAACAGCTACCTTGTTTAAAACAAAACTTCTATTTAACTTAAAGAACCTGACATGTTCTAGTCTCCTCACAGCTGAGGAGATAAATCAACTTAAGGAGGACAACAGGAAAAGCCAATTTATTTATAACCAAATGTGTCAGAACCAATAATGAGTCATATGATCATCTTTACGGCACAGGAAGAGAGAAAATATTTAAAATCTTGCTCTTAATTCATGCGAGACAGCAATGACCGAGCAAAAACAACCGCTCCGTTCTCTTCAGTATAACGGTGAACATATACTTTTTACATTTGACCCGTTTGCCCTGACTATCTTGTGTTTCCATTAGGATCTGTGCACAGCGACACCAGACACTGAAATGCAAAGAATCGCTTCCATTTCTCTTCTACAAACGTGAAGACGACCGGTGAAGCCAATCTTCACCGAGTGGAAGCGCAGATCCGAGTGGTTTCCACATTCAGTCCAAACTTGCAGCTATTTGCTCTTTTGTCCAGCGGTTTCACGTTCCACCTCATGAGAGGAGGAAGTGAAAGTGATGAGGACGGCAAAGATGTTTGAGATTTAAAAAAAACAAAAAACACAGCCGACTGTGAAGCAGAAAAAAAACCAAGAATGCCTTCATGTTCTAAATGCAGGTGTTTGAACAGGAAAGGACAAAGTTTCATTAATGCCTCGGTGGACCCCAAACTCAGCTCACTTCAGAAGGGCACAGGGTACTTTTTGTTTCAGAACAAAAAACTTTAATACCTCTAAGTCCAGGGGGCAGGGAGAGAGAATAAAAGAAAGGTCATGAGAAAATCTCCTGCTGAGACAGGTATGTGAGCTAAAATACACAGAGGCTAGACCAGAGGTGGGCCGTTTATTTTCCCCACGAGGATCTCAGACTGCTGCACAGGGCTGGACCAGACACAACAACTCAGTATCTCCACTGGCCTACAGCTGGACACTCATTGGGCAAATTCACAAGGGAGTCTCCAGAATGTCTTTCAATGTTTCCAGAGGTTCTCAACATCCTCTCATGAGTCACAGAGGCTCGCAGTCCTGTCACTGAAGAGTAAGCATGTTCAAAAAGAAACTTGTGCAACAACATTTCTCTCAGTCTGAGACGTCGTGGGCGTCTCCGACCCGGACCCAGAGCACTAGAGCTGCAGTTTGACACCTCAGAGTGACAGAAAACATATCTGCCTAAACAAAGAGTGGGTATGATGCGACCTGAGGCAGGTATGATGTGAGTGGAAGGACAACAAAAGTAACATACACTGCAGAAGACACAAACACAGCCGAACTCTAACCCACTAAAATAACATTTAATGGCCCATCAGAGAACAGCTGACTGTTGTTTTTAGTCTCTTTTCAATAATTAGCCTCGACTGCTGTTCTTGAAATGCCCACTCTGAATGTCAGTGTTGATTTAACACTGCAGAATTTACCGTGTTGTCGTTTTTAATTAGCAGTGGAGAAAATCCTGATGCTTCTGGTGCCAACTTCATCACTGCAAGACTTGTCCTCAAAATAAAAGCGCTGCAAAGCTCTAAATAAAAGCTGACAATTTGAGTAAAATAATCTGTTTTCAGGTTTCTCATTGAGCTGGTGCAAACAGGCCTACTGTGTTTAATACCCATGCTTTAACCAAGCTTTCTTATATTGGAGGAGTTCGTCCAGGACAGTGTGTGAAAAGACATTTTCTCCAGCCTGTGATTTGACACGACGACACAGTCACCGCAAAGACTTCACACACCAGGAGGGAGAAAAAAAAGCCTCATAAAAAGGTGAGAATTCAACCTGCTCACTATCATCACAAAAAATACAAAAAATGCTACAGCTAAAAATAACAACCACTGCTCATTAGAGGGAAATTAATAAAGCTCTGACTGAGGATATCTGTGCCAAACATCTGCAACAACATTTCACAAAACCTGACATTGTGTAAAAGCAGACAAATAGTGATAGACAGAAGCATTGCTCACCACCACAAAACAACCCCTTAGATTTCCTCTTTTTGCAGTAAGACAAAAAAAAGATACATTTACCATCAAAAGTCACATTTTATAGAATTTCATCACAAGCCACCAAACCCTGATAAGCAGATGTGTTTGTTATACGACCGATTAACAAATCTACTGAGATAATGAATAGTTTCAAATGAGCAGTAAGCTATTTTGGGGAATTTCAGACAAATAAATCAGATAGTTTACAGTTGCAAAATATAAATTATAAAAACTTTTAGTGACGACATCAGTTCAACAAACCGATACTGGTTCTCACTCTTCTCTCTTGTCTTCACAAAGCTCCCAACACTCTGTGTGTTTTCAGCACTGCAGCTAAATCTGGTGTTGGCATGAATTGTGTGAGTCCATCCAACTTGTTAAATAAGAATGTTGGTTTGGGACAGAGCAGAAGATTCACGTTGTTGAGTTGTTTCTGCCCCCTTTTTTAACAAAATAAAATGTGTAATAAAAATGAATACTACACAAAAAAAATAGTTTGACATTTATCAGTATTTTTGACATTTTAGGACAAAAGGAATTACTAAATGCTTAAGAAGAAATATATAGAATAGTCGTGTCAGCCTCAGCCAAATGTCTTTATTTCTAGTACTAACCATGTTTTCAGAAGCACCAAGCTGATACAACCAGGTATTGTGCAGAGAGAATTTCCTGGAGGGTTTTGGACCAACTGGTCACCAGATTATATGTGCAATTTCAAAAAAAAAAAAAAAAAAAAGTCAGATTACTGGATGATAAAACCACAACAGAAACAAATAGTGTGAGAGTAGACATAATCATTCTGTTTAAAGTGTTAACTTTACAGTAGCTAATGCTAGTTAGCTTATTCAGAGTTCAAAAGTTGTTTTCACCTTTGTTTACCTTGAAAGCGCTAGCTTTGCAAATAATGTCATAAAAGTAATCAGTTAAACTCCATGGAACGAAAGTGTTAGTTTCATTGTTATCCTAACACTGAAATATCAAAGCAGTTTTAGTTACTGCTTGTGTTTTATTGACATCACCCTCTTTAGCTGGTTTAGTCAGAATTACTTCAGCATTAAATGAACTAACAGAAGTCATGTGGCTCCATTTGTTAGCCATAGTGGATTTGAATTGTGTTCAATGACTTTACAACTTTCATCTGAAATAGTATTTCTCAACACAAAACAAAAGTATTTCAAAACAAAGCAGCCACATTGAACTTGTGTTCATTTATTTTCCAGTCAATGATCAAATGAACCCATTTGGTTTATGTGTACATTTATCAAATTATTTACCATTTCGTATTCACTCTGCTGCCTTCCACAGAAGCACTGAGCTTGAAAATAAGATGAACCTCTACAGAGCTTGAGCAACTAATCACCAAACTGTCACGTAAACCGCAGAAACATTAAGGAGCACTGAACAGATCCATGAAGGCAAACACGAGGTCTGTGGACCCACGTGCTTTATGTTCTCTCACCGGTTGTTCACCACAAACGCTCCACGCTGGAGTCTCCATGGCAGCCACAGGACCTGCTGCTAACTCTGCAGACTTGGAGGATTTCTCTGCATTTCCTCTACATTACTGTACAGAACATTAGGAATCTAAAAGCACCTTTTATTTATTTAAAGGTTTTGCAATTTAAGAATCCATATTCTTTATTTTCTCTCTAGAAAGGCTTACAGCTTGCACTGTACATTTGTACATTTTTGCTAACATTGTATAGAGTAATGTGGCTTGCATGTTTATTATGTGTTGTGGAGGTGAATGAATCAGATAACCGACAGGAAAACCACCATTTATCGGATGCTACCAGACCTTGCAGCTGCACATCTCTCATCATTTCAGCAGAGAATTAGCTTCTGTTTATTGGTGCATTCAAGAAACTAGCCCAGTAACAAATCTTTTTTTTCTGATGAAGAATTAAAAATGTGACCTGCTTTGTTTTTTCCTCAGTCTTTGTTCATAAGAACCACTGAAGGCCAGAGAAAACAGCTTGAGTGTGATTGAGGATTGTTTCAAGGAAAATCCAAACAAACACGGTCATTGTGTTCAGATAACCATCACCTCCAGGCTCTTCCTGTTTCTTATTGTGAAAATCTTTCTAGAATGACTTTGTCCCCATTAAAAAACCACACAGGAGGTCCACGCCTTTTTTGGTTTTGATCACACGTACACAAGGGCAATGAACCAGTGTACCACAAGTATCAAAGTGAAGGGAAATCAGGTATGAAAACTAACCTGTAACCCACAAACATAAACCCGATTTTATGTTGCAACATAAGAACTAAACCCGACAAAATCTCACAGTTTAACACGTTTCCGAGACAAAAGCCAGCATTGTGCTGCTCCTCAAACACTTTCATTCCAAGTCACAGTTTCAGAGGCCGTTGACTGCGGCTGCTGTCGCCAACAGACTGCAGGAAGCACCAGACTTTCTGAGAGATGACAACAGCTCCTCTCTGTGTCATTTCATCTGGAACTGTACTGAAGAAAATACTGTGTCGGTACAAAAAAAAAAAAAAGCCCCTTCGAGTAGGTGCCAACCAGCAGGTCAATTTAAAGAAATAGTTCAGCTATTTTGAAGTAATTTCATTTAAAGTGCCTGTGACATGCACATCCATCCACAGGTCTATAAAGTACTTGAAAAAAAATAAGTAAAAGTGAAAATACCTTAACAGAAAATAACTTTGGTAAAAAATAAAGTCACTGATAAGAAAAGAAGATTACCCAACATCTGTGTTAGATCTGCTATTTTTAATAATATTTATAAGTTTAAGTGACCACGTTGCTAAAAGCTATTGTTAAATCCAAATGTTGACAGTGTTTCATTAAAGGGCAGTATACTAGTTTTTATTTGAGTTTTCCCATTTACCAGCAGACCAGTTTAAAAGACCTGAAACATTAGGAATGTCGCACCCACCAATAAACTGTTTCATGGGGAAATCTTTCTTTGTTGCACCGCTGGACACATACGCAGGAAACAGAGCGTGTTGAGCATGGCAGAGACAGAAACGATAGAAAAAGAAGCTGTGGTAGACCTAAATGGTAAATAGACTGAACTTATATAGGGCTTTTTCAAGCCCTGTTGGACTCCAAAGCTCGAGAAGACGACCGAGAGCTTGACGAAAACGAGGAAGATGAGCAAATTCATAGAGAACTGGAGGAAAAGAGGTAAAATACAGTTAGAGTGTGATGGAAACAGAAACTAAGATTCACACTGACGCATCGCCTTAGATGGGAAAACACAGTTCACGTCTGCACATGAAGTAAACAAGTACTTATGTCCCAGCATAATAAAAGATAGGTAATAATAAAGGAAAGGTAAACCTTTAGTGACACTGTCCTGAAATCTGCATCATTTCTAGAAGGCCTGTAATATTTGTATTGACAGTAGTATTCCTAACCACTTTACTGCAGTAATTTCCCTCTCAGTCAGTACAAAATGTGTTAACACACACAGGTATGCATGAAAAGAAAAATACCATCATACTGTTAGAACAGCTAAAAATACCCTGAAACTTTATCATACCTCCCAGAACTAATGTTTAAAAGTGCTTACAAATGGTTACAAACTATTTCTTATAATGCTAAAAATAATCAAAGGAAATAAACTGCCTAATCAGTTGGAAAGGAAATAATCCCAAAAATTAATTAGTTAATTTATTAATAACCTAACAAATCTGAAACTTGATCCAACTCATTTCAGTTAGGTATTTGAGATTCACTTCTGCTTTTTTAATGGCAGAAGTTTGAAAAGAAAAAATAATTTAGTCACGTTCACTGACGTTTTGAGAACAACTTTACTGCCAGTGGGATTTATGTTAAATTTGGTGAACTAGTTTGGTTTAAATGCAACAAACTGATCGGTGACACTGTATGTTAAAGTCCCACATTAAATGTGAAAATGAAGGAAAAAAAACTGTGATGCAACACAGGAGCAGCTACACCTGATTTCTATATTGGCTATAATAAAAACTATATATATAATAAACTGAGGTGAACTTTGAAACAAACCACAAAACTGTCCATTCCCTCCCATAATAAAAAACAAACAAATGAAGGGTAAAAACACTGGAATGTTCCTGAGAAAACCAAAAACAAAGCAAATGATCTGAGCATTAAACAGGAAACAACAGCAGGCTGGTAGATTCTCCCGCTGCACACGCTGTTCAGGACGAGTCGGAACACGTCTCGCTCATCGAAGCCAACAAACAGCAAAGCCAGAGGGAAAAGGGAATGTGTGTTATATTTACCAGCCACTCTCAGGAGATATATATATATATAAAAGGGGGTGGGGGGGCGTGACAAAAACACTCTCGTTTCCCTGGATTCCTTAGAGAAAACTCCTCACTTTGCCATATCACAGCAGCACCTCACTGGAGTTTAAAAAATCCATTATTCTGCTCTATGAATAATACATGATAATAAAGGTCTCATTCATTCTTAAATCGCTCATATGTTCCTTTTTATCAATTAGTTTAGACACGTGAGCAACAGAGACGAACAAAGACGCTTCAGAATCCGGCATAAAACTGAACATTACATCAACTGAAGAGTCATCAAAGTCCTTCCAGGTTTACAGGTTTAACATCACACTGACAGGTAACTCATATATGTCCAACAAATATGGTGCTGGTCTATGAAATCATCCGTCTGCGTGTTTCAGCCTGCTGAATACCTGCTTCTCATTAGTGTAAGAAGTGGTTAAATTGCTCCTATAGTAAAGAGTTGTTGTGCTTAATTCCAGCCAAAAAAACCATTACTTTATCTGTCAGCGTGTCCGAATCTATCATTTGAGAGTTGAGACCGTAGCTGTGGCTTGAATGTAATTAAGAGCATTCAGTCAGGGAGTTGGGGGAAAGAAATTTATCACATAAAAGATTAGCTTTTTTACATTTTAAAAAGGGCCAATATTATGTGTTTCTCAGCCATATATTTAAATTCTATATACCATAATAAAGTATCTATGTCACCTTAAGAAGATGATGTAATGAAATGAACGACATCATGAGTGGAGAACGCCATTTGTACAAAATTAAAAGAGAAAAAAAACATGAACATTATGAAATTAGTGAAATTATGCCAGTTTGGATATTGAATATATTTTAGATCAACAAATGGCTCCCAAGGATCAAGATAATCTAAAATCAGCAGGTAAAGTAAAAACGAACAGCATTCTGTAAAAATAAAACCAATAATTTGCCAAATAAACCCACTCGTATCCAATATTGTGAAGACGTGTGAAGCTGATGTGTCAATCAACTTTTAACAGCAAATCAATCATACAGCTGGTTCAGAACAAACATGTCTACAAAAGCTGGTTTTTCTTAGGACTATTTCAAAAGTTACTCATCACTATACAGCTAACAGAACTTGTTGGACGGTTTTAAAATACTTGCACAAATATTTCACTTGCTGAAACTGCTGCCACAAAAAACACAAAGTACTTAAACACCTCCCCTAAAATAAGAGCTGTTGAAACATTCAACTCAGATAAGTGAAGGATACACGCAGCATTTTTCTATGAAAAAAACTAAACCAATGACATTGCATAACTCCTAACCCCTTTAGCAGAAATAACTCATCATGGTCATTTTTGCAGAGCTGACCTTTAGATACGATGTTTCTCAACGTCACTGTCTGTCATGATATACACATAAAGCATATCATGATGATAAGGATCAATGTTTTCATTTTGCCTTGATGTAATTGAATCATATCATTCAATCAACATATATGTATTGTTACACTTTCAGGGTCTTGCTCAACGTCACCACATGTTGGGTAATCAAACCTGTGACTTTCTGATCCTAAAATCGGCTGCCCTACCACTGCACCACATTTGAAGGTGTGATAAACACTGTGCTGCACTTACTGTGTAGATGTAATATTACGAGTTTAGTTTATATTTGAAAGATGACGAAACTTTCCATGATATTTGATTGTTAAATTGGTAATAAAACCAAACCTTTTAATTCATCTGTTGTCTTATAAAATTGCACAGGATAAGACTTTAAATCCAAAATGAAAACATCTCTAATTAGTTTAGACTTATCCCACCCTGAGGCTACCATGTTTTTTAAAGACTTTACAGGCCTCGTATTTATCCAAGCCACAGCATATTAAATTTAAATACATCATTTCCTAAAATCTGAACTGTTTTAGTGCAAGAGGTGACAGAGACAGGAACAAGGGGTTAATTTCAGTTTTAAAAAAAAGCTGAACAGAGAAATATGTCAAAGGTAAGAGGAACAAGAAACAAATCAACACTTCCATTCTGCTATTGAAATAACTTACAAATATGAAATCAGTTCATTCAGGTTTACAGTGACAAGGGGTTTAATATAAAACATATTCTGTTGATACTTGACCTGTTCAATTTGTTATAAAAAAGGAGAAAATGTCAGAATTCCTAAAACAAAACAGATCAAATCCAGAAACAGAGTTAGACACAGAGAGTGTTGTTACAGTGGGGTAATTATTGTGTTAATTATACACAATTCATTCACCAGCTGGTCTGCAGACGATCACGACTACTTTTTCGTCATCAAGGGGTTTCTAACATTTGTTTTTAAAAACCTGCAACTCCATACATCCTACAAAAACAGACAACACAAATGCATTTTTTTTTCATTTTATTTGATTTTTGAAGATCATCTTAGGACCTAAAACCTGGTTTTGTGCCCCACAGTAAGGTCCAAATCCCAACTTTGTGAACCACTAATCTAAAATATGACACATTTCAAACTCTAACCCATTTGTTTCACTAAACACCAGCCTGATTACAGTCGGCAAGTAAAACTGACTTATTTATTTTACCATCTGAAAACTAAGTATTATGTTGCTGGCTACTGCATACTTTACAAGTAAAAAAAAGCTTGTGTTGCTTGAGTTGCAGTGTGGACACTTCGCAATTTCTCTTTTTTTTATCTGAAATGTTTTAAAAACATATTTTTTGCTCGATCTGCATCTGCAGACGGTATCGACTCTAAGAAGCAGAATCGGTGCATCTCTTTAATCTTATAATAACCATGGGTTATCGGTTCAGGTGAACAGTGCTGTGAATCAGAGGCTGACAGAGGTTACACAAAAGCTGACCCTGGATATCAGAACCAGCAACACCGAGGAGCCAAAAAAAAGACTGACTGGGACCACATCAACCAATGAGACCCTGAGAACACATCTGATTCATCCAACAGATCCACACACCCTCCATTGTTTCTGGTCGTAACTCATTCTTTCCACTGGTTATCCCCGCTCTCAGAGGTAAACATCAATATCCTGTGGAATAGCAATGATGGAACAGATTAGGAGATTAACAGTAATTGCTTTTTTTTTTACTGACACACGTTTCTGGCTAAATACAGCCCCTGTAGGAAGTTAGAGAAAGGGGTGGATTATATTATGGCCTTACCTTTATTTTAACAACACTCACTATACAACTGAATATCTTTCATAAGAAGGATTCAACACTATTCAAAACAGTTCCCAAAATCATCTCTTTCTGGACTTTAATTGACTTTAATACCTCGCAAAATTCATCAGTAAAATCAATAAAAATAAAAGCCAACAATAATCCTCTAGGGTTAAAAAAAGGACAGAAGAGCTTATGTGTCACAGAACAAGTTCAGTCTGCTCTGAAAGCCTTCCTCAATCTATCCTTCAGTCAGTCGATTGACTCATGAGGTTGCACACAAACTCAGTCAATCCCGTTTTTAAGGAAGTCTCAAAATAATGCTGTGGCATGATCGGCACAAAGGCAACGGTCCTGTCGAGGCTAATGCACCTGAGCAAACACAAAAATCCTTTTGATATAACTCAGTCTTTTTTTTTTTTTTACAAATACTGTCCTCCAACATCGACTCTGACGAACGTGCGGTCACTGTGGGGTAGCTGTTAGAGCGGGACACGTGCTGCAGTGGGAGGACTTATAGGGATTTATTCCCCCTACACAGTTTCAATTGTCCACGTGAAAGAGACCGTCTCACAATCACGTCAGGGAGATCGGATGTGTTGGGTCTTGACGAGTACAACCAGACCTTAAGAAGCTGTGTGAGGCTCTTCACACAGAAAACAAGTCTTAAGAAAGGGACGGGTGACATTTTAATGTATTCTAATTCATCTGGAGTTTTCTTTTAAGTTACAGCAATAATAATGTTTATTGTGGAGCAAGGGGCTGCATGGAGGAGTGAGAACAGTCCACAGTGGGACAAATAAGGGTAGATGCACATTTTATGTGAACCTGCAACCTCTTGATCACAGACTCACCTTCTATTACCTCTGCAACCCCAGTTCTCCAATTACACTGCCTGGCCCAAAATAAAAACTCACTACCTGGATTTAACTAAGCAAACAGGTACAAGCGTCCTATTGGGTGATTATCTTTCAGCTGGCAACAAGTTATTTAACCCCAACTGGTGCAATGAGTTGCTTCTCATGTCTTAAACAACCATGTGGAAAGACATCCCGTGGTTGTGGAAAAGATGTCTCTCTGAGAAGGGTCAAATCATCAGCATGCATCAAGCAGAGAAAAAATCTAAGGAGATGGCAGAAACTACTAAATTGGAGTAGTGCCTCCTGTTTAAGCCGGTGGCAGTGCTATGATCTGGGGTTGCTGCAGTTGGTCCGGTCTAGGAAGCCTATCTAAACAATGCCACAGCAAATGCGTGCCATAATCAAAGCTAAAGGTGGTCCAATGAAATATTAGAGTGTTAGTTTGGCCATGTACGTGTTGTCTTATAACCAGAGAGAATGAGACCAATCGTGCTGTTGATTCTGTGGTTTTGACATAGTTGCATCGAAAGGTCTTTGCTTCTACTTTTATTGGTATTTTATGTGGTATTTAATACCACCACAATGACAGGATATTACGTCATCCAGCACCCACCTGACTTTGTAACAAGAGGGTAGGAGGCTATCACTCAAACTAAAAAAAAAACCTGATCTGATCTCTTTTTTAAACTGAAATCATCAGACTACAACCATACGCTCCTTTACAAATTTATACCACAACCCTTAAAGCCTTTAAGCTAGTTAAGAACACCTAAACAAATAAGAAAACACAGCATCAACCAGTGGAACAGCTTCAAAGCTCCTGCTCTACACTGAAACAAAAGAGATGATCACTCAGAGTGAACTCTGGGTGAGCTCCAAGGTAAACTGCAAAACTAAATTACTGAGAACACAACCTGAAACTGGAAGGGAGTAGGGGGGGTCTAACAGAGGAAATGACTGTGTCTGCAGTGCATCATTTGCTTACTTTTCCTGTTTACCCAAACCTGAGAAATGTTTGTGCTGCTGCAGAGAGAGACTGTGGCGGTAAGTGTTACTTTCAGGCCTGTGAAGACATACAGAGGCACTGGGAGTCTGCGTGGTTCAAAACCAGACTTCAGTTGGGTCTCCATTTTTGTATTTTGATGTTTGGTTCAAATATGGAAGTAAGATGTTTGTGTGTTAAAATAGTTAATATAGGCTGTGTATTCAGCTGCAGGGAATGAATTCTGGTACTAGAAGGTCGATGAGTACACCAAAGTCAAAACTGGGGCTTGTTTTGTTAATAAAAGTACAAATGAACTGTTGAAATGAATTATTACATTTAGAATGAACATGGTTAAACTGCCTCAAGTTCCCAATCTCAATCAGTTCCCACATTTAAAGTTCAGTACCTTTCTGACTTTTATACAGTGCAGATAAAGTTCAGGTTGAAGCCTGCTTTTCAGTGTTCTACCTTCATATAATACGGATTTTATGTTGTTTTATTAATACCAAAAAATGAATAAAATGCTCCTCAAATGGCTGTAAAAAGCAGAGTTCTGAGTAGATATTTTTTAGGTTATACCCTTGGACACCCCCTAGAACTGCTTCAGTCCACAGCTTGCAGGTGTTCCCCATGATGTCAGCAGATGTTGGCAGGTATGAGGTACACTTCTGGTTTTCTGTTTCAAATCAATCATATGATTTCCTATTTTAATTGGACAACCTGGTTTCTAAAGATAAAAAAATAATATCAAAGACAAACCTTTGATTTGGAAAGTTAGATTTAGAAAATTGCACAAAGAACACCACCTGATCTTATAAAATATTTGAGTATGTTCAGAATGCCATTAAGTATAATCAAATAGTTTATAATGCTTCTATGTGTTTTGCTTCTATTATTCTGTTTCTATTGCCAATTTCACTTTGTATACAACAAAAGACATCAAAGCTTCCTTGACAAAGAAAAAAAAATTGTAAATTTCACACACAAAGAACACAATTTTGCTCAAAGGAGCACCTATTTGTAGCTCAACAGCTCAGGCATAGCCGACAGTGAAAACATCAGTAAAATTTAAACAGATGACGTTGATCAAATATTCCAAAAAGTCTTAAACTTTGAACTTCTTCTATGGTTTCATAATACAAACCAGGCCTTTCTGTTTTCTTTCACTGTTATAGTTTACTCTCAAATCCTTGAAAGAGTGCAGAGGCACACAGCCAAACTCTCACTGACTTCCACTGAGCACAGTACTGATGGAAGTGAGAGGGCTCTTTGAACCTGTGAACATATGATAGGTATGTGACAATAGATCACAGGTGAGTTGACGACATGTTTTACATTCCAGTGATAAACAGTCACGCCAGATTACACAACCTCTTTATTTCTCAACCGATTTGAACAAAGTTTGTATTACTTTTCCTCACTGAGGTTTAAGTCTGTCTGGCTTATTAAGAGTGCTGTCATTGTGACAATTAACATGGGGACAAGCAGTAGTGGGCAGCACTTATCTAAAAATTAGTTCCACTAGCCCTAAAGCACTAACTCAAATATTTAGGTCGCCTAATTCTGAAGCACTAACACACTGAAAATTTAACAAAAGCTAATTCTAAAGCACTAAAATAACCCGGTCAACCCATGGAACATTCTTCAACAGACAACATGAGTCACATATTGTCATGTTGCTCTCTTAATTCTTTTCATTGACTTTCCACAGCCTTATTTGAGTTCATATATTGTCTTTTTTTGTTGTTGTTTTTTTTTTTGCAGGAGTGAAACAAACCCACTAAAACTAAACTAATAATAATATTCTTATGACATTTAGGGGTTAAAATGACAGTAAAATAGGTTCAAAACAGCATGGGATTTAAGAGGGGGTACCTGGAATTGTTTCACCCTTAAGGGGTCCCCAGACCCAAAAGGTTTGAGGACCCCTGCTCACTGGGGACCAGGATGAGACATTGGCAGCAGCTTTAATTTCTATAGTCAGCTTAGTTTCAAACAGAAACACGAGTTATGTTTAATATTGATGGTTCGTGTCAACAGCAGGTGCGTTTACCTGAAGAGGAGTCTTCATGGTCGGAGCTCAGGTAACCATCGCTCCTCCTCTCCGGTGTGCTGCACCCGGAGCCCAGAGACGGTCTGCGCCGGTAGACCTGCGGGAAGGACGGGGACAGTCTGCCGTCGTCTCCGGAGTCCAGGTCCCTGCTGTGCCGGAAAGGCCCCCGGCCGAAGGTGGGCGTCCTGTGCGCGTCCCTGCCCTTCGGCGTCAACAAGTTATTCCGGACGAAAGTGTCGTTCAGCTCCGCGTCCTCGTAATCCCTGTCGCTGTCCTCCGCGGTGTCCTCCAGCCGGGCCACGGCGACGGTGGGGGGCTTGGCCGCCGCGTCCCCGCGCCCGAAGCCGGAGTTCGGCGGCGGGACGGGGATGGGGACGGGCTTACCTGTCCTGCGGCCCCGCTCTCGGCTGAAGGAGCTGTGGGCTCCCGGCGGGGCGTTTCCTGCAGCGTGGGGCTTCAACAAGCCCACCGCGTCGGACACCACCTTCCTCTCCCCGCCGCCCTCATCGTCCCTCCGTATCCGCGGGGTTCTCACCTCGCCCGTCTTGAAGGAGACAAACGTCTCCGCGTCCAGGTGTTCGTCTTCGCCCTCGAGCCTTTCCGGGTTGCCTCTCTTCTGCCGAGCCACGGTGGTCTGCAGGTAAATCACCTTGAATTTCTCCTCCGCCAGAGCCTTCTGGAGCCTCCTCAGGTTGGATTTACATTTCTCCAGCTCGCCCTCGATGTCCTCCACGGAGTTCAGGTCCATTCGGGGAACGTCTCCGTCGGGAAACTCGTTCCTCCAGTGCTTGGCGAACTCGTCTTGTTCCCACATATTGATGTTAATTCTCGGGGCGGCCAGAGACACAAATATTCTCAAAAATCTGCTCTGTCAACTCACCGCGCGTCTGACGCAGACACCCACCTTCCTCTCTGCTCCTCTGCTTTTTAATAAAGAAGAAATAGACTGTCGTGCGTGACTTCACCCTCTTCACACCATCATCATCATCCTCTACACATGACAGACAACAGATGTTCGCTCTGAAACATGCGGGCAACAACTTTGCCACAATGTTGAAAAAAGTTTCAAGACTTCCTGTAATCGTGCTTCCAGAGAGGCTGGGAAAAGTGTTGCGTCGCATATTTAAAGGCACAGCGCGTTTCTTGGCTCCGGATGGTGCGTTCACACCAAACGCGTTCTGAGCGTCAGGTTTACATGCAGAGTCTATGGTGGACGCGCTCCGGGCCAAATACACGTGAACATTACGCATTAATTTGACAAGTAAATGACCTGAGTCGAAATTTCGAATACATGTAAAGTGTGCGTATTATAATATTAAATACTAGTATTAAATACTACGCGTTATTTAATAATTAATTAACAGAATTCTTATTTCATTTTAGGCTGATTTGGTCCAAACCCGGACAGGATCAGAACAAAAATGTTTCTTTTTACAGGTGGGCAGGCTCATGCTGGTGCTGGCGCATTTGCGTAAACCCGCCTCATCTGACTGTTCCCAGCGTGAGTTGTGCGCACCGCGGTCCATTTAAATACTTTAATTAATTCCTTATCAAGTGCAGAGGTCGCGTTAACACAATATTTTCCGTATTTGACCGTTGTTTTTTTTTCATGGTGACAGAAAAATCTGAAAGCCTTCTTTACGCACGGAGTAAGTCTATATCACGAAGGCGGAGGTGTCTTATTTAATATAAAATAAATAAAATATTTCCATCTGATCATCATCTCAGATCTAGACGCCATACTGAATGCATCTCCAGGAGCTGATTATGCATTGTGCATTAAAGACAGGATGCTTTGCAGGTAGACTGTGCGTAAAGTGACATTTCCTTATAGTTTATTGCATGAATCAAATACTCAATCAAATCCATACTCGATTTCTGTTTTTATTTAATATTTTTAACATCATTTACAAGTTATGAAGTGGACTGTCATATGTCCTTTTGGAGAATACTAATATACGCATCAAGTACCAGCTTGCAAGCGTGCGCACATGCGCGCACCGTCAGCTGAGCGCTGCGCAAAAACCCAAACCATGCAGATCTAGTGATTTATAAACAGATTTGGTCCTGATCTGAATGCTGTATGTTTTGAGCCTCTGTCTTTATCAAGACAAAGAGAGAGAGACATCAGTCACAACATGTCAGCATTGGGTGCAGACTGTAAATGTCCGTGGGACCAGCTGATGGGCAGGGCAGCAAAGTGGGGGGGGGGGGGGGCAATGGCCCCCCCTGTTCCGGCACCTTTGACAAATACTATAGAATTTATTGACCTAGCTCTTTTGCAATGCATAGATGGGCTTTTAGCAACATTAAAAAAAAAGCAGTTTAAAACAAGAACAAAACATTTCCCTATTAGAGCGATGCATAAAACAAGATGGAAAATAAGTCCAAATAACATTATTAAAATGGTGACTACAGAACTAATACAGATATATAGGAACTAACTATCTATGCAGGACAAAATATGAAGAAGATTATTTTATTTATTTTTTCAGCTAATGGGTTTTAGCTGTCTCTGTGTGACTGTTATTCAGGTTTTTACGATCACATTAAACATAAGCATTTAATATTAATTTGCCTACAACAGGTGCTTTATAATCACTTCCTCATTCTCCTGCCTGTTTTGAAAGCAGACAAATCTGTGCCGAGACACGCTCTAGGTTCAGCTTTTGGCACACCTGAAATCATTGACTTGTGTTGGTGCACAACATATGTAGATGAGTCAATTAGGTGGAAAATGCATGTAAATCATTTCATATTGTGAGGTTTATAATGATCTAAATCAGCTCTAGAATGCAGGCAGGACTTCATCGCTCGTATCTGTGCAGAATCCATGCAGCTGTGTCCAAATGAAAATACAAAAGTAAAATATTTGGTAAGCTGCCAAATAGCAGACTTCCGGTACAACAGATGTAAGGCAGAACAAGGTGCTGGCACACATGCGTTTGGATTCCTGCCTAGCACTGAGAGATCATTTCCCTAAAGCTGTCAGTATTGATCAGCACTTGTTCCAGGCCTGACTGCAGCGTAAAACAGACTGCAGCCATAAAACTGGGCTGTTAATTATAAGCCTGACTGCAAGATATGTATGGCATTTTATGTGCAGTTCACTGCTGAATGTATAACTATGACTGACTGAGTTTGATGTCCTGTAGGAAGGCGTTAGCAGCTGCTAATGTTTCAGGATGATGACGTCATAAGCACAATCAAACCCACTGAGCTACAGGAAGTCTTCCTCTGCACAGCTGGGATTTATTAACAGATTAAATGATACTTTTAGGTTTGTTTTGAACCAGTCATGCAACTCATCCAGCCTTTTCAGCTCCCCTGGATTCCTGAGGCAACCACTCATGAGGAATAACATGGGAGGGCTGTGATTATATTACTGGTGTAAATACTTGTGTTTGGGTTAGAAACCTAAGCTGCATGTTTGTAGTCTGTAGGAGGAAACCCACAACTGCATGGAAAGAACATTTAAACTCCACGCAGAAAGGTCCCAGACCAGGAGGTGACCCTGCTGCTTTTCACCTCTGCTTTTCCATACAGAGGTCGTTCTATCTGCAGCAGGTAAGATATTGACTGTGCATCACCTCTTCATGAAGTTTAAATTATTCACTTTAAAACAGCAGCTTAACCTCTGAACAAAAAAATAAATAAAATAAGAAGCCTCTGAGATAGTTACAGGGTGTATTAGCTGTAGGGTCAAATGCAACAACAAACCACCTCAAAAGACAAGAGTCTTAATTACTGGTTATATGGCGCCCTCTTGTGGCTGCTTATTTAATGAGACACTGATCAGAGGCTTCATCTTATCCAGAGCAATATGATATTTATTGAATGATTTACTTGAACAGTTTTATTATGAATGGTGCTCACAGAAATATTGCTGACAGGAGGAACTTTTTCTAAGACAATATACTTTGAGACGAGACAAAAGGTTACAATTTACAGATATTTCACCATGATTTAACAAGCTCTAGACAACACTTAGATTTAGACACACAAACATATCAAAATAGATGGATAAGTTATTACAAAACAAGTTTTAGACTATTCATTTTGTGCGTACAGAGCGAGGAAAAGGACGTACACTATCTCATTAAAATAAAATCTTATTGTTCAAAATACAACTTGACAAATTTTAAAAATCTGTCGTGCAAATTAAAGAAAAAATGTTTTTCTCTGGACTTCTTAATAAGGCAACGACAGGACAGCACCGCTGGAGTTGCAGGTAGGTTGTATCAAAGGCCACACAACACACCCCAGAAGATGTCACGACAACAGTTTGGGGTCAAAGGTTGCAGGTTAGGATCTTCTACGGCCTTCCTGAGAAGAAGTAGGAAACTCGAGGAGGGGGTTTGGAATGACTTCGAAGCCACCGGTGATCAGACCTGTCCTTTAATTCTATAAAAGCTCATCATTTAATGTAAATAAAAGATTTTTTTAAAATAACAGTATCATAAATACTTACCACGATAATTAAACAGTCTTCAGATTAAAGACAGATTCTTTCCAAAGCTTTCAGAAATAGATTTTTTTGCATAGTTAATTGATTTTCTGATAGTAAAACTCATAGAAAACTTAATCAGAGTGTAAAAAAAAGGATATTTAGTTGTTATGTCCAGAAAGTTTATCATTTGTTTGACTGAGCAAAGTGCAAAATGTAGACACAAATCGAATATTCACAGGCGCCAGACGGAGCTCGCATCATGCCTTGCTGATGGTGTTTACAGCCAGCGTTTCTCGCCTGGTGGTTAGAAAGGCTTGTTGTTTCTCATAATAAGCCGCCTCGTTTATAAAAGTGGGATAGACGGTGCTGGAGCCTTGGTAGTGGACCGTCTGTCCGTCAAACGTTTGGAACATTGGGTCGCCGGGGTTTAGAGGCTCCCAGTCACAGTCCTGAAACAACAAGCAATAACTACAGTGAAGGGGATAAAAAATCACATCGACTGAATACTCTTTTCCTATTTGAGAATAACTTGGATATAAAGGGTTTTATGCTTTCATATACAGTATGTACCTGCAGGTTGGGGTGGACCATGGCGATGATGTTCCCATTGGCGTCTCTGGGGTAGTCGATCCTCTCCAAAACCCGAAAGACTTCCACTGTGCAGGGAGGAAACTCCATGCCTAAAAAACACAGAAAACAGGACCTGTGCTCATTATAAATAAAAACATGACCAGATACATGCCATTCAGAAGGTTAATGAGATAGTTTAGATCTGTAATTCTGATCAGATTGATGACCTATAAGTCCAAACAGGGCCAAGAACAACAAAATACAAAAAAAAGAAGTATGAAGATAAATTAGTCTCAAATCTTTTGATCTTTCAGATGTCGAGTGTATTGTCTTTGTGTGTGTCTGTTTTCTTGGTGTATATCTCACATGTCTTCTATTTCCTTTTTCAATATTTCCCATTACATTTCTCCTTTTTTTCTTTCTTTATCTTATTCTCTAGATTTACTTATTTAAAAAAAAATTAAAAAGTCATTGATGATGAAGAAACTAACTGAAGTGGAAAAAAAAAGTTCATTCTGATCAGACTGATAATCTATTTCTCTAAAATTGAGGAGAGTAGCTACAAAAGCTATCCTCACCAGGTAAGATAATTATTATCAACCTTTCTACAACACTCCCATTTAAAAGGTCTGAACAAAGTTACACGTTGTATATGTAATACTTTCTTTTTGCGACTGCTGCTAAACAATATGCAGCTTCTTCATGCCGTTTACAAAACACATAAAAGCTAAAGCAGGGGTTCCCAAACTTTTCTATGCCAAGGCCCCCCAAATAACTTTAGCTTCTGGCCGGGGACCCCCTGTAA
>JARVGW010000161.1:12726419-12740485 GCA_031762495.1 Anablepsoides rubrolineatus
TGGTGCGTCGCACTTTTCTAAATTTCTCCGTACGCCAAATTTTAGTGTGAAAGCTGCGCACTCCTTTATACATGAGGCCCCTGGTATCATGTGCCAGGTAGCTCAGGCACAAAGCTAAAACTTTGGTTGATTCAGCCGAGTGTTTTTTAGATTTTTATATCTGAAAAAAGATGGGAGTACACACTTTCAAACTAGTTCAGAATAACCTTTTTATATTCTATTTTCAAGTTTGCAATGAGAACTTTAAAACTACATATAAACAATAAAAAAGACTAAAAGATTCTGGGTAGTCCTGGGTTTGGAACTTTTCTGTGTTATCAATGAGCTGAATGCTAATAAAAACAAGAGGTCCAGCTTTTTGTTTTCTCAGATCCAGGGGCCTCATGTATAAACGGTGCATAAAACACATAAAAAGTTGCGTGCGCCAGGTTTTACGCCCACGTTGAGATGTATCAAAACCAACGTTGCGTGAAAGTCTGCATAAATTTACGCACACTTTTTACCTGCCGTGAGAATGTGCTGCAGCCACGCAAAGTTTTTCAGTCGACAGTTTTAACCCAAAAAGTCACGAATCTAACCAGAATCCACAGAAATATGACTCTGTTCTGTTTTCTGGATGTAAGGAGCGTCTCAACACGGTGTTAGATTTTTTTTTTTTTTTTTTTTTAGTTTTTATTGTTTAAACGATCGAGTGATCACGAAACTGAACCCTGGGACTGAAAATCATTTAACCTCAGAGAAGAAAATAGACCAGCTTAAAAATAATCAAAAATAACCTAAGTCCAGTTTAGCTACTGTAAAGTTTTTATATTGTTGTCACGAGTTGGAAACAGCCGCGGAGCGCAGACCTGCGAGGCGCACACACAGCTGAGAAGAATTAAAATGTGTGTGAATTGTCTAAGAAATAATTTAATTCTATTTAATAAAAACTTTGTCAACACAGCAGATTAATTCAGAACAGCTCAGCTGTGATGATTCCTCAGCTCCACAAGATGCAGACAATAGATTTGTTGCTGCGTAAAGTTGTGCGTAAAGTTGTGCGTAATTTGTCAGCTGTTCTGCAGGTTGATATTACCACATTTATTCTAATTCTAAAATCTATTCCTTTTTCTAGTCCAGATAAGCTCTCTTCACCTTCAGCTTCTGGAGCTCCTCCCTCAGAGGTTCTCAGCGGGGCCCTCAGCTCCTGAGCCTCCAGTTTTATTCTCAGCAGTGAACTTCATAGACGCATGAAAAGTGAGTCAAGAATGAAGTCTTCAAGTTGTTTGGTTACTAAGAAATGTGTAAAATTGGCTAAAGAAGCAAAGTCACACAGTAAAGTCCAGACAAAACTGAAAGCATTTAGACTGTGGCAAAAATATTTATCAGAAAATCAAAACTAAACATCCATACAAGAGTCCACAGTGGGGAGAAACCGTTTGGTTGTGAACTTTGTGGACATAGATTTAGCCAAAAACAAACCAAAACACACACGAGGATCCACACAGGAGAGAAACCATTTGCTTGTGGGCTTTGTGAACAAAGATTGTTCATTGTGAAACAATGTTCTATAATATTAAGCACATTTTTAAAGAAAAAAAAATAATATTTTCATTATAATGAGCTTAGAATTATCTGTACATTTAGTTATTTCACAATTACGTTGTCACATTATATATTAATGTATTATTTATTCATATAGAAACTTATTTCATAATGTCTTACTTATTTATTTAATTATGAACACTTCTGTGTTCCATATTTAGAAGGAGATGAGCCTCAGCTGTGAGAGAGTCGTAGGCTAGTTCAGCCTCGTTGCCAGAAACACATAAAGTTTAAAATTTGTATTTAAAACAATAAAATGGTTATTGGGCAAATGTCGCCATCTTCTGACCACCACTGGAACTACACCATTTCCCACAATGCTTCTTGCCGCAGCAGCCCGGAAGTAAGTGGTTTATTGACAACATGGCCACCGAGCTGGGTTCGGATTTGTAGAAAATTTGGATTTGACAGCACCGTTCGGGAGGGGGTTACTGTTCTAGGTTTTGTTTTTCTCCTAGTACGGGACCGAACAACCCAGATGCATTTAAATGAAGGGAGCCGTGAGTCTGAGGGACGGTGATAGCGAGCAGAGGAAACATCCAGGCAGAGTGTGAAACTCGTCATGTCTTTTTTTAAACGGAAAGGTAAGGAAGAAGCTCCCACTGCGGGCTGCATTGAAGAGTCCAGCTGAAGATAGATAGGTTCTTGATAAGATGCCACACATTATTTATGACTAAGTTGGATGTTTAAACGAGTAAAAAAATCAAAACAAACAAAAAACACGGCGGTGTTTCTCTTTGCAGGAACACGGTTAGCTTAGCTGGTGGCCTCCCTGTCATATTGTGCTTGTGTTTCATTTACCGGTGTTAAGGTGATGTTAAACCTGTCTCAGTAAACATCCACCAGTCAAATAGTTACATTAAAGTGTTTGTGTGGACATAAAAACACGGTTCCCACAGCATCAAGCCCCAGCTGTTAGCTTAGCTTGTCGAAATTTGTTAGCTTGCTAAACTCAAGATGCACACAGCAGAGTAAAAGATGTTGAGCGTGTTTTAAAGCAAATAATTGTGCTTAGATATAGTTTGCTCATCGAGAAATCTCTACCAACATGGGCAATTATGTTAAAAAGCAGAAAACGATGGAGTAATATTTGTTTTTATTTGTAGTTTTTACAAACATTAGCCTTACTGGTAAGCTGTATTACACTCGTGTTGACTCTATTACATATAATAGGGTAGAGACAGGATCCCCTACAATAATTGGAACAAAAGATAATAACGTGATTTGTTGCAGGCAGGCTTTATGAGAACACATTAGTTTTAGCTGGTTGTTGTTACTGGTGTAGGTAAGAATTTCTCTTCACACCCCATGTTATTGTGTAAGCTGTTTCTTCAGGAAACCAGTAAAGGAAATTGTTGTGCTTTTTCTCTTCCTTAAAAAAGATATCCTCCTCATTGGTCATATTGGACAAAGTAGCTGACACAGCTGTTTTTTAAAAAAGGGAAATGTGAAACAAACTTCTCATTCAGTGGGATGACCATGAAGGCAATAAGGAAGCTTGCCTCTACATGTAGGAGGATGTAACTGGGCATGCAGGAAATATTTTTGAATACTTACAACTGGAGTGTTATTTATGCAATGAATATTTAATGGGCTCAGAGCTTTTTTTTATTTTTATTTTTAATTTTTCTGCAGTTTTATTTCAGTGTCATAAAGGTTGTTGGAGTTCAGATGTTTGCATCCACGTGCCTCAACGACACAACATATTCAGTACCATATTACCTGGCCTCTCCACTCCATTCTCTCATTTCAGGGCTTATATTTGATAATTACCTCAATCATACTTAGTTTGAAGACAGAAATGCAAAAAGCCTGGTTGCCTCAAATTTTGCAATCATTCCTCTGCAGGGTGCATGTTTTATTTTTCTGACAGAAGACATCAAACAAACAAAACAAAATTTGGAAGTGGATTCAAATAGTTTCAAATGGTTTTGCACGTTGCACTCCCTCAGCTGCAACATTGTGTTGTTTTAAATACATGTTAGTTTGCTGCTTTCAGTTTCTCTAAGCTGAAGACAAAACACATCTGATAGATTCAAGATCACCAATCTTAGGAAGAACTAAACGCTGACATCTTTTGTCAAAATCTGTGCTGCTTGTTGTGCAGTGAGGAACATGTTGATGCTTTTAACATATCAGGGCATAACTTCCACATTTAACTTCACGTTTTTGCCTCAGCCGTCTGAAATCATGTCTGTTGTGAATGTTTTTTGTCAGCGAAGCGTCTTGGGGGATCAAATTCACAGCTACTGTGTGTCATAGTGTAACCGGATACTGTTTTGTTGCCACACCAACCCTTTTCCCCGACATACCATGCACCTTTTCGTCCTCTGGACTCACCCTGTATTGTGACTTCAAATGTTATTCTTCTTAACTTACATTCCTGCTTTTATCTTTTTTTCCCAACAGCCAAAAGCAAGGAACCTGTGAAAGTAACAGATGCTAGAGTCAATAAAGGTGAGTTCATCTTTCTTTTTATATAAAGAAAGCTGAAGCGGTGCTTAACTGAAAACTATAGGGGGGAATGCAATGCAACATTTTTTTTTGCAGACAATTTTACAAAACATGAAAAAATCTTAAATTTAGGATGTTATCATCTTGAATAGCTGTCATGGACTGTGTTGTTACTGGTTTATTAAAAACTAGTGTGTGTGTGTGTGTAAAAGTCTTCCATGATGCTTTATTAGGAGGGAGTAGCAGCCAGATGCTGCTGATCAAATACTCTTAAATAATTGATCAGCAGTAAGAGTCAGCCCCTCCATAAAAGCAGGACTTTTGGTAGTTTGCTGATCTGGAGGCCAAGGTGGAATGATATCAATGACTTGAACAAAACAGCAGACCTTAGGTTTAAGCAGCACCAAAACAAACCTTAAGACTTTCTTTAAATGTCCTTTGAGCATAAAAGTTCAGCTGTAAAACACTGCAGGGCTGCAGTTTTAGAAAGAGGTGTGTTTGCGATCATTTTGTTAGAGCAGACTCACATTTTCCTCACTCCTCCCTTTCCTGACAACACTCACAACACTTTCCATGTGCGTTTACACCCTCAGCTCACAGTTCACATCAGCTGTGACGGTGTGTTTTTGCACAGCTCTAAAATACAGAATAGAAACGCTTCATACTGGCAGTGGAGAGGCAATGATTTGCAGCAACACGACCTGGGCATTGTGGTTGTCGAGTTGTTCATGAACTCCTCTGTTGACAAAATGATTTTACAGTCAAATGTGAAGCCTCCTGTCTGAAAGCCGAAGCTCGGATCAAACTGGGTCATGAATCAAGGCGATGATCCAAAACTCGGCAGCAAATCTAAAACAGAAAGACTGAGGAAGGAGAAGGTGTTTCGGGTTCAGAACTGGTGAGGTGCTGGAGGACTTGAACAGAGCTGTAAATGTCTGAAAACATCAAGGAGTTAAAACAATACGCGACCCATCACATCAAACTGTGGATTAAATGAAATTTGGGCAAAATGAACTCGGCACATTTTCAGATTCCTGCTTTTTAAGCTACATTTTGATTCCTGGATCATCCTGATGTCATGAAAGGTTCCAGAGATTTACCTCGATCTGGCTTCTTAATCAGGATAACCCATTGATATTTTAACCCTATTATAAGGTTTTTCTAATGAGCACCTTTTGATGTCATTTAAAAAAGAAACCTCAAACATTTTTGTTTAAGAGTTACCAGCTGGAAAGAACAAAATCTTTTATAGCGTGGAGAGAAAAGGACAAAAAAATGAGCTCTTTGTGTATTTTTTTTATTTTTATTTTAATGTAAATGACAACATGTTTGCTTCTTGTGCTCATCCTTCCTTTTCTTCCAGCTCCAGTCAACACTCACTCCCCATCACACGCACTGAGGAACCACAATGCCATCCAGGAAGCTGCCGGGCCGAGCCACGTGGCCATCAACGCCATATCAGCCAACATGGACTCGTTCGCCCGCGGACGCACCGCCATCCTCAAGAAACAGCCAAGCCACATGGAGGCCGCTCACTTTGGAGACCTCGGTATTTATCTCTTTTGACTTATTCTTTGGTGGTGACGATGTTTCTAAACGTTTGTGACGACAGACTGTTGCAACAAGCTGTTCTGCATTTCTTTATTCTTTTCATATTCTTTTTTGTTTTTTTAAAGCTGTCCCCTCTATTAAACTTCAACACGATGGTCCAAACTTTAATTACATTAGAACAAAACCTTAAAATGAAAATATAAGTGAGCTAAAACCTGAGAATATTAAGTCTTGTTTTTTAATCAATGAGCTGCTTGTTTAGCATTTAAAAAATGTGTTATCAGCTGAAAGAAATGACTCAGAGGAACTGATGCATAACTTGCAATTTAATCATATTCAGAGTTTTCAGTTTATAGCAAAAAAACAAACCCTCTACATCTTATACAAAAATTGACATCTTAAACAAGTTGCATCTAAACTCAGATCATAACCTCCCAGTTATGGTTTCCCATGTTGCATTGTGTGTGTCAGAGTTTAACGTTTGCTTCACAAACCACACAAACATTTCATTGATTTGTGCAACTTTCTGCATTCCACTATAATCCTGTCTGTGGCAGTCATGCGTCACTGTTAAAGGAAAGCCACTCATTCTGAAAGCTGTCTGGTTGAACTTGGCCTGCAGCATTCATGTGGCCACAAAAGCATCTCTTCCTCCTGGTTTGCCAGTCAGATCTGCTCTATAATTAGGCTCCTGGATGTCGTCACCCTGGACCTTTTTAAAGGTAGCAGACAGAACCTGATTCTGTACCCAGTTTTAGATGATTTCATTCAGACACACTCTCTATTTAAGTCACTGCAAAATAAAATAATGGGCCAACTGTACAGTGATTGATTTTTTTCCCCTCTCAGTGTTCAAACATAGCTGTATTACAGAGTCTGGTGTGATTGGACTCTAAAAGCGAGCTGCAGAAACTGCCCCTGCTGACCACTCCACACACCCATAAGAATGACAGAACACAGATGTTTCTGACACACTACTGAGAGACGTTTGTCGGGGGTTAAATCATCTGTGAAATTGCATAGTTTCAGTCCACTTCTTAGGCCCCAGAGAGATGAAAATCTTTTGGACTTCAAAACAAAAATCCAGGAGTTTAAATTCAGCTCAGAGCAGCTTTCAACCTGGAGAGAGTGCTCCTTTTAAATCGTTAAGTTGAGCACAGAAAATCCAATTTTCTCTACATGTATCTGCTGCTGGTTTGAAAAAACGAATGTAATTTTACAGAAAAACTGTTCAGTGTACATTATAAATGTTATATGTCACTAATAATGTTTAAATAAGAGTAATAAAATCATTATTTTTGAGTGATGCTAAACTGGTTTGTTTGTTTCAGGTCACTCCAGTGTGAACTATCAGCCCCAGGAGACTCGCTCTCGGCTGTCCAAGACAGTAGACCAGGTTCTACGAGACAATGTAGCGATGCCCCACTACACTCGTTTCATGGAACAACAGGGCGCAGACCATCTGGTTCGTTTCTGGCTCGAGGCCGAGAGTTTCCGCTCTACCAGCTGGTCACGAGTCCGTGCGCAAAGCCTCAACTCCGTCAAGCACAGCTCGTTGGCCGAGCCGGTCGCCGTCTCTCCTGACGGCCCAGAGCTCACTCAGCACGTAGCCAATGACCTTGCTCGCAACAATATCGGCGGAGGGTCTTTGGTGCCTGACCGTCGGGATTCCTCCAGCTCAGAGTCAGACCTGAGACCCAACACGTCCCGATCAGAGACGCCCATCAGGAGGACACCTTCCAGGACAGGGACACCATCCAAGGGGCAGCCAAACAGGACTCTAAGAGATCTTTCTGACCAACTCATGAAAAGTAAGTCTTCTTTAAAAGCCTTGTTAATGGGTGGTATTGTGTATTTTCAAGGCAAAAATGACCATAATGATTCTTTGTTTTTCACTGGATGATGAGCTTTTGTTTTTTTTGTGTCTTTGCAGATATAGAAAAGGATGCTGTAAACATTTTTACAAAGTACATCTCTCCAGACGCTGTGAGGCCGATCCCCATCACAGAACAGATCAGAAATGACATCATTGGTAAGAGACGCACGACAAGTCTATGAAAATTCACACGTTTTGTATTTCTATCCTCCTTTCTAAACTCCTAAAATGTATTTTTTAGAAGTCCAGACATTTTTTTGTGTTTTATCTCTGTGTGTAGCTAAAATATGTGGTGAGGATGGCATGGTGGACCCAAACTGCTTTGTCATTGCACAGTCGGTGGTCTTTGCCATATTGGAGGAAGTGTGAGTTTCTGTTTTTGTTTTTTTTCTTTACCGTTTGCTCTGTGAGGTTCCCATTGCTGCTTTACTACCTCGACATGTTCTCTACTGGCTGTCTTCACCTCCCACTCGCTCTTTGATTTTCAGGCACTTTAGTGAATTCCTGCGGAGCCACCATTTCTGTAAATACCAGATTGAAGTGTTGACAAGTGGCTCCGTGTTCCTGGCTGACATCTTGTTCTGTGAGTCAGCTCTCTTCTACTTTTCGGAGGTGAGCGGGCTTGATTTTCACGTTTTTATTGTTTTGTATTTAAACACACAGTTGGCACCTCCTGTTGACTTCTTGTCGTCAAAAACACAAACATCAAGATACGGCAAAGATATCAAACCACACACGAAGCAAGACTTAGTTTCTGTTTTCTGTGTCTCCTCCTTCACAGTACATGGAGAAAGAGGAAGCAATGAATGTACTGCAGTTCTGGTTGGCAGCAGATAACTTCCAGAACCAGCTAGCAGCTAAAAAGGGCCAGTATGATGGCCAGGAGGCTCAAAACGATGCCATGATTCTTTATGACAAGTAGGTCCTTTTCTCTGCTGTTTAATGTGCTCAAAAATCACAAACAGAGTTTTAAAGCAGACTGACTTATTGTTGACAAAAAACATCTGATAAAAGGGCCAGATTATTTTGTGCAGTTTTATTGTTGTTGACTTGTAATAATCGAGTAGTTCTATGTATTTGGACAGCTTTTTACCTTCTATTCATTATTTACACAGCCTATAGGAGTAGTTCAGGATACACTGCACTGTTTTTCTTTTGTATTTTTATAACTGCAAATGAGACAAACAAGTAAAAGTAACTCTGTTAGTAAATGCTGCTCTGGTCGCCCACAAGTCAGTAAAACACAGCCTTAGTTTCGATTTAGAGTTTTAAAGTTTTGTTGAGTTTTTGTCTCGTTTGAATTAAAGTCCTCGTGTTAATCTGAGCTCAGTTCTTTCCTCTGTTTTCTCTCCAGGTATTTCTCACTCCAGGCTACAAACCCTCTAGGCTTTGGCGACTCTGTGCGGATGGAGATAGAGTCCAATATTTGCCGGGAGGGTGGGCCTCTCCCCGAATGTTTCACCACTCCACTCAGACAGGCCTGGACAACCATGGAGAAGGTCAGATTATCTGATAATCAGACCCTGTAGCAATCAGAGTAACTTAATCCTGAATGTGGACTCGGGAATTACTCAACATCTAAAAAGCTTGCAATAAAGGAACAGGGATTCTTTTATCAAAGATACCAATGCATAAAAGTTGTTGTTTTTTTTTTTGATTCTTTACTCTTCCTGTGTTGTCCTGTTGTGTGTCTGTGCAGGTGTACCTGCCCGGGTTCCTGTCGAGCAACCTTTACTACAAATACCTGAGTGACCTCATCAATTCAGTGCGGGCGGATGAGTTTGTGAATGTCAGCTCTCAAGGTCAGGGCGGCCCCGCGGACAACGACCGCTCGAGTTCAAACAGCAGCGAGGTCTCTCAGAATCAGGTGAGCTCAGAACATCTCCGTCACCCCCTCTGGGCTGTTCTCGGTCTGCTGACATTTAGACCTGTCCTGCCAGATGACAGGAATAACGAGGTCCTGATCATTCCTCTCATTAAGCTGGATTCATTAAAGGAAGTAACGTCACATGACCTTTTTGCTCTACTGTTGTGTTTTTCATCACAGCAAGGTGCCAAAAAAGCAGCGATCAAGATTCTGAAAAACTTTGACGAGGTGATCACTGTAGATATTTCCAGTTTGGACCCTGAGACGTTGTACCAGCGGCCATATGCAGGGTGAGTTTTAGTGTCACTGGATTATTTAATCACAGATGATTAAGCTGTAAAATGAGCTCATACAAGTTCACTTGTAAATTTACATTTTAATTGATGATGTAAGGTTTTAATTTCCCCTTTTTATCAAAATAAAAAAAAGAAGGAAAAAGGTCATCCTGTTGTTTTATCAAATGAGATTTTTCTTTCCCCATCTTACTATCTGAGGATTGATTTTCATTGTTTCTTGTCCTTTTTGTCGTCACAGCAAGATGACTTTTGGGAAGGTGAATGAGTTGGGCCAGTTCATCAGAGAGGCTGAACCAGAACCTGATGTGAAGAAGTCCAAAGGTAGAGGAAAAACTTACACTTTTTCTACTTCTTTAAAATAGGGCTGCGGATATTATGTGCTTAAAAATCCAGCTTTTAATGATCCGTCCTACAGATTTCAGTGAGGTTCAGGCTGGGACATATTTCCAGAAGAATAGATGTGAAAAGTTTTGGTGTGTAAAAGCACATGTTCTTTTTCCTGACTGAGCAAACACACAGTTTCTGATTAGTCTCCCTTTCAGCATCTTGTACCTATCATTTCTTCAGCACAAAAACAAAGCTGTAACAGGATGTCACTCCTGGTATTTTATCTCTGAACGGCCAGCTCATATTAGCTAGAACTATTTTATGGAGGAAAAATAAAAGTTCTGCAAAAACTGTTTCAGGGATTTTTTTTACTTTTTATGAGCACTTGGAGGGACGTGTGATTTTTGTATGTATCATGAAGGGTTCATTACTTGAACAATTCCAACTTTAGAAACAGAGATGCTTATTGATTAGTTTTTAGATTTGTTCAGGTTGACGTTTCCCTTCTTTTCTTCCAGGCTCCATGTTTTCTCAAGCGATGAAGAAATGGGTTCAAGGCAACTCAAATGAGGTGAGGAAGGACGTTTGTAAAACAGCCTGGTTTATTGCAATATGCAGCTCTGTCAAAGAATAGAAATGATTATTTTTGCTGTGATCCTTGAATTCAAGGCTCAGGAAGAGATGGCCTGGCAGATCGCCAAAATGATCGTCAACGACGTCGTCCACCAGTCAAACCACGACAGCCCCGGAAAGTCCACCAAGGTACAACGCCTCACTCTGTGTCCAGAGTGGGACGATGACACATTGTCTTTTATGTGTTCTTATTTATTTTTACTTATTTATTTATTTTCTTCCTGTAGTTATGACCCCGCTAAGGAACCAAAGGTCACTCACTCCCTGCAGACACAGGCCAAGCCAGGGATGAACTGTAGCCGGGCTTTACTCCGCAACGAACTGCATTACTCCTAGAAGGAACAAAGTATTTTATCACCTCCCCAGTTTGTGTGTGTGTGTGTGTGTGTGAGAGAGAGAGCGTGGCTGAGTGATTGTTCAGGCCTGGACCAACTCAAAACTTGAAGTACATCATTGTTCAATCTTCCAACTCCGTAACACTATGAAGTTGCAGCCGTAGGAGGAAATCCGAGTGAAGGAAAAACACTCCTGTGGACAGAAACGATCGTGGCGTTTCCAGGTTGAAGCCGACGCAGAAACAAAGCAGCAGCATGTCGAAGGACGATCCCTGCCTTGCCTCCCATCCCACGGAGGATGTGACCAAGACTGAAGACTGAAACTCGCTCCCCCCGTGGTACACGTCTCCACATCTTTTTTTAATAATCATTCTTTGATTTTTACATGACCTCCTCTTGTAACGGTCCATCACTTGGTGTGGTATACAGCTTTTTTTTTTGGTAGTTTTTGTGGATACTACTGGCACAGTCCGTGTGGAATGGTTTCGTCATCCCTTCACGGAGGTTCGGTGTCCTACGTTGGCCGTTAATGTACTGTAGAACATCTTGCAATATGACGGTGACACAGAAGAAGAGCAGGTTTATTCCTCTGACCTTCTTCGTTCACATCAAAGCACCTTTATAGAGCGTAGAATAAATACTCCCTAATGAACTTAAAGTGCTCCAGCTGTGTTGGAAAACTCCCAACTTCATGACCTAAAGGTTCTACACATATATAAATATAAATATATAGATATATATATAGATAGATATTCTGGTTTATCTCATATTCATTTTTGTCTTTTGTTTTAATGGTGGTCTAGTTTTTAAAAATGCATTACTGAAACTATTCTCAGTGATGAATGAACTGCTAAACTGGAAAGCACGCTTTTTTTAAAATTTCTTTTGAGCCTTACCTAAATGTGTAAAGGAACCAGAAAAAAAAACACCCCAACAAACTTTTGGTACCATGTACCTCTAATGTTTTCTGACATGTACGTGTTCTTGATCTATAATATATTTAAAAATGTGTTTGATTTAAAAAGTTATTACAAAATGTTTTGTCTCTTAGTTTATTTTCATTTAATCTGAGATGCTCCACCTGTATTTGTGGTCTACATTTACAGTTTTATTTAATGCAGTCTGTAGTGTTTTTGATACAAAATATATTGGGTTTAAGTGAAATATTTTTTTCACATAATGGTAAAAATAGAAGAAATGAAGAACTATGGGCCAACTAAAGGAAGATAGGCTGTTATTATTACTAACCACGAGGGGGCAGTGTTGATTATGTTGCTGCACAAGGGAAAAAAGTATAGATAAAAGCATACTTCTCACATATTTTACCTTTATTGTTTTGACTCCGGCTTTACCAGGCCTAGAAATATTCATTATTTGCAAAATTTATACCAAAGAACAGCTTTAATACAGCTTATTCTAATTTTCCCAAGTGTTTTCTCCAAGTAATTCCATATTTGGATTTCATTTTAGTTTAATAAAGATATGTTTTCCTGAGGATGGAATTACAAAAAGCTTCATAGGAGTGGTTATGGACATTTCTTTTGCAATATTTTGTCAATGACATCTTTTCAAAAATGCATTCATGTGTATTGCAAAAATTTGACGTCACATGCACTTTAAGTTAATTTCTTAGTGCTACTTTTAACATGATGTCATTGAAAGCATCAGACGGAGTTACCTCCATGTGATTTACTTGTTTAGTAAATAGTCTTCTTTTTTATTTACTAATTTTCACCAGAAATGCTATGGAATTAGTTTGTGTGTGTGTGTGTGTGTGTAGTATTATGTGTTATGTGGAAGATGTGTTTTAATATTTTACAAAAATATTAAAGTAGTTAGAATGTACCTGCTGCAGTCAATTTCAATTAGCAAAATACCAGAAATAGGATATTTGTGCTTAAAAATAAAAGCTGAATCTGATAAATGGGATACCAGGTGGCACCACTTTAAGTTTAATTTTTAAATGAAAGTTGCAAGTAAACTAGCTGGTGTTGCAGTATTTTTATACACAGCGTTTCACTACATACTACCTTAAATATGTGTACCCTTTTGTTTCTGCAAAAACACCAATATCACTGCTAAACCTTTGTCCACATTCAACTAAAAGAAAGAAAAAATCTTTTTGCATCTTATTTTTGTGTTAAAACCCGCAGCTATGCAGGCTTAGATATTAATATGAAGTACTGCAATTTGTCAATCGAGGTTTTACTTTGAAAATCTGTTCGGAGTGTTTGCTCCAGCTTGACAGGAGGTCTTCCTGACAGAGAGAAGCGCAGACTGGAGTCAAACTCTGCTGTCGGTACTGAAGGAGGAGGAGGCATCCTGCAGGGCTCAGAGGGGAGGACTGGGTCCAGTTATCAGTTCTTGTTTCTTATTTGGGCTTTTATTTGATCTGCTTCTGCACATTTGCTTCTGTGACAACTGCGCGTCCAGTTTTTATTTTTATTTTTTGGGGTGTGGAAAACATCCCGACTGTCACATTGGTATCAGCCTGAGGGCGCGCATCTCTCCCCTGGTTCTGACTGGGTTCTAGTTCCCCCCCTCTCGGACCAGATGTTCCGGGGACCAGGACTCGCACAGCTGCACCTGCAGATGCGCTCTGGATCTCGCCTCTTGGCTCATGTAGTGCTGGGCAGGAGGCTGAAGTTGAAGTCTCGCACCTGAAGGCGCGAGCTCCAAATGCATTCGCCCCTCCTGAGCCGGGAAAAGAAAGAAGAAGAAGAAGAAGCAGCCGGGTTCGGGATCGATCTTCTTGGTCTGTTTCTGCCCCAGGCTGCCATCACTATGTTCAGCTGTGTGGGCTGCTTCTGGGTGCTCCTGTCCTCCGCGCTGGTCGCCGTCTGCAGTTTCAGCTTCATATCCCCTGCCTGGATTGTGAAGGACCAGCTGAGGACCAGCCAGCAGCAGCATCAGCATCATCATCATCATCCTCACACCGACAGCAAGGACTCGGTCAGCTTCGGCTTGCTGTGGCACTGCTCGGAGTCTCTGGATCACATGTACCGGTGCTACACCTTCGGGGGACTGGGCAAATTTGCTGAAATCCCTTCCAGCTCCTGGCAGGTGGGAACACACACACACACACACACACACACACACACACACACACACACACACACACACACACACACACACACACACAC